>JAPMOR010076254.1:1258786-1288737 GCA_026543865.1 Argiope aurantia
TGGTGTAACAATGGATTATATGCTCCGAATAATTGGAGAAAAACGTTAAAATTTCTATTAAAGTTTTACTAAAAATCTTATCAATATTTTCAAAAACTCTTAGTCATGCGCACCTACTATCGAACAACATACCAAATTTGGTCGCTCTAAGTCCAACGATTAGGATTGCACGCTTTTTAAACATGCATGACACATGTCGCAATTTAGAGACAGCATGCCAGTCTATATAAACATTATCTTATTAAAACAAAATTCTTAGACAAGATAAAATCAAGTACTTTGTTAAAATATTGAACATAAGTAACGAATTTCTTGGGTAAATCCCTGAATTCTTGTTGAATCATTCTACCCACTCGGACAATCCTTGTGGGTGGGACAATTCAACCTGTCTTATTGAACATATGCTAGGTTGAATGCTTCAGTTCAAAAAATGGTTTAAAACATAGAGTGTTATCATAACTTATAGGATAGGCTCAAGTAAATCTTCATAAATAATTCATATAAAGAACAGCGATACACCAAGAATCGAGTAATCATATGAACACGTAGTTCTAAAAATATCTTATATTAATTTGTCACTGATACAGTCATAGACAATGAAGTACGTTTGAAATCAAGTAGAAAGAATTCTTATCAAGGATCGAAAGAATTATTTACATCCCACAACTGGTCTCTAAAATATTTGAACGCCTACTACACGAGATTTACGTAGCGATGTGCTTTACATTTGTCTTCTTGAACGAGATTTTATTGCTCTTCACGTGATACCCATGCTAAGGAATATTCATTTTTTCCCAAAGAATAGCATTAGGTGTTGTTTTAAATCAATGGGTGGAGTTTGATCATAAATTTTGTAACTAAATTTAAGGATTTTACATCAAAAAAATTTATACTTCAACTAAACGTTTGCAGTATATTTTAAATCAAAACTTTTTTTAACTACATCTCAAGACATCTTAAAGATGAAGATTCAAGAACAGATGGCCATAGTTAGAGAGATTTTCTTTTTAAACGTATGGTTTTTCAAAACATTTTTTGCATTATAAATCGAGCCATTGCTAAACATAGATTTATCAAATTTCAAAATTTCTGGTTGAATAGAATAAATAGAATTTAATTTATATTCAATAGAATAGAAATTCTATTGAATAGATTAAATAGAAAATATAAATCAATTGAAAAAATAAAGAGACACAGAAATTGAGAATAATGTTTTATATGACATTCATTTTAATAAAACTGATTTTTTTAAACACACGTTTTTTCAAAAGTGTTTTGTATTACAAGTCAAAATGTATCGTACATTTCTTTAAACATTAAACTAAATGCTAAACATCTATTTATTCTAATTCAAAATATTTTTAGCTCCATAGCAATAATAAGCTTATGAAAATAAATCCACAAAAAGTGAAAATATTTTTCTATAGTAATAAGTTGTAGTAAGAAATGACTTTTTAAAACAAACGATTTTTCAAAAATGTTTTGTATTAATAGCCGAAATGCATAGAAAATAATTTTAATAGCAACCGTTAAAGATCAATTCATCTTAATTCAATAATTTTGCAGACACACTCAGCTTGAAACTTATGAAAAAAAAAAACCCCTCAAGAAGTGAAAACAATATGTTGTAATAAGAAAATAATTTTTTAAGCTACGAACTTTTATAGATAGAAAGCAATGCAATTGAAACAAGGCACAAGATACCTTAACATAAAAAATACTCTAAAAAAATTGAATGACATCTATTTTTCATAAATGTTTTGCATTATTGGTTGAAATTTATTCTAGTTTTCATAATCATTACAACGATAGCTAACCCGATGTTTACCTTAAATCAAAAATTTTGTAGCTAACACTTGGTCATAGATGCATTTGTTCATGAATAATAAACATCGACATATGGTTTTCGTTTGTCTGATTTGAAAACGAATTAAAATTGTGGCCGAATTAAAAAGGCTCCTTTTTATCTTTGATAGGATTAGTAATTTGCCGTTTGTTTCGTGTAAAAAAAAATCTTATTAAATGGATTTGGATTTAATCAGTTTATTTCTTTATCTGCAATTTTCGATTACTTAGCATATTTGATTTAGGATAAAATTCTGTCACAATATTGAACTCAAAAATTAAATCAAAGTGAATTTACTAATGACGGTAAGAGATTGTCTCGCTCTAATTGTACATTTTAAATGAAATAATAAATATCTTAATATATTGAAATTTAAAAGAAATATTGAATAATCGTTTGGAATAAATATTCCAAAAAATGATAATTAGTTCGTCTATATTGTGTTTAGAATTACTCAAATGGAAGAATGTAAATAAGTAAAGAAAAATGTGTTTCTTTTCTAGATAAATCTATATAATTCTTTTCAACAATAAAATATATATTTGTAAAACTGTGTGATATCTTAGGATTTTGAGTAACCAAATTCAGTTTTCCATTGTTTTGTCGTATTATTGCCAAGCCCTCTATATATTTTTTATTGAATATAAAACGTGTCTATTCAGCATTTTATTGAAGTGACGTCACTTTCAAATGACGCTACTGATTTATTGTTTGATTTCTTACTTTTAATTATTGTTTGCCAACGGATTCAAAAACCCTCCCCGCTTTTGCGCATGCGTTAGGATGGGTTTAATTCGGCAAAATAGGGGTGAGTGGAAAGAGGAAAGGAGAAGATGTTTACATTTAACTATAAAGTAAATTACGGAAAGGGCGCACATCCGTCCGTGTGTCACTCCTTAGTGAGATAGAACCGCCGAAAAGTGGTCATTTCAGAATACTGAAACGAACAGTAGTTAATCTCGCGCCAGAAGAAATAGCAAGAATATCATTTAGAATTTTCGAACTTTTTATCACACTTTTGTAATACGCAGCATATATGTATTCCACTTTAACACCTTTTTGTGTACTTTATAACCGCACTCTTACAAATTGTGTTTTTCAAAGAATCTGTAAATATATTATAAATATTACAATATGATTTTAAAATCAAGCTGCAATATATTCATGGGATTTTACTACAGATATAATAGCTTCCAGAATAATCCAGTAATAGTGAATTTGGGATCGAATTACTTGATTACTTACAACGCCATATAATCGACTGCGCCAATTCTAATCTTGGCGTATTAGTTAACTAGCCGCCTTTGGCGACCAGCCGATTCGCCAATCTTAAGGTTCGTTTAAATTTTAATAATTAAATATATTACTCAATTCCTACTTTAATAAATTTTTCATCAAAATATTTTAAAACTTTAAATTTTGATAGTCATATAATTCACTCATAATATTATAAGGGCCTTCAGTCATAACGTAATATGTATCTCTCTAATTTTCTTTTAGCTCCCGTAGAATGTATGCTTTAAATTAAAGTGAAAATGATTAATCTGCAATTAATATAATATTTTTTACTGAATCCAAGCATATTTTTATAATATCATTACTGAAGACAGAGTCACTGAGCGTTTAAGCTTTATGGGCACTAAAGAATATCTTTCTTAATTTATGTAATATCTCAAAAATTTGTGAACAAAATTTTCTCAGATTCATCATGAGCAGATAGATTAATTAGCAATGTTTAATTTTAAATGCATCTAACACTAAGAAAATAAAATGAATCGTTTAAAATAATCAGTCGAAAACAGGTTTAAAAAAACTACTTAAAAAACGATGTACTTAAAACTATAAGCATATACAAAAAATATATAACTAACATAAATACAATTTAATTACAGAAGCATGAAACTAACCTAAAATTAATTTAAATCAAGTCCGCATCCGTTGATAACAATCAGAACACAATGCGCATGCTTGAATTTTCCACGCGCTATGGTAACGCAAATGCGTGAATTTTTATACGCCAGTTGCGGTAACGCTATGCAGATTAGAAATTTTTAATTTCCTTTATTCTGTTTTATTTTAATTCAAAAGAACTTCAGAATAAATCTGAAAGATCGATTAATTAACAATGTTTAATTTTAAATGCATCAAACATTAAGAAAATAGACAGAATCGTTTTAAATAATCGACCGAAAAATCTTAAGCCTAGCAACTTTAGTGTGGAAAAAAAAAAAAAAAAGAACTGAAGTCTTACTCATTTGGCGGTGGGGAAAATAAGAAGTTTTGTTTCGGCGGGAAAGTTAGTTTTTAATTAATAATTAAAATTCTAATTAAAAATTCGAAAAAATGGACCCCAGGTGCACATTCTCGACCTCCAAGGTATATTTGTACCAAATTTGGTAGCTGTAGGTCAAACGGTCTGGTCTGTAGAGCGCCAACACACACACACACACATACATATTGAGCTTTATATAAGTATAGATTTCGAAATAGATAGAGATAGGCATTTACTTCAGATTGTGAAATTTTTATGCGAATTAAATAAATATTTTTGGAGAGTTAATGTCGATTGATTGTATAGATATATTGCTGAAATAGTTATGAAGTCTAAATCGTTATACAATACTCCTTCCT
This sequence comes from Argiope aurantia, assembly GCA_026543865.1. Taxonomy (NCBI): domain Eukaryota; kingdom Metazoa; phylum Arthropoda; class Arachnida; order Araneae; family Araneidae; genus Argiope; species Argiope aurantia. The sequence continues at coordinate 1,263,264 of JAPMOR010076254.1, forward strand.
CCCATCAATTATTTTATTCACTTTTGTTAATTATTCTTGCCAAATAACATTTTAAATAAAAAGGAAACAACTTCTGAGTCAGAAACTATGGTAATTATAAAGCTTTGCATTTTATTATTTTAGGCTAATTAACAACTGCCTCAAGTAAGTGCTGGCGGATGTTTGAATGGTGGTTATTGAAATGGTTTAAAATTGTCTAAAGAAACAAATTTTTATTATTTGGTCAATTTGACCACAGATGAGTACATTTTTTTTTATTAAAATTGTCAGTGTACCAAAAATATTTTCCTTAATATGATCTTAGAATCAAGCCGTCTTCCAGCTGGTATGGAAGTTAGGAGATGGGTTGCCAGTGCAGATGTCGTCCTCTTTATCTGATAGCGATTGAAAATTACGAGGTCCTTCCTAAAATAGCTTAGACTTAGAATCAAAGGACTGTATAAAGATATTGACTTCGCAATTTCTTCAGCTGTATATTTTGTGCCAGAAGGAATATAATATATAATTCTTTAAATAATTTAGAGCATTTTTCCAAGTCGAAGTATGTGTCCAATTCTAGAGGTTAAAATTAAAATAACATACTACTATTAGAATCGATACATCTTCAACTAGGAATTTAAAGGATGGAAATAACGCGAATAGCATGAAAGCTTGTTTTTGTTATATAATGTGTGCGTGTGTATATAATGATATCTCTTAATTTAAATTCTAATTAATTTCCTAATTTTTAATTCAATTTAGCCCGTATTAACTTCATTCTAAAATGTTCTCTTATTTCCTGATCCAATTTCCACTTTTTTATTTAATTAATTCTAAACGCGTTTTAGAAAACTAATGATTTTCGTATTTTCCACAATCGGAATGAAGGGATAAAAATCCCCATTGCATGCAACATTTTTTAAAGGTACCTAAGATTCTCTTTCCTAAGTCTACAGGTGTCAAAGAAATTCCTATTAAAATCTCATAATAAAATCACTGAAGAGAAAAAAGATCAGCCACGTATCTACAAAATTATGTTTTACATATATATTTAATGTAAAATAAAATAAAGTAATTTCTACAGTAAAGCTTAAAATTCATAAATATAAATGATTCTGAGTTCATGACGCGATTGCTTTGTAGAGCAACATATTTTTATTAAGACATCCATATCTTTTTGTCTTGAACGTGGAAAAATCAAAGAATTTTTTGAAAGTAGAAAGTGCCTGGATTAACACGTCAGTGTTAGGGGGAAAATGAAACTAGAGATCAGTCTCATCTTGTCTGAATTATGACACTTCTAGATCGTTTGACTTCACCTTCACTCCCTCCAAAACCTTTGGTTTGATGAATTGGGGTTAGCACGACACTTCCGTGTCAGGACGCCAAAAAATCTGGGTGACTGGCGGGGTTTTCCCAATCTCCCTTCCGAGGAGAGTGGATCCGCAGTAACTCCATTGATCTCAATTTCAAGGTTTTAGAGTAATTTCTGCTGATTGGGGGGAGATAGCTGATTCAAGAAGATTCCCTGTCCTTGGGTGACAGAGATAAGCACATCACTTTCGTTTTTTGAAACCACAGGGTGGTTGCTTTTGAAATGGAAGGCGAGTTACAAAATAAGACCTCATACCAGTGCAGATGCTTGATGGTATCATCCTTTTTCTGTATCATGACAACAAGGTTAAATTCTGCTCCGATACGTCAGTCTTTTGAGATCTCTGATGAAACCACTGAAAATATTTTGAAATTTTTCGATTTCTTTTTGCTTTGAAGTGCGAGATAAAGCCAAGAATTTTTTTTAGAGATTCACTGCAAAGATAATTAAATTTAAAATGGAATAGAATAATTAATTTTTAAATTATGATATTTTTATTTTCATTCAAATTCCAGCTATTATATTTTACATTCAGTATTTCCTTTGTTTTATTATAATAATCATTTAAGCACCACGTGGGTATTTGGGACTGATGTAGTGATTTTTGAATCATGGTCAAATGATCAAGACGACATCCTTTACCAAAATTCTTTGTTACTCTATAGAAAGGATTTGGGAGCATTAACTCAGACGCATGCTAATCCATAGGAATAGTTGATAATTTGTTGGTATCAATTTCCGCATTATACCATTTTGCTTGGAAGTAGAGATTTCAGTATCTCTGAATGTTATATGGAACAGTGATTTCGTATAAAATTTAAGAGGATTTTGTGTTTAGACTATCATATTTATAATCTATTACATGAAATTTAGATTTAAGAGAGGAAAGAGTGATGAAATTTTATTGTACGGAGTATACTATAGAGTTAATAGGCCGATATATCAGATAAATCGTGTTTTGCATTATCCGTTTACAAAACTAAGACCTAATCATCAGATCTCTACGATTACTTATAGTATTCAGAGTCATGTTTTTAATCTATTTAGTGGTTAATTATTTTTTAGCGGTAGTTATTTTTTATTATCCATTAAAAAATTGTTATTCTCCGGGAGAAGCTACACAGTTGTTGGCTCAAGAGTTTGTGATACATTGCGAAACGTATGAAAATATCATCAAAAACACAACACAAGAATAAAAACAAATTAATTTTTTTAAGTTCTGCCTGTTTATTATTACAAATAGGATTACAATAGCATAACTGTTTTTTATTTTGAAATATTTTTCAGTGAAAATATAATTTTTATTTTTTATATTAAATTTAGAAGAATGAAATAAACTCATAAGATGCCACAGTCTTGTCATTTAACTCCAGACTTTGTACTGTGTTGCTGTGCTATCAAGTTTTGATTTGTATTTCTGTGACGCTTTATAAATATGAGAAGTCAATGTTCCTAATTTGACCAGGTACATCTCAAATATATTGCTTGAATAAAAATTAGCTCCACTTTAAATAATTATAACTTCAGGAACTCTCGAAAAAATTGAACTCGATAACTCGCCAGAGTCCAAATTAAGTTGTAATAGCCAAAAAAGTTTCTTTGTAAATTAGTTTATCCAGAAATATTTCTTAATTTAGTTTCATTAACAAAATATTCTGGCTAAGTTCATTTCGGACTTTAATAGCATAAACTATGAAAATTTTAATTTATCATTACTTAACAGCACAATTAACATAATAAAATGTGTCCCTGACTACGTGATGCACGTCAAATGAACTGCGAAAATTTAATTGTGGTGGAATACTTTGAACGTCTTGTATCTGCGCTTAAAGCATTACACCAATATTAAACATTAGCAGTACTCGCATAGATTCGTCAGTGGCATAACATGCAAGAGGAAAAATGAGCTTTAAACTTAAATCTAGCCTTCAACGATATGACGTGGGTATGTCATGCAACATCAAACAACCGTAAAAGTATATTTAGAGATCATCAAAAATAACTGCAAAAAATTTTTTAGTATGCATTCAGAAATAATTAAACTGTTAAAAAGATAAAATGATATGTTCATAGACAAAACAATTCGCCAAAAATATACAATAGAAAAGCTGTTTTAAAATTTAAAAGTATACAAGTAAGTCATTGTACCCACTGTTCCACACTTGTTTATCAACTTGGTATAATCTGATATGAAAATAAAATTCAGCTTGCTTCATAATATAAATAATTAAAATAATATTAATAATAAAAATCCTTTTTTTATTTTAATATGACTTCAATATACTAAAACCTTTTCCAATCAATGCCCTACAAAATGGTACAAATATCTCCAATATCAGTTATTTTTTGGGGCATAATGAGTTTTGAATCGCTGTTTAAAATCAGACGTAAATAAAGAAATGTATCGTATATACATACCACAGCTCTTGCTATTTGCACATGCATGGATAAGTGCAAAGCGCAGATGCTGCTGTTTTACGCCTGCGCGAATGGTACTAGGAAAATAATTAAAATCGCATTTATAAAACTCTTTTTATTTTGATATGACTTCAATAAACTAAAACCTTCCTCAATAAATGCCCTACAAAATAGTACAAATATCTCCAATATCAGTTAAGTATTTCTCGAGTTTTTATCTTTCAAATATACAGACAATATACAGACTTTCAGGGGACTTCATTTTATACCATGTATAGATAAAACACGATTCAAATGGATGATGGAAGAGATAAGTGATAATTCCCATCGATGGAGAAGTTATTGTTCAATTTATTAATAAATATTTGTTATAATTTTTGCTTTTAGAGTAGTACGTATTAAGAAATGAACACGTATTAAAAACATTTAGGTGTTAACATTAATAAGTGCAAACATCCAAATAATATCGACTCTGAACTTATGTCTCTCGTTCATGAGGATTTGATTAATAAACTAATCGACATTCTGATATCTCTTTATGTATGTGCTTTCTATAAGTTACAAAAAAATTATCAGGTTCATAGTTGATATATGCTGTATTATATTTGCAAGTGCAAAGAGTTTGAAACTAAAAAATATGCTTTGAGATTTCGCTGATGAAACTGATAAAAAAAAAATGAATCGTCATTAGGAAATCATAGAAGGTAAAATCTGCAGCAGCTCGATTGATATTAAATAAGTTTATTCTCTTAAGATCTATAAAATGATAGATATTAGATATATTAACGTAACTGTGTCACAGCTAATTTTTAATGAACCAACAATTAAGTATGTAGATACATATCATATGAAGAAATAAATGATTTCATGTTTTTAAAATACCTGATTAAACGTAATTATTAATTAATTTGCCACAATAAAAACATAATTAATTTGTGTTTGATTTATTAATTACAATGGCCTTCAATTGCATTATGTTAATAAGCATTATCTCTAAGAATTTATCAGGAATAAATAGGATTCCGCTGTTTTGTCGAATTAGAATACTAAATAATGGTAAATAAAATCAAGAAGTCGCTTACTATCTCAAGTTTATTTATTATAATAATTAAGAAAGTATTCGTCAGACTCCTCTACAGAATATAAAACCAATAACAGAATTTAAAAGGTTATAGCGATATCCTTTTACTAATGTTACTTTACCTTGCATCTAAATATTCTGTAATATTCATTATTCACTTATTAATTAAAAAATTGTTAGTCAAGTAAGTGAATTTAATTATATACAAATTTATTTTAACCAAAATGTATTTAAAACACCTCATAATGAGGCATTTCGTTTATTTACCGAAGTTCTTTCTCAAGTACAGATTTCGCCATTTGATTAGAAGACAAAAGCGAAACAGTTTTGTTTATGAAATTACGTGTGAACTTTCATTTCAATTATGAGCGCATGAATTACTTATTAATATATTTTCTCTGAGTAAGAAAGCATTGAATACAATTGCGCAACTTTATATTTAAATTCTCTGTTGGTGCATGATATTAGTATTCAAGCAGCAGAGTGTAGAACAGATAATTCATTAAGGAGTGAAATTAGTAATCTAAGGTTACCATTGTTTAAAACATTTTTTTAATGTTTTATTATTTATACTTTAAAAGGGTGTAAAAAAAACAAGAAAAAAAGAAACAGAGTTTGAATGACAGTATTATCGGAATTTCGGTAATTATGATATTAGATGAAATTTAATCCCGAACTAATTTTATTGATGCCATGAATTTGTGTTGACAAAATTTTTTAGCGCACTCTATGCAATTCTAAAATGTAATGCCTTTTCCTAAAACAAGCAGTTTTGAGAAATAATTGTTTACTTCATAAAAATGTAATGGCAGAAGTAGTTCAACGACTTTCGTCTTCTGATTATTACTATTCTTACTATTAACGACATCAAAAGAAACAAATTCTTTTGTTTTATAAAATCTTGAATCCTATTATCTATATTGAACACCAATAGTATTAATATTTGTTTAATTGCTTCAACAGATGACACAAAATTTATATAAATTTGAAATTTGAATAATAATGTTTTCGGTAATTTGTCTTTATTAAAGTAATGATTGCTGACTTTAATGCATTTACATACAGAATTTTCGTGTACAGGTATTAAATATTTAAGTATAATATTTAGTTTGCATTTAAAAGTAATTAATATTTTGGATTCGGAGTGATTTCAAGAGAAATTAGTTTGAAATGAGTGATACTACCTTGCCAATGATATATACTACTGATACTACTTGATATGCACAAATAATACAAATATTTGATATCTGATTGTTTTCTCTTTTTATTGAAGTTTTTCTATTTCCTTTTTTTTTTGTTTAACAAGTTGAATGAATTAAATGACTTCTTAGTTAAAAGAAATTATTTTTTTTTCACTTCTTAGATATTTTGAATCTGTGAAGCCTATTATCCTCCATCTCGTGCCATTTATCTGAATCTAAGTGTGGTTTTCCACAGGTACAAAAAAAATCCATAATGCATATTTGATTTTCAAGTAATTGTGTATTTTTATAAAGTAGTATTTTTATAATAATTGGCATGGAGTTCTGTGTAAAATTTCAGTTTCTATCGATAAGAAAAGAAGTCCTCAACAAACCCCTTCGATTTTCTGCCACTTTTGTAGAATTCTACCTCTAGTGATTAATGGCGAAAAAAATTGTCAAATTTTGTAAGCTAATAGGCTCTTCAGAAATTATTGTTCTCCAAAGGCATACAGTTAAGTTGGTAAAATATCGAACTTATAATCTGTTTGTCTATGAATCAAATCCCGGCTATAATGAACTAATCTGTTATTCAAATAAAGATGTCATTTATTGTTGATTTACGATCCAAGTAATTCTAAAACTTTTTTTAAAGTTCTAAATAAATGTTTGACTATTCTTTAAATGCGTAAATTCTGAATCCCACAAGTTGTACGCAAGAATTTTGCTTTTCTATGTTCTAAATTGCTTTGAATTAATATATCTAATAATTTCTTGTTAAATTACGCTTTGTTACTCCTTGCAAAATATTTCAATGTAGGATTATTTACAGGAATCAGCAAACTTTTCATTCAAAAGAATTTTCATTTTTGTCTTTGAGTATCGCATATAAAGGCAGCAGCAGTTTTAAAATATGCCTTTCTTAAGTCATTTGCTGCCATGAACATGCCTGGTACATTTGATATGATCCTTGTCTCTTAGAAATCCAGACACAATCATTGCTAAATGTATGTGACCTGAAACATAGATCTCTTATTCCCAAAGAAAGCAATATTTTTTTCTACTTCTTTTTTCCCACTTCTTTCATCATAAATTTAAGTATTTATCTAAGACAATTCTCACTGTCATTCAAAATCTGAGAACAAAGTTAAATAAAAATTATTGCGAAAGTTAAAAGTGCAAAGATCTTTGCGGAGGTTTTTATAGCTGTTTTACACTCAAATACATTTTTTTTTCTGGAAAGGAATCAAAACGTCTGCTAAATTAATATTCCTATGGAGAAGTGGATCTGCAGGATCATGTTTTTTTTTGATTTCAAATAGTTGATAAAAACTCTTTTTCACATCAAGGTTAAATATCCATGAAGTGGATTTACTCTTTTTTTAATGAAAGATGTTTACTTGCATTTGAGTAAATGAATTAAAGATTCTTTTTATAATTTGAAATCTAAAGCTTCATTTATACGTTTTGAAAAGTTAAACGGTTCATAAAATCTATGCAACAGAAGTAATTTGAAATAGAGGATAGAAAAATTGTCTCAATAAAATCCTGGTGAATGGAAGAAATGTTCAAGTTAAAGTGATTCCTCTTTTGATGTTGATATTCTTAGAAAATGGATCTTAAAATATACCAATAGCCATGACAAAATGTGTCACGCTGTTTTATTTAAATTTTGAAGCAATAACAATAATTATGTATAGAAGTTATCCTTTTTTTAGAACTGAATTTACGAATCTTGGTATCAGGCTTACGAATCTTTGGTATCAGGCTACATATACTGATATCAAGTTAATTGGAAGTATCTTGGGTTATGCTTCTGGGTAATGTTACCTTCTTCATTCTTTGAAAATTACTAGACTTCAAAATATATGTTGATTTAGATAAACCTAAAAGTAATTTACTGTTTTTTTGTTAGGATAATTATCTTCGGTTACTAAATTACCGAAACTCCCTCTGTGTATGTGGAAAAAAGTGACACACTCTGGTTCGGGATTGGATATTGCGGTTTAATGGCGCAGGAGCCAAATTTGGCGCCACTCTAGTTTGGGAGTCCAGGGCTTAAGTGAATTCTTTTTTACAAGAATCATCTGCTCGTCTTCTATACGGATCTGAGTACATTATATACGGTTAAACTTGTGGTGTAGTGTGGTGTTAAGTATATAAGGTTAAGCACAAACTCTTTCGTGATGGTATAATATGCAAACTTTATAATTGAGATTTCAGTTTTGGTACCGTCATAATAACTCGATTGCAAACCAAATGTTCGTTTCTAATGGTGTGATATGACTTCAGAACAAAATACTAATTTATTAAACTTTCGCTGGTTCCATCCAAACAGAAAAGTACAAGGAATGTATAAGCAGCCGTGGATATTAATTTTGAATATTGATGAATTAGCGTCTTGTCTACTAAACTGGGATACATTAAATTTCTTAAAAATTTTATGATACCGCTAGAAATTATAAATTTATTACTATCTCCTTATTACTTCCCAGAAATAGTCTAATAGCTTAGCGAGTTTACCTAAGAGATAAGCCTAACAGAAACACTCACATTTAACTGTTACCAAATATTACAATTCTTATGGAAATTTTCAAAATTCTTTAACACATAAATGCTTTTGTTAGGAAATTGTTTAAATGCATTATTTTTTTATTGTACAGTTCGAAATGCAATATTTCCGAGAAACAATAAATATTATAGAAATTAATGCAAGAAAAACGTAAACACAATTAAAATGCCATACGAAAGTAAGAAATCGGTTGTAAACAATTCCTAGTACACTCCGAAGAAACTTCGCTTGCATACTTCTATTCACTCATACATTTCATTGCTTGAATAATCTCGAGAACAAGTGGCCGTCCATCCGTGTCAAAGCTTACGACAAAGTTGCATTAACAACCCAAACAAATAACCGCATTTTGAGAATGAATTTGGGTCATTGTAGCGCACTCTTTCATATAAGCAAATTTAAATTGAACAGATTTGTTTTTAACTGATATCCATAAAAATATCATTACTTTCCTCTTCTGTTACATCTGACAAATCAGTGAATAAAATATATTTATTATCTCATAAAATACCTTGTTTCATTATAAAGTGTGAAAATATGGAAATTATACTTTATATTCACGATTATAAAAATAAATTACTTCATCTTTTTCCATTTGTAATATTCCACAACGTAAAAGCATATCATTTTGCACAAACTGAATTCAGTTTAGATCTATGTATCTTAAACGTTTGCACTCGGATGTCTCCTCTCAGGTGCCATCGAAGAAATTTAATTTAAAACTAAAATTAAAAAATAAAGAACTACACCTTCTTATTACACTTGTAGTTAAATTTTTCGGAAAAATTCAACTTAAAAGAATTGTATATAGTTATTTTTCCAAGTAATAAGCATATTCCTTTAATACATGAATGCATGCGTGCAACGAATTTCTTTTCCAAGCGCAAAGGATTAAGAAATTAAGTCTTAATGATTTTGATAAGCCATTTGTATTATCATATTATTTGATTTTATATAAATAATTTATGCGCTTTAGTTTTCTATATTCATTATTTGAATGTTGGAAAAAATTTCTGTACATTAAAGCATACTTTGTTATGGAAATTTAAAGTCAATTGTAATACAGATTTCTAAAAATGCAATAATCTATTTTCGAGTGGGTTCCTTATTGGAGATCTATGCTCAGTTTAATTCGATTGGATTCTTTGTGTGGAAATTGAGTATTTAAATGTAATTTTTGTAAGTTTTAATCTTGCTGCATTCAATAAAATTTGGAAATTTTGATATAATGTTAGAAGTAATGTAAAAAACATTCCAAGTATTTTTTACGTATATATTTGTTGGAAATGATTTTTGAATCTACCTAATACAATTTATTTTAGTTCCAATAATTGATTTTTGTATTTCATTCCAGGTATTTACATTTTCCGATTTAAATTTCAGGTACTTTCAAGAATCGCCGAGGTAGTGATTAATAGATTAGAGCAATTTGAAAGAGCTTAAAATTGCAAATGTGCGGCAGAAGGACAATGACGTAACATTAAACCATGACCCAATGATGAGTAAGACAACTGAATGTATGATTTTCCATCCATACATGAAACTATGATCTAACCATCAATTCATCATACCAAGACTTCTTGAAGTTTTAAATACTGCCTTCTGGCGCAAATTAATTTATAAATGTTGTATATTGGCAAGATTGAACGAAATTTAGAATCCTAATTAATGTATGCATTACGATTCTGGATGCCTTGTTATATTTTGAAATTTATTTCGATTTCGTTATTAGTTTTTTTTTTTTGAATATCAAGGAGTAGAAAATAGAAGATTAGCATTTTTTTGCCGACTCAAATCTACGATATTATATAATTCCACTCCTTAAGAAAGATCTATTACGTTGTTTCTACACATTTGAAATACAGTAATGACAAAAATCTGAAGAATATATCGACATGTTGAATTTATGTATATTAGATTAATATTTTAGATTTATATATTTGTTCGATTATGCTTAAAATTACTGCTTTCCCAACGGCAGTTTCAATGCATTGGTGAAGTATCGATGATATGGCGACCTTATTTAATGTCCATCATTTTTCTGTTTGGATGCATCTTTCAACTAAAATTAATAAGTGTAATGAAATCAAATTCAACATACAGACTATTGAAAGCGCGGGGAGATGAATTCTTCATACAAAAAGTGAGGAATCAACAATAGGAGATATTTGATTTCAGTGTTTTCATTCCCCGAATGCACAATCATAATGAATGTATGAAAATGAATTATACAAAATTTCATTATAGTAGAGGAAAGAAGCATATACAAGAAATGAATGAAACGTAGGAAAAAAAAACACAGTAAATATTCTATTAATATTACATTTTCAGTGCTCTGATATTGTCTTGTGATATTCCGGTAACTTATTTTTTATTTTGATACCATCTCTCCATGTTTTTTTACAAACACCGTATATATATTGGTATAACACCGTTTGTCATTTGCTTTAACTACAGGTGTCAACAAAAAAAAGGGAAGTTATTTTATGGCTGCCCTATTATAAACTACCTGAGGAAGAAGACGAATCCTTCTTCTGTATACATTAAAACCATTTTAACGATTTTAAAACATTGCAAACTATGCAATTATATTTTTTGTTCACCAATTTAACATAAATGTAATTTTTAAATTTTAATTTATCTACTTTTCTTTAATTTTAAAATATTTTGAAGCCATCCAAGACTCAAAAGTAAAAATCTGAAATGCAGACTAATTTACATCCAATAGCGATGCATGGAATTCATGGCCATTTACTATTAAGTTGTATCTACTTCTTTTTATATATAACAGTGCGCTATCGAATTTAATACTGTTGATTATCAGAAGTTGAGGAGGGAGAGCGTCTTAGGTTCCTAATCGTGCAAAATATTGCAAGAGTAGATTTCTTTTACGCAGAAATCATTAGTAACCCTTTTACTGATTCATTTTGATTTTGTATCGAAATTATATAAAAAAATTAATCAAGAAATATTAAATGCAAAGAAAATGAAATGCAGTTTTAAATGGTCCTTAAAATTGAAGGCTCTTGACTGAAAAATATTTTAAGTTTTTTCACTAATACGAGAGAATTGAAGAGTGAATATTCAGAACAACCCAGCATTCTTTCACAAGACTATTACAATCGAACCCTTACCCATAATTTATGAAGATTTAGTAAAGATGTTCTTCAGTCATAGGTTTGCGTCATTAAACATTAAAGGGAAAAAAGTTTCAAGAAATATGGATTTGGTTGCTCGCATCATTTGGTCATGGAACATCTTAGGAAGCCAAAAATATGGCAAGAGCCTTTGTTTGGATCACAGAGCTCTGAAAATTGCCATTATTTGCCTCTTCGTTTCTTAATTATATTTAGTAAAATATTTTTGACATGGCAAGATTTTGAATAAAAATGCAGCTAACAGAAGTGAAGAGCCTTATTATTGAAAGTTTTCATCTTTGAATGCTCGATGTCTTTAAAAATAAATTTTGAAGCTCGAAATATTTTTGATCCGAGCTTCCAAATGCTATTGGTATGCTGCAATTACAAAATAGTGGCCATTTTATACTATTATATATATATATATATATAGGTTTTTTACATAATACAACTATCAAAACGTATGATATTGGAGGTAAAAAATAAGATTTTCTCCTCCGCCAATGGTAAAATTTGAATAACACCGTGCATATACATCTCGGTTTAATCAAAAATGGTTATTAAAGAAAAGAAAGAATCAGCGCTCATGTACTAAAATAATTCTTTGCAATTTGTGTTTCTTGAATAATAAAAATTCTCAGTTCACAGATCCACACATTCTTAAAGGGTATAAATTTTGAGAGCCTGCTTTAACAAAACAAGGGATTTTTAAATATTTATAGCCATTTGTCAATAAATTTGTTGGGAAATGAAAAATCGAGGGACTATAAGAAATTTATAATGGACATGTCTGTTTATAAAACAATGTCTACAAATGAATTTTGCATGCCTTTTGTATTTTTTTCCCCTCTAGAAACTGCGCCCAGATTAGCTACGACTACAATTAGCATTGTTACTGGGAAATTTTAAAAACCAAATTAACTGGGAAAATGCTGATTCACTAATGTACTAGCATTGATGGTACAATAAGGAATTTTCAATGATCACTTCGAGAAGATACTTGCGTAACAATGTAAGCGACCCTTGTAATAGAATAAATAGTTAAATGGCTTTGTTAGATTCATGTTAAAATAACAAGTAAATATCTTGGGGTATGGCCGACAGTTTCAAGTTTCCATTGCCATTTTCAATAATTCAAAATTAGTAATAATTCACTAAAATTTTATGAAAAATTTCTTCAATATTAAATTAATGTCCTATGAAACCCGCAGAAATAATGATTGCACATGATATATTAACGTTTAATTTTCGAAAAACATGCATGTATTGCTAATTCTTCATTTGTAAATAAATTCTGTGATATATTCCTTTAATAAATTTTTCCACACAAAAAGAATGTTGAACCAGCTATTAAAAATGAATTAAAAAAATATAAAGTTTTAAGAAAGGGAAAATTATTAAAAAACATATTCGGCTCATTGAGTAGCTGAAATGTAATAAAAATAATATATTACATGAAAATGGACGAGAGACACATAATAGAATTACACATTTTTATTCACATAAGTACAATCCAAAGTTCACAAGACAAATTACAATTATGAACATCAAAACAGTCCCGAATTCATAACCCCACCTATACCACGAGGACAGGAAAAACTGCACCAAAAAATGTTCTCAGAAGCTCATGTTAAAATGTTAAATTAGGAGACATGAAGTCTTAAATGTTATTTAAGTGCAATATGATAACGCTGGCTTCTGTTCAACATTAAATGATGCAGTTCTTGCGTTAAATAAAAAGTAAAAAATGCATCATGTGAAAGCATTTAAAAATATTTACATGTTTTGTAATTTACAATTTATTCTTTAAGAAATTAAAAAATGCATAAAAAAATCAGTTTAATGCATAAAAGAAACTTAAGCGGTTTGCCTTTAACTTGAAAGGACGATTAGTTTGGCACATGCACGATCTGTAGCATTGAATGCAAATTTAAATAAAGCCAAATAAAATTAAATAACCTATTTTAGATTTGATTCCCATTGCTATACCTTTCAGTATAATAATAAAAATCTCATACTTGATATATAAAACATGAAGCTTACTTTAATACTTATGCAGAAAAAAATAGTGCAATTCACTAAATTGCTTTGCTGGCTAATAGAAAAGAACAGCAAGAAATTTAAAATTATGATTTAAAACCTTAAATCCCACAACCCATTTAAAAAGCAAATATTCCCTTGAGGGAAATACGTATTGGAGCATTTTGGCAACTCGTAATTGGCTTCAGAAAGACAAGGAATTGCATGTTGGGTACTTTTGAACATGTCCTATGTGTTTTTTCAAATTTTTTTCTAGATTAGACACCTGCTCTGTTATATTAACATTTCTTTCCCAGGATAAGGGAGAGAGACAGTATCACACATAAGTTGAAAAAGTACAAAGAAAATAGTTCATTTTTTATCCCAGGAAAATGCACAGCAGTTAAGTTGGAAAATAGTACCCGAGAGCTTGATGACAGATTTGACACGCGTACCAAAGTGTCAACATATTAAAATGATAGCAAAGCACACATTGGTTTATGGATAGTTATGGCAATAAAAGCTCACTTCCTGTGAGCGGAATGGAAGATTTTCCAAGGATTTGGAACTTATAGTCCAATAAAGTTCGAAGGAACAATACAATGAGGGAATTAAATAACAGTTAAATCTCATATTCAAGTTTTTTTGTAGTAAAAATCAATTAAATTAAAGACACTAGAGATCACATGGGTTCTTCATCCACGATTATTGCTGTCGTATCCCGTGCTTCCTACCCACGGATATTTGGCGGGACATGGTTGGCAAGTCTTCATGTACCTGACGCCACCTTGATACCACACATTGCACACGGTTGGCGACGGACAGGGTGGAGGCCTATCTCGTCGCCGGCAACCAAATGGTTCAAAATTCTTCAGTTGGCTGTTAGGTTTAGGATCTCTCATCCATTGTATTAGTTGCCAATTGGTGACCAACCAGACGTCATCTTTCTTTAAAATTTCATCCAGAAATTTCATGAAACCACGCCTGTGATGTTGAGTATTGAACCAAGCAGAATGGTAGAAAAGACCAAATGGTGCCCTATTAGTTTTGTAATGACGATTGAAATTTTTCATAAGCATCTTGGTAACTGCTTCTTCATCTTGAGGATTGGAACAAGCATCACCCATGGAGCAGCGTCCTCCCCTAAGGTCCACCCACATTACCATGCCTACTTCCCACAACCCAGGATAAGACTTAGTTGGGCAAGGGAATATCATACATTCATGACTTAAGGCATAATCCAGTGTGTAGGGCCAGAAGGGAGGATTATTCTCGTACACCGGCATGGAGGAATCGTAGGTGAAATTGGCGTCGTACAACATTTCAAACATTTTGTTACCTCCAATTTGAAGGAAAGGTGCTCGCATACCTCGAATGTCTTCCATTTTGACTCCTCCGTACAGGTGCAGAATCTCTCTCTGTCCGTGAATTTCACGCATCCATTGATTCTTGGAGAATTTTTCGCCGTAACTATGACTGCAAGAAAAATAAAATAAATTTTTTTTAAAAATGGGGAAATATTTTTAAGAAAGTGAAACATCATGCCATTTTCAGTGTACTAGAGTTTGATTTTCCCCATATAAGCTACTTGTATTTTTTGCAGAAATACTTTTATGGAATTTAGAGAAAGTAAAATACATTATTTGATATTTATTAAAATAAATACTTAACTTATTAGATATATAAATGAAAGACAAATGTTAATATTAAAAAAATGCAATTTTCGCTAATATTATAGGGAAGTAATACAGATGAAGTGAAACTTATAAAATTTTAATTAATAATTTTCTTAGTGCCGTAAAGCAGTGCTTAATTATACTGAGTTACAAGATAAATAATGTCATTTAGAAATAGTCATGAAGCAAAAATAGCCTAGATTTTTATTTCCTTAAAAAATGTAAAAAAGCGCTTTTTCCTTGAGATGCCCCTTTGACAATTTGAATTACAAGTAAGAGTCAATGAATTCTGGAATGACTGAAAATATTAAATGCCTTAGTTTAGTATGGAATCTAACAATTAGAAATTTTAGCATATCTGGATTTCAAAGAAATCATTTATTCCATAAGTTATGAATAATTCCTCTTTCCTTAACTGTTAAGAAAGCGCATCCGATATCTAGCATAAGAGTATTTCAAAATTTCATTGCTTATTTATTATGAACTACATTTCATAATTCATTGCTTATTTACATTTCATTTTAACTATTGAATTACATTTTACGAATGATTTCACAGTAATGTTTAATTGGACAATTCTTCTTGTGCGATTTAGTTTGGTATTAAACAGCATTTCGCGAGAAATTTGTCCAGATACTTTGGGCAGTAATGCGTAACGAATAAATTCAAAACTAACTTACGTGATGGAATGTGAAGCTATTTCGTGACCCTGTGAATACAAGCTTTGCACTTGGCCATAATCAGTCCATTCATGTGAAACATAGAAAGTTCCTAAAATGGGGCAGCCATTAGGATTTGCTCGACCAGTGTAAAATAGTTCATCGTAGAGGTCGTTATTGAGATCGTTTACAGCATCATCGAATGTCAGAAGAACCAGCTGTGGAGTCTCGCTGATACCAAGTCCACCTGGTATGTCTGTACCTCCACAGCGACAATCTGGTAGCCGACACTTTCTAGGATCACACTTTTGGGCTTGAGTATATGGTTCAGGTGTTGGATATTGATTTGGGGGACGTGTTGGTGGACCTTCTAGAACTTTATTACTAGTAACAGCCGGTTTTGTTGGCTTTGGAACTTGTGCTAAAGGAGTCCGGGTTCTTATTTTAATAGGAGCTGGTGTTGTAGTTGTCGTTGTTGTGGTAGTAGTTGTAGTAGACTTGCGTGGTCTGGTCGGCCGAGTTCGTATTACTGTAGTGGGTCTAGTTGTCACTTCTGGTTGTTCTTCTGTATAGTAATCTGTGTAATCGTGTTTTAATTTATGGAAATCATCATAAACAGAATCTATATCGTAACTTTCAGATAATGAATCTTCTTTTTTTGAAGCATCATCAATTTTTGGAGACTGGCGATTAGGCAAATTTGGATGTCTTTGAGGAACAACACTTTCTTTCTGAATGTCTGTGATACTAGGTAATTCAATAACATCAGGAATTTTGTCAATCTTTTTGGGTTGCCGTTGAATATTAGGGTAAGTTTCAAAATCAATTGGCTGGCCAGGAAATGTCAATTGAGACCCTTCATTTCTGTTTGGTTCAGATGGGTTACTGATAGAATCTTTGGCACTAGGATGACCTGCAACACTTTGATCTTGTTTTCTAATATTATCAGTAGTTCGACTAGTTTGTTCAAATAATTTTGTGTTCTTAGGGGCATTATTTCTGCTAGGCTCATGAACTAATTTTGTATAATCGATATCAATATCCGCAACTTTTGATCGAAGGGCGGGTTCACCAAGTGAAAACTCTATATCTGGATCTTTACTTTTACCGTTATTAGTTCCGGCAATACTAGAATCCAAGATATTTCTATTTTGAGAATCATCTCTAGTCGAGTCCGCAGCACCAGTTCCACGAGTTTCTGTATTTGATTCATATCTTATATTTTGAGGTAGTCGTCCAATATTTGAAGGTTGATCATCAAACTGAATTTCAGGTACAGTAGCGTTTTGTCTGCGTAAATTTCTGTCACTTTCGAAGTGAAAGTTATCGACATTGACTTTCAGAGACAATTCGGTATTTCTTTTCAAGTCCTCCAGATCTTTGTTCAATTTCTTTTCAAGCTCCGGTAAATTTCGAGCAGGCACCAGCAATGAATCGGAATTCTTCGAAATTTCTTGGCTATTTCCAGAAGCGGAATTTGGATTTTGTAGTTTACGAATAGGAGTGATGATGTCGAAATCCCCGTAGTCTTTGTGATCAGCATTATCATCGAATATTATTGGAGGTATAGTACGGAGATTTGTTCTGACTTCAAAATCAACTTTTTGCTCCTTACCATTTCCATTGGAGAAATCTATTACCACGCCTAGATCTTTAGAATGATCATTGCTATTGGGATAAATTTCTAATTTTCTTGGCTTAGTTGAGTGGGATTGGTCTTCGCTTTGTTGTTTATAATCTTCGTCATGTTCTTGTCTCCCTGTGTTGGCGTTATAGATTGGTTTATCTAGAACAGTATAATCGCCAAGTCCTGGAAGATGGGCTGATCCTGCAAAAGCATCTAAACCATGACCACCATCTGCAATGTGAATTCCTCCTTCAGAGTCCACCAAGGGTGGAGCTGCTTCCTCAATAACCAATGTACGATCATATGAATTCTGTGGTATCTAAGAAAAGAAAAACACCGATTAGCAAGCATACAAATTAAAACCTAATATTCTCACTAATTCAAGGCTAGGACATCGTGTTAAGAATTTTATTTGTTTTCAGATATTTTCGTAATTAAATAATTAAAATGTAGACAAATATCGTATTACCGATAACTGAATTAGCACGAATTCCATATTAAATATTTTCACGAATATCTGGTGTACAGCGGAAATATCTTGTAAATTTAAACTACTTTCAATAGCCAAATAATTCAATAAAATTATTCTAAGAAGATTAAGATTAATAACACTGTAAATAAAAAAATCTTTTATAATCTTAGCACAATATATTTTCCGATATCTCCACGATGTTCAATATTCTAAATGCCGAACGATAATGCGAGGATATCGTTACAATGTTGTTTGGTATTTCATACTAATAAGGAAGGAATTAAATACAGTCAATAAGGGAAAATGCATTCCGAAACTAAATCTTATTGAAACTGAAAAGTTTTGTACATAAGATTAGAAAAGCCGAAACTAATGCAATAGATTATATATGGAATAAAATACAAGCTCATTAATATAATACCTTCAAGTACCTATAAAATATTCAAATATTTGAGACTTTAGAGTACTCATACTTTAGACAAATTCGGCCACTATATTACAAAAAACGAAGATGACAGCAACCAAACCAGAAACCAAAGAGAAACAGCAGTTTTATGCTAGAATGTATGAATTATTTGATGCTTCTTCAGAAAATTTCATTTGTTGAAAATCGATTGTTTTTTTCTTCAAAAATGTTTACACAGAAAAATTTATTGTGACAGATGGCATTTAGAAAAACTTACCTTTGTATCTTGATCACTAGCATACAAAGGATCGTCTGAGGAATTTTCCAAACTGTCCGATTGATCATCAAAAGTAGTTCGAGAGTTTTGTTGTTGACGGGGAGGTTCGGTTGTTGCAGGCTTCGCTTGACGCTGATCCTGTTCTGAAAACTGTGTTCTCGATTTCTGCTTATCACTCAAAATGTCCACATTTCTTGTATTTTCTTTGGATTCTTCATTACCATTACCAAAATGCTGAATATTAGAAACGGGCTCTTTGTCAAAGGTTTGAGGCTTAAGTGGAGGCTGGGAATTGTCACTTGTGGCAGTAGCCGACGTCCTGCGACTGGAGCTGAATATTTCATCCTCGATTTCGATAACTTTTTCTTCTGGAGCATTTTCACCTAAAAAGATGGAAGTTGCAACTATTTTTAGAAAAAAATATGGAACTTATCACGGGTCTAATATAACGTTAAATATTATATTGCTTAAATTGTTTATAATTTAGTTAATGTCATAATTTAACTGAATTTAATTTAATTTCTGTATCTAGTCAATTGGAAATATGCCAACTATTCAAATAAAATCTGAATCAACAGAATAATAAGAAAATTTTGAATAAACTGTAAATATGATGAGCATATTTGCTTAGAAATTAGTAACTGTTTGAAGCAAGTATGTGTTATTGCACTGCCAAAAATTGTTTTATTTAAAATCGGATTCTGTAAACAAAATAAGCATCAATAATTCAAATTTGAAAAAATAATTGACTAAAATAATAATTGCTCATTAATAATACGTCTAAGGCTAATATAGAAAGAAGAAAGAATGAACAAGAAAATTTAGGATAACTGGGGATGAAATTTGACGATTGTAATGCAGGCATGTACCTAAAAAAATTTGGCCCTTTAATCTATACATTTTATCCAGGAGATTGCAATGTTGTAAATTAGTAAAGTAACATATTCCATACTTAAGTAAAGATGCTTTTAAATATATTACTTTTTAGTGATATATATAATATATATCACCAACCTCTATATAAAATATATAGAGAGGTTGAAACCATAATAATAAAGTGGAAATTCTTTAAATGATTTCAAAGTACTTAGTTGATAACTTTGATCGACGGATTATAGTTTGTCTTGAAGATGGCATCCATCTTATTGGAATCGAGTGCGTTTATTTCTATTTTAAGGAACTGAAAGGATGTCCTTTCTCAACATATAAATGTGAAGTTATAGTAAGTACCGTTTCAATGAATCAATACATGGGATGCAAAAAGGGATCAGGACTTTTTTTTTTTAGTTCATCTAGTGATTTCTTTATATTTAGAGACAAAGGTTACAATATACTTATAGACAATGCTCATCTTCTACTTCAGTAATATTTATTAATTTAATAGATTCTGAATCATGTATAAGCTAGAAGATAAGTATGTTTATGGAAGGCCACTCTGTAAATTTGTGAAAATATACCTTAATGAAGAAACATTCTCAATATATCAGCAAAAATAACACCACAAATCGTACAGATTTTAAATAAGATCAAGAAATACTTGGATATTTGCAATTATGGTTAAATTATAAATTTTTAAAAACATTTCTCTCATATCGGTTAATCTAATCATGGAAACAAAGTACTTTTACAAAAAATACTGAATACGTAAGTGAAAAAACGCTTTCATGACTTTTTAATAAGAATGATATTTTATAACCAGACTATGCAGTGATATGCGAGAAATTCTTGTTCTAGAACAATAGAAATTTATATACTGTCGAAAGAGTCTAAAAAAGCTAACACAGCTTTAACTAACATACTAACTTTAATTAACAGTTTAACAGTTGACTGTTTAAACTAATATAGAAGAAAAAATATTTCAAATGAAAATCTATTGATAGCTATCGATGAAATTAGGCCAACAGTTTGAAAGTTTCGATTTCTAATTATTAAGTTCGTTGACATAAGACGACATTTAACTTTACACCATCATACCTGGTTGACAATTGGCATTTCTTGGCCAATCACATGTTCCTAGTTCCAGACTGAAATGCAGACCACCAGTACATTTTTCATGAAGAGCATCTCCGAAGACGCAAACGTAATATTTGGAGCAATCTTTAAAATCCCTGTAGTACCCAAATTGCTCGGGGCATTTGAAATCTTCGGCCGAAGAGAAGCAAGTCAGAAGAGCTGGGGGAAAAAAAGAAAAAAAGATTTTTAATAACATAATATCACATTTTTTTAATACATTCAAATGATTTAACCATTTAAATTGATTTTTTTATTTAATATTGTTTAATAATAATTCAAGAATATATATTAATATGGCGTAACTATTTCAAAACTTGAAGTCTTGAACCAAAAGAAAAAGAAGAGCAACCCCAAAATTAAATTAAATAACAGAAAATCTAATGTTACACAAAATAATAACATTTTAAGAATTAAGGAATTCGTCGATATTTTGCTGCATAAAATCGAGAAGGTTTCTTTAGTTAATTTACCTCAAGCTATGCAATTACAAATTAGCTTCTTAATGTTCATTGAGTTACAAATGGTTTAGTTTAGTTATATTAACATTCCCTTTTAAAGCAACAATAGAGCTATTTTGGGACGGACCTCGTAATTTTGAACCGAGGTCAAATGACGAGAACGACAACTGAGCTGGCACCACTCCTCCACACCAGCTGGAGGACGAGTTACAAATGGTGTCATAAGATATTGCAAAAATATTTCATTCTACAATTTTTCCAAATTAAACCTTCACATTTATAAATAATTGTAATTTACAGCATCATGTGGGATACATCGTCTCATTTTAATAAACTACGAGCTGTTAAGGTAAATATTTGTTTTGATAATTGCTCGCATTCAGGCATGAGGCAGTTTGCCTAAAAGCAGAGGGGAAAAGCACAAATAGGTCAATTAAAAACGTTTCTACATTAACTACAAAATAAATTCTATGAATTATAAGATATTAAAGAAACGATGTGGATTTGCACTGAATTATTAAATATGATATATTGGAATATTAATTTAACTATATTTTGTTTGGCAGATCATATAAACTAATTGCATTAACGTTGTTTTATAAGTAAATACTAAAATTCAATAGTTTTTTTGTAAATAAGAGGATTATTGACATACAGTTATAGTTAATTAGTTGTGAATTTTATTACTTACTAGCCACCTTTGGAGATCGATTGGTTCATAGGTATTAATTCTCACATAAATGATTTAATTGAAAATTTTAGCAACTATGTCTTAACTTCCTCAAAATATGTTTTCAAATTTTTATACTAACATAATTTATGCTATTATATTATAGAAGTCTTACGCAGTTCTGTTCATTGTGCTATGTATCTCTAATTTTCTATCAGCGACCATAGAATTTGAATAAATTGAAGTGATTAAAATTCAATTAATACAAAAGTTTTTATTGAAACACAAGTTTTTTTTTAAAATATGAGCATAGAAAACTGAATCTTTCTCTATTGAAGTCTTATATGCACTACAGGGTTTTTTTTAATAATTTGTACAATATCTAAAAGAATTATTCAATAAAAATTTAGGATTCATCATAAAATTCAGTTTTTAATTTTATTTTCAGAAGAATTTAAATGATGTAAATAATTTATTTTGTTCAAGTCAATAAATGTACTTTTGAAAAAATTATGAATTCTCTGATCTTAAGGAATCATTCAGTGAAATATTCTTGACACTTCAGCTTTTAAGTAAAGAAAACTTTTCTATCTTTTGCTAATTTCCCCCCTATAATTTGAATTTTACTAATAATTTATAATCTGAATTCACGATATTCGTCCATTCTGGGAATTGATTAAAAATAAATGGGGAATAAAGATACAAAGCATATTCAAGAAAATGTTTGAAATGACCTAATATACATGCAGTCTCCAGCAAACAGGTTTATTTCTGCATCCAAACAGACACAGATAGTCTAACTTAGGAAAGAGACATTAGTTCCAGGAAAGACATTTAGAAAGAAAGAAAAAAGCATAGACAAAATCATCCATTTGTTTTTCCTTTCACTTCCTTTTCAAAATCAAAATAAATTCTACAACAAACTACTGATTCAATGAAATATTCATAGCAAATTACTAAAGCATTAAAATAACTTGGTTATAATCTTCAAACTTTAAAAGTTAAAAACTAATTTAGTAATCAGCAAAGAAAAATAATTTCACATCCAGAGCACTAAAGCTCATATCCCTATTTGGTCTTACAATGGCTGGTGATTTCAGGCCAATTGGTGATCATTTCTAAAGAGCTAACTGTCGCTGTAAATTGTCTCTACATGTGAAAGACTTTGGCAGCTGTCATTCATTTGACATGTCTTTATTTGAAACCGTGCCTTAAAGAGACAGTTATAGCCGGAGATTTCAAATCATTTCCTGTTCCGGCGCCAAGAAACATATAGGTCAATTTAAATGGTTAAGTCTCCTAGATGACACAAGATGATAGCCTCGGGAAAACAACAATAATCTATATCCGATTAGAAGTAGATCAGCAAGCATTAGGAAGAAACGTCAATTTGATTTTAAATGATCATTGAAAGCTATTTTAGAGTTCAATTCATTAGGATGAATCTATTTGAGATGAACAGCGAAAACATTAGCGAAATAAGGCGAAAAAAAAAACATTTTTCACTTTTATGAATAATACAAAAAACTTCATTAAAAGAATAATATGAAAAGTTTTATGTTATTTGCTTTGAATAATACTAAATATATGCCATACGCAAAACTTTCAAGTTCAATCACGGTAACTAACCCTTTAAGGCTGTTTAAAAATGACAAATTTGATTTACGAAGCTTAATCGTATGATCTTTAATATTCAAAATTTTGTTCAATAAACATCAGTAGTATTGATCTCTTGGAGGTTACTGTTTATAATTAGATTTTCAGATGCCAATTAAATTATCTTAATGAATATATTTTCTAGAAATATCGAAGTATTATTCAGATTGTACCACTATAAGTAATGCCTCAATGTTTACAAATTCATAAAATTAATTAATGGAAGGCAATGACGGAAATCGGCATATTGGGTATGGAAATTATTTTTACGGTGAAACACTGCATATTACACACCTCGCGAGGCTATAACATTTTGTTGATGACACTAAACATTTATTCAAAAAATTATTCTCATTGCTTTAAGTTATTCTTGTCCATAACAAATCCTGCAATATATTCAATACTATATTTTCAACTATAATTTTTATATATTTTGCATTAATATTTTCTTCAAATTCAAAACAGTTTCTAGAATTAGTAAAGAATGTCCTGCCGGTCAGAAAAATTAAATTTTAAGTCAATTTATTATACATGCACAAATCCCATTTTAAATTAAATAAATTTTAAATCTAGCAGAAAAATAATTGCTCAAAGTAAAACAAATTTGCATTTAGATTTTAAATGAAATAAGACTGAATTTTGCCTGAACACCAAATAAAAGTAGTCAAATCAAACTCGGGATATTTAATCTGTTGAATGCGATACAAACAAAATACCATAAAAATTGCCATTCGATTGACAAAAATTATAAAATTCTAATTAGTTGTTGACGATTGTCTTTTTAATGCCTAAAAATCGAATGCTGAAGAAATCTTAACAGCTTTTAATAAGCTGCTACGATTTTTCCAGATCCACAGTATCGTAATATGTAATCAATCTTCATCGAAAAACAGAGCAATGATTCGATTGATACATTTTTGATCATTAAAAAGCGTTATGAAATTCTAATTAATTATTTGTTGATGATTGATTTTTACTAGCTAAAAAACAAACGCTGAAGAAATCTGGCAGCAATTTAAAAAGAAAACTGTTTAATATCGTAATTTGAAAATCAATCATCAATGCAAAAACAGGGCAATAATTTGATTGATACATTTTTCATTTACAT
Organism: Argiope aurantia; assembly: GCA_026543865.1. Lineage (NCBI taxonomy): Eukaryota > Metazoa > Arthropoda > Arachnida > Araneae > Araneidae > Argiope > Argiope aurantia. The sequence continues at coordinate 1,288,048 of JAPMOR010076254.1, forward strand.
CGTCAGTACTCCAACTCGTTTATGGGATAGCATAAAAGAAAGCCACTGAACTGAAAAATCATTTGCAAGCCATTTTCCTTTAAAAGAAAGAAAGATGCGGGTGGAAATGGGTCATTTAAAGAAGAATCGCTTTCTCTCATTTGACTTTCATCTATTCATCTTGAGAATTCCTCTCTTCCTTCCGTATGTTGAGAAAGTTCTCCAGTCACTTTCTGAAAAAGCCAAACAGCTCCAATGACCTCTGCCCTCTCGCAGAGTTTCTCCCAAGTAACGGAAGGTTAAAAAAGAATGACAAAAGATGGAGAGGGAATGTTTGACAATGCGAGTGAAGTGTCGTGATAATGCCGGTCACGATTATCTTAAGGAGATAACATTGTCTTCCGATGGATTTATCCCAGGGGTGTAATTACTTTTTGCCTCTCTTCAAGAATTCTTCGTAAAAACTGTGATGCAATTGAAACGATGAGGCCAAGAGAGAAGTGGTACCTGTGTTTAACTCATTGTTTCTGTGTTTCCCATTTCAATAAAATTTTTGGGAACTCATCTAATATTCTTGAGGATGTTGGTCAATGCTAGAAATGATAGTGGTAACAAATATGTGGGTTAAGATGTTAAAAAGAGATTTGCACTTTTGCTTGCCTTTTAAGGGTAGTTATTTACATTTTTCTTACAGTGATGTTAATTGTATAC
>JAPMOR010076278.1:1701-23583 GCA_026543865.1 Argiope aurantia
AAAATACACTCTTTCAGGGTGAATTTAAAGAAATTTCTTTTAATTGATTATTTTTTAAATTCCATTTTCCCACTAACTTATTCAATTTAGTTTATTTATAATTATTTACGAAAAGTATTATGTGTTTTATAATTGTTTTTTTTAATTTTATTTACATTTAATTTAACTGTCTTATAAATAGGAAAGAGGTCCAATATAGGTTATAAAAAACAAGCAGATAAAAACCAACTATCCAAAGACCTTTTTAGAAATAGATTTATTTTTGCTAAAGATTTAGTTTATGCTGCAGCTTCTAAATAAGAATTCCTACTGATTTAATATTCTATTAAATGCATGCAGTTAACTCTTTGAAGTGCCTAACAAAAAGGTCAGATTGTAATGAGAAAAAAAGGAAGGCCCATTTTAGTCAATGCTCAATCTTCAGCGCACAAGACATTCAATATCTTTGTTCACACGTCATGTCCATTGAATGAATGGCCTGCTCATCAACGATTTCCGAAATCGATGCAACGTGAACTTGAAACATCGGTCGGCATTGACATGCATCACACGAAATTCTTTCGGCATCCATTCATCTCCAGGGCAATCGTTCTTGCGTCATTGACAAGATGAAATCTTTTCTTCCGGCTGATGAATGGAATTGCTCACAAGTGAAGCACTTAATATTGTATAATTTCAGACAGGAATTGTAGCCTTGACATCGATTGAATTATCACGGGTTATTTATCATGTTGTGTTTCACAGAAATGAACAGTTTTCTTTTATCAATTGTATATTTTCAATGACAAATAAATGTACAGAATTTTTACAGAATTAAGTCTTTTTAAGATATCTAAGCATAATTTTCTATATAGATAGATATATCAAAAAGGTGCTCATTTATAATTTTATCGCGACAGGGAGTGTAATTGTGTCAATTTATCTTATAATTCACTTTCAAAGAAGGATATCACTCATAGGTATAAAAAAGATTCCATTAATGCATTTTTACATTTTTAATATCCTTTTTTATTCATGGAATTGAAAAAAGTATATCATCACTAGAGATAAAAAATGTCACATCTCGAATAACGTATAGAAACGTAACAACGCGTTTTTATTCTGTAAATAAACTGTAATATTGCTTTGCAGCAACGATTATAACGAAAAGAAAGTTTTACATATGTTCATAATCCTGTTGTTGTTGCTTATGGCACTTATGGACAAGCCCGCTGACGAAACCAGCGATTTTAAGCCACGTTTTAGCATCTCTTGATTCAATAGCGTCATGTAGGGCCAAGAGTACGTCTCAACTACTTATGCAGTACAGCCCTTTTCACGGGGAAGAAATCATTCCTATATTTCATTCACTCATCCACAGATCGTAATTTAGACCTGAATCAGAGAACGATAACCTCTAATCCAGTACCTCCAGTGTCCTTGATCCTCCAGTCCTACTTGGAGAACTTTTTAGCTACAACAGCTTTATACTTGCGCCAGTCACCACGCACTTGGAGAACCTTCGGCCGGCTGAGTTCGATTTCACAGCACAAGCGAGGAGAATCTAACGCCTTACCAACCATGTTACCCATGTCTTTTAACCCTGCGATTTTTAAAGGCAGTTTAATTCTCAGTTGTATATTTTTGGCTAACTAAATGGCATAACTAAGGACTAAAATGCATTAGCTTCTCTTCTCCCTTCGCAGCAAGTGACAGAAAATCCATAGGTGCCTTTAATTGTCTTATACAGTATGGCTTCAAATCACCAAGTGCTGTTCTACTTCAAACGGTAATACATACGTTACGGATGATATAAAATGCACAGGTGGCTCTAATTTTATACAGTTGTGGCTGACAATAACCGGTTGTTATTCTATTTTGAGCGGTAAAAGTTGCTTACTAGTAAAATATATCGCACTTTCGGGATTCACTTGTATTGTTTGTTAAATGTCGACTAAGAAAGGGTAAATATGCTTACTCTCTTTGAATGTGTTTTTATACATTTAATGTCATTATTATTCATATTAATTGCTAGAGTTAAACAATGTAATATTTATAATGACATGTAAAAATATAAAAGTGAGTTTTCATGCAGCAAAGAATTGGTAATACCGCTTTTCACCAACGTTAGTATGATAACTGAAAGGAAATGTTTTATAGATGTTTTCAATCATCTGGCTTGCTGAAGGCAGTTTAAATCTAAATGCAGTTGTATAAGAAATTTTTTTACAATTAGAAGGCTGAAATGAATACGCCCATCTTTTCCCCCTCGTTATGGGTGATAGCAAATCCGCTGGTGCCCCTGATTGTCTGATAAAGTTGTGGCGGAAAATCACCAGGTGTTATTCTACCTCAGGCGGTAAAAGATGCATGCGATAAAATTATGATGGAATTTTGGGATCATTGTATTTTTAATTAAAATATCCACACTTTCAATATAGGCTTCTTATTTCTGCAGCGCAATCTGTCTGGCATATGTACCATACAACTCCTCTTACAACCCAAATACTAAGCATCCATAAAGTACCAGATGTAGCGTTTCAGAGTATATTCAAGAAATCTTTTAATACTAAACATATAGTCAGTATTCTGATTTATTTCATCATATATTGTGTATTAACAATACAAACAGACTGAAAGACTAATTTACTTAGATAAATTATGTTTCTGCAAGAGAAATATATGCGCCTTTTATAGAAAAAGCTAAAATACTGATAATGGAATGTATCACATTTGTTTGAAAATTTAAGCACGTTTTTGTTAGTAAATAAACAATGTAGCATACGACTGTAAACTTTCGTACGGAAAGAGGCAAACTAGAAACGTTTTAGTTAATATCTTCCATTTATTACCATTTAACATCTATAATGTATAAATATCATAAATTTTGAAGCCCATTTAATGCGATAACTTAAAAACGCAACGACTTATATACACCAAATTTGGCATTGGAGTTTTGTGACTACAAGTGTAGCTTTATGTCATTTTTTCAATCGGTTGGGAGAAACATGTCTCAAACACAAATTCGATTTTGGGATACTATTAATCTAGAGATTAATGGCCAAAACTCTCGCCAAAGATGATATGATAGATTCAGTAAAATCATATATTCACGCGCTAATATTTCATAACTATTGTATGCCAACACCATGCAAGACGTTCTTTGGAATAGCACCTTTATTGAAAAGTATGCGAGAAAACTTTGGGGAGATCATTCCCTCTGGTTTAAAATTTTGCCAATCGATGACTCGGAAAACTGTACTAAACATTCATTTGGAAGATTGGAAGAAGAAGATTCATTAAAAAATTTGTGTTTTAAATACTTATATTTTCGAAAGTTTATTTATAATATCTAAATTAAAGCTATTATGCCGGGATATTTACATTCATAAAGTAACTTACAAGGTAAATATAATTCAAAGGTTTAAACTTTTACTAGTTTTGGTATTCCAACATTGTACATATCTTTTTTTATTATTATTTTTTAAATTTTATTTTGCAATTTGACTGAAGCGCTTCATAGAAAACCATTAGATCCAACCTTAGAACAATTGTCTCTTAGACGAATTTTTAAATGTGACTCAATATGAAACTGCTCCGTGATCAGAATTATTAGAAGAAAAGAAAAGCCATATCTAAGTATTATAAATGAAAAAAAGGAAGTTGTAAATGGTGCTTAAAGAAGATGACTCGAAAATGCCTTCGGTAATTGATTTGTAATCGCTCCCTAAATGGCGTTTTTACTTCCAGAAATCTTTTTCTTAAGATAAATGTGAGATTGGATCATTATATACGTAAAAACATATGTTTCATAGAGAATTCAAAAAGATCGTAGATAATTTTTTTTCTAAGAAACTGAATCATTATCGGACGGAGATGGTATTTTTTCCATTTACATATCTCAAAGTAAACATTTTTTTCTCTCTTTTCCATGAATAGAATGCTTAAACATAAAAATATTTTAGGGTTTTACCATACCAGTTTCTTAACTATAGAACAATTGTAGCTCATTTTAATAATTTACTCTATGTATCGATATTTAAATTTTTCCTTCAATCGTTGTAGTATGTAGCTAAACTTCGCTTGTACTGGTATTTTAGATATCTCTATTCCTGATATTATTCTTTAATCAGACTTTGAAATTATGGCTATATCTATGGGATTGAGATTATAAAACTGGTTTCGAGATTGAAGCCTAAATAAGAAATTAATTATATTTACATTTTATTTAGAAATATGGAAATATTTCCCTGAGGAAAGTTGTGATGGCATACATATTTTTTTTAAATTGAAATTGAAGGAACTGTTCTAAATTTCTGTTAAAATAGCTGTCGTGGCTGGTTCGTGAGTGCTTTGAATAAATAGGCAACTAGAAAACTTAACAACGAATTTATTGCAGATTCGTTCCAGTTACTCTGTTCAGTAACTCCTTCTCCTCCAAGAACAAACACTCGAATGATATCACTCTTTTAATTACACTCGCGCTAGTTGTCTAGCGCCATCTATGAACGTTTATTTCCTAACGCTTCAAAATCCAATCACTACAATAGCCATTAACACTGGAAATTTGATGCTTTGAGCAATTATAACCAAAGAATTGAGAAGTGAATAACATGAATATTAAGCCTGTTGTTCCCTGTCCCATTTGTTGGGAGCATTTGACCGAAACATTTTTGGTATATTTAATAAAATTAATCGTATGAAATTATTTTATAGATATTTCGCGACTTTGATAATACATAAGTATGATATTTATCCAAAAAGAATATATATATTTTTATAATTTCAATATTTTTTTTCAAATTGAATCAATATGACTCGATGCTCTTTTCTCTTCACTGTACTTAAGGCCCGTGCTGTATATTAATTTTTTTATTTACAAAGGATAAAAATAAATTCCTGTGAAACATTTGATTTTGTAATAAATCAATCCATAAAATAACTGAACAAATGAAAAAAATACCGTTTTTATTATGTTCTGTCTCGTGTTTACTATTTAATTGAATTTCGCTTATAAATTTAAACGAGCCGTAGGATAGGGTTTTATTTACAATTTTGCAACAAAAACACTTCGGGTTGAAGCTTGGTCTCCCAAGTGTTATCAGATAAAGCTACTAAATATGGAAATAAAATATAATATTTATCCCACAGTAAAGTTTGGTATATGTGTATTTTTAAGGCATGGATTGATACTCGAAACGATCCTGCATCAAAGTGACAAAGTCAAGGTATTCAAGCTGTAAATGATTTAACACATGAGCTTAGATTTTGCAAGGCTACATGCCATAGCTCACTTCCTGTAAATTGTGCACCTTCCAAAACAAAGTATAACTGTACTTGATACTATGAAAATGATAAATTAAAATTTCATAGACTAATGAGAATTAAAGTGGCTTAAATATCTCAAGCTTTTACTTTATTGATGCTACAAGTGTTATGAATTGAATTTATAAAGATACAAGAAAATAATTCTTATTAGTGAAATGCATGATGATAAATTATTTGGTACCAAACAGTATAAAATTTCATAAATGGTATATTAGATTACTTCGAACATAAAAGATCTACAGTTACTCTTGCTGAAACTTTAGAAACAAATACTTGCAAAAAACATATCGCAGTTTTTAAATTGTGTATTATAACATTCTTCTGGTATTTTTTCTTTCAAAGCATTTATACTCTTAACTTCAGTAAATTTTTAATTCAGTTTTTTCTCTTAATTCAAGTTTCTTCTGAATTACGAATACTCTTAATTCAGTTTTTTTCATTCCAAATGGAATGAAAAAAGTAATTAAAAGAAAGTTGCTTTTAGAAAAATGAGATAAATCATTGAATGATTTATATATTTAGTCAAGACAGAAATACTAAATCCGAATTATAATATGCAAAATCTATTTCATTGAATCTATGCCATTCATATAAATAATGTAAATACGTCTTTTTTATTTCACAAAAGAAACATATTTGGAATTTGGGCAAATCTTTAATTTATATAACTGAAGGAACATATATGGGAAGATCCAGATATAGGTTTTTTGGAAATAATTAAAAAAGGTAGTAATAAAAATACGCCATTGAGCTCATTTTGTTAAGGTAAACAATAAATATTCACTGATTACATTTTGAATGAAAAACAAATTCGATTGCATATAGTGCCCAAGACTAGAAAAATCATAAAAAGTGGTTTGTAGGCATATTTCCTTTCTTTCTTTCACTGTAGTACATCCCTAAATTCTGAAATACTTTGCATTCTGTGAGTTTAATCAGTATAAGCGCAAGTTTTTATTTAAAAAAAACACATTTAAGCTTGCATTGCAATGCACAATATATCAATTCAACAACAGTACAATACGCAATACAACTATGCAAAAAATAGTGTGTTTGGTGAAGAAAATTCAATTCGTAAAATTTGATGTAAATTTCAATTTACATGCAAAATGGCTTCATTTGGGAACATTGATGAAACAAATTAGTCTCATCTTCATTTTAAACAAACCAGATGAAACTTTTACTCATTAAAATATTTTCAAATAACCGAAGCTAGTTCTGCCAAAATTTCATATTTTGTAAAATGCATTTGAATATTTTTAGTATATTAAAAATTGTATCGTTTAATATTATTAAAAAGAAAATACCATGGATGTTATCTAAAACGATCCATTCACTTCCTCATGAATAATTATCTCTCTTTGAGTTTAAGAAATTAATTATCATTTTAAACCAAGATATTTTATGACTATCATTTTTCATTTCAGTAATGTGCTACAAAATAAATGTATTCTAAATGTAGTAAATATCTCGCAATTTTTTAATAAGAAATAACAATTCTGTCGACAAAAAGAAATACATATTCCACGTCTTTTGTTCAATATGTATCCGGAAAAATACCTTCCCGTAGAGTGACAGTTTGTTTAAGGAAAAATTCTAAATTCATTTACAGACACGGAAGATTTTAAAAAATATGTTGTCTCCAACGTCAGTCAATGCAATAACCGACAGGAAAAATTGAGCTGAGAATGACAAAGTTTTAATGAAATATCCCAAACTTTAGAATTCTTTAGTTTTAAAACTCAAAAATGACAGGTGCCAAGTGTGATTTGTAGAAAAATTAAAAGGAACGTGTTAATAATTTTCCAGATGGTGTAGACAACTCCATTTCTTTGATAATATCTTGTCAGAATGTAATAAGTATTTAGTCGAAGAGTTTTTGTCATTAATTCGTATAATATTATAAAAAGTTTCATTTTTACATGAAGATATAGGCAATTTTTCAAGGTTTCACTATCTTAAGGGGACAGTGGACTATTAGAAACTTTTGGGAATTATTCAATCAGAGTTATGAAAATTTATGCATACGTATCAAAATATAAATACGCCAAATTTCTTTAAAAAACATTTCAAAACGAAATATAGTATTTCTTTTAAAAAATTTAAAAGTTATATAATTTTTAAAAATTTCAAAATATTCTAGTTGTTTTTATTTATTTTTTATTGTTTTCTTATTATCCAATGTAAATTTATTTTGAACAAAACTACGTATGATATTAAAATTGCAATTAAATACTTTTTTGAAATATTTTTGTGCACATTTACTGAATTTTCATAAGAATTTTATGATTTTCTGAACTAAAATTGACTTAAATTGAATGAACTAAAATTGAAAAAAATCGAAACATAAAATGCCCACCCCATTTTCTTTTAATGTTTGACTGATGCACTCTTCTCTATCCTCCCATGAGGACAGTAAACTTTAAAATAATAAAAAATATGTACGAAAACGTGCAATTTTATTATTATCGTTTCATTCCCAAAATATTTGTTAATATTCAAATAAAATAGTTTTATAAAATATATTGTTCAATAAAATAAATATTTGAAGAGTTAAGAGAAAGGGAAAAGATGTACATCTTTATGACTTTTCTAAAAGCGATATTGTAATCAATTTAAATATCATTAAAATGTATCAAGTGTTTTAATTTTTGAAGACATTAAATAAAATTGACAATAAAGATTTCAGTCAAACTTAAACAAAAATGGGGTACTGATTTTATATTTCTAATTTTTTTAGATAGTTAAAAGTCAATAATAATTCTGCAAAACTTAAAATTCCTATGATAATTCTGTAAGCGCGCATAAAAATATTTCTAAAAATTAGCATTTAATTAAAATTATAAAATCCTACACAGATTTGTTTCAAATGAATTTACATTGTAAAATAAGAAAAAAAATCATGGAAAAATTTAAAATTAAATCGCCTGGAATATTTTGAAATATTTAAAAATTATGCATCTTTTAAATGTTTTTAAATAATATATTTCTTTTTGAAAAGTTTTAAAGAAATCTGACGTATTTAAATTTTAATGCATATGTATAAAATTTTCATAACCCTCAGTGAATAATTCTCAAACAGTATCTAATGCAGTCCACCGTCCTCTTAAAAGAAGATACTGAGAATTTTTTAAAGTTTCATTACCTTAAAAACTGAAAACTGTAAAGAAATAATGATATTCCGTTTTACTATATCAATTATTTTACTACTAATTAAAAAAATTATCTGATTTGCTCATTGATAATTATAAACACTTTGGATGTTGAGATTTGAATTATATGCCTCAAAAAATCCGTTGTGCTTAAAATTGATTTTTATTCATTTTTTATAAGTTAAATTTCAAACCCATCAATTAATATTATGATTTAATGTAATTATTTTGTCTTAATTAGGATTGCGTGTATTTGTTGTGACTCCAATTATTGCAACGTTTTAGAAAAAAAAATTTTCAATTTAACTAAAGAAATTAAACATTTGATTTTTTACTACGAGCTTCAACGAGGCAGTGCGCGCGAGCGAAAGAGAGGTAATAGCTTTTTTTTAGAATACCTGGATGATGAGCGGCAGGTCAATTACGTAACAACAGCTTCGAAAGAGTCTGTAGTTTACAGATATCTGATATAATTTTTGATAGATATATATGATTTATAATAGGTATGCATAATTTATGATAGGCATTCACTGTAATTTTAATAAAAAAAAGAAAAACTAATGTTTATATAAACCCATCATTGATATACTGAACTCAAAACCTTTTTTCGAATTCTGAGATCTAAAAGTAATAATCCGAAGATGTAATAAAACAGTTCCTATTTCCTTTATTAAAGAATTTTCATTACTAATTCCTGGTATTCGGTTTCGAATTAATATTTGAGGATTATGTTAAAACTTCTTGACCAACAGGGAATTCGGAGGATTACAATAAAACTAATAACTCAATACTGCACAATGTTGATAGAATGCTTTTTAAAGTCATCGAGAGCATGTTATTGTGTATCATGTGATTCGGATCTAATAATAACCAGCTTTGCTACTTTCATCTGCTTTTTAGAGAAAGTGTTATCCAGTTTGATAGCAGAAGAGTCCTTACTGAATCATAGACACAAATCACGAAAGAGTCAGCATATTGACACATGTGAATCTACAAACAACAATCTGTATTTTCAAAATAAACATACTTTAAAATTAGTGGCTCTTTTTTATTAAAATTGTTACATGCTTCCTATTATCATGATCGTTTGCGGTCACTCTGCCCAGATGTTTATTAATTAATTAGATTCTTCATTATTGCTGCTGAAATAATTTCATACTCATGCGATTTTACCAAGTGAAGTTGTTGGAAACTTTATAAAACTTCTAAAGAAAGTTAGCTTATTTTTGAAAGATTAAATAACTTGTAGGGCCGAGCTAGTTCTTAGCCGATTTGAAAAATAATATTGAATGTTCGTCTAGAATTCAATGAGTTTTGTAGATATTTTTGAAAAAAATTATTGAAAGAGGTAGATACCTGTTTTTGATATTTCATCAATTCATTTACATATAAAATTGAAAATTGAGAGTTTTTATACGAATAATTGATTTTTTTGAGTAAGGAACATTTTTCAGGTAAATACCTTAAAATTAAAAATTAAAATTTTTTTGTGAATATTGATTTATTTCAATTTTGTTATTAAATATAAGACCATGATAATACCAAAGTCCACGCCAAATTTTATAGCATTGTTTAAATATATATTTATATCATATATTATTTTAAATATTATATTTATATTATAGATTATAATAAGCAATTTTTATCATAAATGTTCTCTCAGTATATATTTCTCATGCTATCAGTAACTAAAATGCCAATATAACACATTATTGAATATTAGGATTTATGTTCCTTTCCTAAATTTAAATCTTCGATTATTTACAATTATAAAATTCTTTAAATATTCTTCGGAAAAGGAAATTTCAAGATCAGATCAGTTAAAATAAATGATAAAAATATTTTAGCAAGGTGAAATCTTACATTTTGGAAAGATAATATTTAGTAAAAAAATCGTGTCGAAACCATGTGTGAATAATTAATATTTACTGAAATTTGCTCTTTATTTTGCTGAAAGTAGCACCTGGTGCCTCTCGCTTTTAAGATCTTGGGGAAACAAAACTTCAGTTTGAGACATTTTATTAAAACTCCGTCATTCGAAGTTTAATTTTTCAATAGATTGCTGCATTGAATGACGCTACGAAGATTATAACATTGTTATAAAATCTTTCATTATAGAAACCAGATTTTTTTTTCACAAATAGACTGTGAGCTTTGAAAATATATTTAGTATATTAAATAAAAGAATGATGCTAAAACTTTTGTCTTTATCCTTCAGGATTCAACTATGAGCTTATCTGCATCATATATTTATCAGCAGCAATATAATATTTATTTTGTTCTTTTTTTATTCGCAGTTATTCCCAGTTATGTGTTAACTATTAGGTATTTAATGTTTACAATCAAATGTATGAGAATAGTAGGGATTAGTGTTACTATCTTCAGAAATAAGAAACAAAATTTTTGTTTCCATTTATAATTTTTATATTTGTTAACTTTTTCTTCATTTTAATAGTCATGTAAAGAATGTTGTCTATAATAACATTATAATTTGAGAATTAATGTAGGAATACGGTTTAAAATACTAGCAGTCATCTTTTGTGCGTTGGAATGTATTTCTATGAACATTTTGTATAATATTTGTTCGATAATTGTACTTTGAAGTACATTTATATTGCTGGAGTTTGTTGTTTCGATTTATGCTTTGACAAGAAAATGTTACTGTGCGATAAAAAATGTGAGTATTGGTAGAGACTTCTTGATAAGGGTTTCCTTTGATATTATAGGGAAAGGTGGATTGGGTTAGCGTGATGGGGATTTTTTTATATCACTCGAATATTTTCAGTAATTGTCAAATTGACTTTTCTGCCCATTGGAAATCTAGTCAAATTTATTTAAAATATGATTCGATGAAGTTGATGAGACTACAGGTAATCTGATTATACAATTTAAAACATAGTCATAAATAATTGGAATCACGGGAATTAAGCAAATTATTTTTGGATTAGTTGGATTTTTTTCAAATGACTCCTTATTTTTGGTCAAGATTTGAAGTTTTTTCTCATGGTGTGAAATGACTAAATATGTTTTTATTTTTCTTAAAATCATCAGGCGGTTAAATACGAATACGAACTTAAATTCTTATTTAATAGGCAAGTCATATTGTAAAATAAAAAGAAACATTTTAATTAGTGCTTAATATGTGAAACAATGAACAGCTTATTTCTTTTTTCCCACATACTTCCAAGTGAATGAATGGCAAGTTGATCAACAACTTGAACTTCAAACATTCGGTGCTGGAATGCAACGGACGGTATTCTTTCAGTATTCATTTATTTCAATAGCAATCCTTCTTGCTTCTTGGACAAGATGAGATCTCTTTTTCATGTTGATAAATGCAACCATAGGCGACTGAAACATTCATTGTTATCTGAAGTTGGAGTTGATTTAGGCTGAAGCTATCGAAGATTCATTTATCATCAAGGCACTGAAATTGTTTATTTATTCTTGAATCAGCTGGAACTTTACTATAGAAAATAAATGTGATTGCATTAAATTGAATTCTGATTCTGATTTTGTGTAGTTTTATGGTCAAAAACACACAAATGCCACGAGAAAAATGTTTACTTATTCTCAGAGCCGAAATACACAGAAATTTATAGGGTATGGTCAAATAAGGATTGTATTTTAAAATCGTCATCATCACAAAAGTCCCTTCCCGGTAATAATAACAGAAAGAACTTAGGCTTGATAAATGGGACTTATAACGTTTGGAACATCTATTTCTGGCATTTTTATTGCTCAAAGTAGAAGCCAGAACATAGAACATTTATATATAATACTTGCTGATTAATCGCAAAATGTGGCAAGTTTTCGAGAACACAATATAACATTCGGTAAAATGGCAAGGCCAAAAATGCTCAATCAGGGTGAAATTCTATAATTTCAAATCGAAAGTATATTGTGAGTAGAGTAGCTGGGAGTTAGTGGTAACAATATTTGGAAAAATGTTTCTATTTTTAAAAATATTAATGATTTCATATTTATATCTATTTTTTAATAGTGCAACTATTTATCTATCATATGTAAGAAGGAAACATTCGGAAATTTCTATGCTTTTAGCACAATAGATATTTCTTTGAAAATAATCAGCTGTTACAATTTGCTCCTCTTTTGGGGTAAGACGTGGGGCAAATTGTAATAACAAAAACAAAAGTTATTAAAATATTTTTTCATTAACATTCTTTTGTTAATAGAAATAAAAATCATCTGCTAATTGTTATTATTTGGCGTAGTTACGACGAATGATATCAACTGGATAATAGCAAAAAAAATGATAAATTTATTTAAATAATTAACACAAAAGTTTGACTTTAACATAATTGCAATTAGAACAAGCAAATAAAAGATCTTCATCTCTCACAGATTTGAAGATTCCATATTACACCCACCCTTCACCATCAGAATTGATCAGCTATTTTATTTTTATTCTAATATTCTAAATGCTAATATTCACAATGCTCTGATAGGCCAGCTTTCTTACTTTTTGTGGAAGCAGTCCGTAGTAAATATCTGCATTTCAGCAAATAAGAAGATAGTTTCTCTTCTTCTGTAAATAAAAATACTAACTTTGATTTAGCATATCCTTCAGAAAGATGAAATTTTTGCCTTTTATTTTTAATATACGCATGCAAGGGCACGCATCAAATATTGAATAACTCAGCTCCATTTCTAATACTTAATATATTTTTTTCTAAGACGTCAATTGAAGCAAACTTCTAAAAATCGAGACTTTTTGAAGCCCATTCAGATTTCTTTTTATAGTTTCTCATTCTAAAGCAAGAAAAGAAACAGACAGAATCATTCAGAATTATAAAGTGTTCGGAAATCTGTTTCATTTCCTCTGCTACTTTTTCAGATGTGTAATGCAATTATGTAATTTGGTTTGGAGAGATTCAATGTGATTGAATAATAGTCGCTGGATATGCATATATATGTGTATTTCTTTTTCACTCTGTCGTCTCTTTGGAAAACTGAAAAAAGTGTTCTATAAACTGACATGAATGTTAGAAATTATTACATAAAAACAAGGGTCAATATGTGTAAAGCAGTACGCATGAATTTTCATTGGAAAATGAGATTTGTATGTTGTGCTAGTAGAAATAATAGTATGTAATTTAAAGATATAAAATTCAACCATCTAGTGGAATAAATTTATAATCGTACTTAGACTCTTTTTCGAGTTTGAGGCTTGTTTAATGCCACAGTGTATTATTTAAAAAGCTCTTTTCAAAAGTTTAAGAAAGTTTAGAATGATTCATTTAACGTATTATTTTTACTATCATTTCAATTTTTGTGTCCAAAAAATTTATATGATAGGAAAAGCTGTATAGTGACTACACAAAAAATGCTGAAACGAAATCTTAAAAGCATAAAATCTATCTAAATTCGGAAAGCTCTTATCATATCCATTCTTAAAAGTTATTGATATATATATATGGTAAAATATAAATGATATATTTCATACAAGGAAATGTATTAGTTTCTCATAAACTCCTTTCCATTCTTTTAAAATCTTTAATGGTAATTTTGCTAAAGAGTAATTTAGATTCAATCATGGTTATTTTTTTTTAATTCTGGAGTTCAATGGCTCACATGTGTCGGTATCTAAACACTGGCTTCTGGTGAAGTAAAAACTTGAATGAAATTCTAAATGGAATTCTGGTGTGAAAAACTTAAAGAAAGGCCATTTTCTATACATTATATTAAGAATTATAAAGTATTAAATTGTTTTTACCTTTAATTTGTATTCAATGATTTTAAAACGACATTTTCTAACTTAATGTTCTTATTAAATATAAAGGTATCTTACGTATGTTAACAGTCATCTAGGAATTTAAATAACATTCGCAGGATTGAAAATATATTCATAAATAAAGGAATAAGATAAATAAATTATTAAGAATTTCCATCTCCTTAATAATGGAAATGAATTAAAAAACTTAGTAATAAGTTATTTACCATTCAGGAGGAGTAGACATTGAATTTTTGTGGTAAGAATCTAATAGTAAGAATTTTCTAATGGTAAGAATCTTGGATCTTGGTTTAATTTAGTTGGATCTTAGCTTAATTTATACTTATTCTTCAATGATTTAATAATATAGCAGAAGATTATTTAAAAATTAATATTTATTTATCCATGTCAAAGATTTAAGGATAATGTATAAAGTTATTTAAAGCCTCTTTTTTATTTTTATTCTATCTATGCTATAATAAAACAATAAACTTTTGCTATATTGTACATACAGACTAATTCAAAAATTTATTGATTAGAATTATATGAATTTCCTACAATTTCTTTAATACGAGGGTAGTCTTTAAGTTTTAACAAAAAGATTGAAGAAAAAAATTGGGAACAAACTGTTTTATTGCTTTTCAAAATATTAGCTTTTAAGATTTATACTCTTTTCCATCCGTTAAAACCAATTCTTCAAACAGTTTTTCCACTCTGAAGTTAATATCTCAGAAACATGGTTTTGGAAGGCATGAGCAGCTTCTTTAGGTGATGATAATCGCCGCCACGCATTTTTTGTTTGACATAAGGAGCAAGAAAAAGTCGTTAGGTGACAAATCAGAAGAATATGGCCAATAAGGCATTAATTCGATATTTTTATCCTTCAAAATATCAATTGTTTCATGTGATGTGTGGGAGCTGGCGTTGTCGTGATGAATAATGATGCTGTGATTTTTGTTGTTTTGTTTATTGATGACTTTTGACAAACAAATTTCTGTATACCATTTAGTGTTAACAGTTTTTCGACCCTCTAAAGGAATGGTAGAGATTATGTCCTGTAAGGCCGAAGAAACAATAATCATTTTCTTGGAAGTGCTTTGCGAACGAGCAGCTTTCGTAGGATTCAGCTCATTTTGGAACACCCAAACAGTAGATTGTTGCTTAGTTTATGGCTCATACGAATATATCCAAGTTTCGTTACCTATACCGATGTTGTATACGGATTTTGATGCTCCCAGTTTGTATTTTTTTAGCATTTCCTTACACCAATTTGTACGAACCTCTTTTTGAACTTCTGTCAAATTGTGCGAAATCCATCTAGAGCAAATATTTTTAACAGCTGCAAAATCTAATGTATTTCTGTCTGTGATATGCCAAGGGTTGCTTCTATCTCACAATACATGATATACCGATCTTCATCAATAATCTTGCGCACAGCATCAATGTTCTGGGCTATTGAGCCATTTGTTCTTTTCGGGCAAGGAGCATGGGGACATAGGCTAAATCTAAAAAAAATCAGAGAATCATTCAATTGAATACAACGGCGACCTCTCATCATTATGTCTGGGGCATATAGAACCATTTCTACAGAAACCCTTCAAGTGATAACGGGAATTTTGTCAATGGAACTCAGAGCAACGGAAATTTTCACTAAATTTCAAATAAGAACTTTTAGTAATATAGTTAAAATAGGAAACAAATGCTTCAGCTAAAAAGATTATGAGATGTATTTTGACAAGTTCGAACAACATCCTGCAGAATGGTTTATTCATGGTTTTCAAATGAAAATCCTAGAAATGGATGGAATATTAATTTTTACAGATGGTTCAAAAGATGAAAACAAAGTAGGAGCTGCAATAGTAGTATACTACTATGGGAAAGAGATCGATAAATGTCTTGTGAAATTATCGAACCATGCCACAAGTTTCCAGGCAGAAGTGCAAGCTTTAAAGATGGCCGTTGAATATTGTGAAAGGGTGGAAGACTGACAGAAGTGCTCAATTTTTTCAGTTTCTCTGTCAGTCCTACAAGCAATACAATCATCTCACAATTGTAATAAGGAAATATGAACGATAAAAGAAAAGATAAAAAGTGTAAAATCTAACAAGTGGATAGAGTTGAATTTGAATAAGGCCCATATTGGTATATATGGTAATGAAAAGGCGGATCAATATGCGAAGTTGGCGGCACAGAAAGAGGGTGTTGATATGGTTGTCCCCAAATCAAATGGTGTCTTAAAATGGGAATTAAGAGAAGAAATAAAGCTGCAATGGTTTGACAGATGGTATATGTCCAAAAATGGAAGATTAACTTTTGATTTTATTCCTAATCCTGAAATAAAAATAAGAAGATACCATCCACTGATAATTCAAATTATATCAGGAAATTTCATGGGAGATTTCCCTCATATTTCCAAAGATTTGGAGGAATGCAGGACAATAAATGCATTTGTGGAGGAATCGGTACTGTTTACCACTATTTAAAGGAATGTATTGAAATCTCGGAGCTAAGAAAAAATCTGAAAATTATAAATAATGACTTAAGTACAGTACTGATGGTACCAGGAAATCATAAAACTCTGAAGGACATGATGTTAAAAATTGTCAGTTTTGTACCAATTATTTGAGAGTTTGTAGATAAGGAAGAAGGACAGTAATTGACCACTTTGTGGTCAATTACCTCGAAGAGAATGTCAGTTTGACAAATCGGTCAATGCAAGGATGGACAATGCTAAAGATAGCAGTCGGCCACAACAAATCCTGTCGATACTGCTACGTTCAGTGGTGGCGGAGTGGTCGGCAGTACGCAAGAAGAAGAAGCATCAATGTTCTTTGGTATCACTACTGATTTTGGTCGTCCTTCACGATATTCATCACTGACAGACACACGACCACGACGAAATTCTGCAAACCAATTGTAAGGAGTCTTTTATGGAGGTGCTTCATTCCCAAAAGTTTCACGAAGCGATTCTATGCATTGTTGTTGAGTGAAGCCTTTCTTAAAATCATGAAAAAAGTCATCCAAAGGAAACTTTCGCGAGTTATTTAAAAAATTTTCACTCACTTGCATCTTTTAAACACTCACTGTAAACAAAATAAGCAGACGATTTCTAAGATGACGCTGATTCCAAGATAAAAGAAAAGTGAATTTTACAAATATCTTGAAGACAAATTTCAGTAGCGCCGTCTATTGGTTGTTTGCAAAAACCTAAAAGGCAACCATCATATTATATAGGAATTAATTATTGAAATCTTTATAATGTATTAACAGATGTATGTAGATTTTCATAAGGTTCTTAAAGGAATTTTTAAAAGGAATTTTTTAAATGCAATTTTTTTCTTAAAATGGAGTAACAGACATGAATGAAATTTTGATACCTTATATTTTTATGAAGGTTTATTAGTAATTTGACATATTTATTAAAAAAATCCTGGATTCAAGTATAGATGGTGATATTAGGCACAATTCCTTTAGAAATCAAACATATTAAACAGCATTAATTGTTTTTGATATTTTGGTATTTTTTTCCATAGTTTATAATAAAAATAAGCATTCTTTAACACATTTAACCAAATTATAAAATTCACAAAAATATCCTACATTAAAGTGAAATTCTTTCTTATACACATAGATTCTTCTGATGAAGACGTGGCTTTTGACTATGATAAACTTGATGTCTAAAAAATGTTTAATTGAAACAAAATAGCTGTATAAAAGATTAATATTAAAGTCTTTGAAAAAATATCCCAGAGTTCAGTATTATATTCTAAAATTAAGTTTCAAAAAAGGACTGAAAAAACCCAATTCTAAGCATGATTCGATTTGTTCCTTTATGGAAGAAAAATGTTTCCTTTTCTCTTTGGAATGCAATTTTCAATTTCTCTTTGGAATTATTTTTAATCTTAAAATAATGAGGATTCTTTATAATTTGTATGTTCCTAAATGGTCTAAATTTATGTTTAAAGCAAATTAAACTGCCGAAAATATTTCAGTAATTACTTTTTTCAAGTGTGCTTCTTTTAGTGCAACTACCAGTTTAGAGTAATAGTATGAAAATTGAATGAAAAATTTAGAACTAAAGATTTCAGAGAATTTAATATTAAATGTTTCATAGCAGATATGATTCTTTTGAATATCATTTTAATACTTCAGTTATATTAGGAAGTTAGTCCCGAATAACTTTATCAAAATAAGCCTTCATCATTTTTTTAATGTTTTAGTACTATAGCAATATAAATGAGCATCTTTCTTAATAAAGCAATTCCATATATTTTTTAAAATTTTATTTTTAATAAATTTTAGTTTATAAAAAGGCTCTAATTTTCAAAAGATGCTCTGTAAAGCGGTTTAAATTTAGCATTAGTGGAAGAAATAATATTGTTTATTCATGAGAAAAATTAGAATGATTATTTTTGTCCTAATTAGTTTTAAAGTTAATTCAATCCGAAATTGGTTTATTTATCGTTTATAGCTATTACTACTACAATGCACTCATACACATAAACATGTAAATAATTATTTTTATTAAATCTTTAGAGAAATATTAATATTGTTACAAACTTGTAATGTTGCTTCCCAGCATGGTTGGTTCTATCACCGTAAAGACTGATTTACAATCATCTGTACTGGATGCTGCTCGGGTTCCGAGCCAGTGATCTCAGAGCTTGGCGACAAAATGTGTAATGCTGGAAACTGGGAGAATTTTAACAATCTATCCAATAGGAATTGAGATACACCTGATTGGCACAGAAGCTTCTCGGCCCGCCTCCCGGGAACTATAAAAGGACGGTAGTCTCAAGCTGCAAGGAACCAGATCGGAAGCGTAGTTGGAGTCGGAGTCGTAGTCGTGTGTGAAGTAGTCAGTCGTATGGTAGTTAGTCGACAGTTTGATACAGTAAAGCGAGTAGACAGCGGAGAATTTCAGCCGTCTGGAGAGACCATAGAGCGAAGCTTCTAGCATCCTCTCTCCTGCTGGATTCTGTCTGGACAATTTGTGTGCTGTGATCGATTACTACTTGTGGGCTTCTGTTTGATGCTGTGTGCTGCTCTATGTGTATGTCTCGGTTGTATATAGTTGTCGTCTTTGTATTCGTCGTCTGTGTCTATATGTTTAGTAAAAGTCGTCGTTTTTTTCTACTGAGGCCTGCCGATTGTGTCTTCATATCATACACTCAGTCACATCACCGGTGATTTTACGGACTTAGTAATGAATTAATCAGTAACAATATATTATTATTATTATATATTATTTTAACCTAAAGAATAATTAATAAATTATGGTGCAATTTGGGAATTTCACTGCTTAATGTGCTCCCCATAATAAAATCTAATATTGAAATGTTAAAAAATTGAAGTAAAAATTATTCAGTTTGATATTCTATTTCCATTTCAATATGAATTTCTTTGATTAATTTTAAAAGTATCAATGGATTTGTGAAGAAATTGCCTTTAGAATCCTATAATTGATACATTTTTACTAAAAAAATTAACAAATCCGTAATAGATTCTTTATGAAGATAAATTCCATATGAATTTCTTATATTTATTTTAAAAGCACTAAATGATTTGGTGAAAAAACTGTCTTAAGAATTCTATAATTGAAATAATTTTATTGAAAACCTAACAATCTCCTGATACAGTTTTTATCAAAATTAAACTGGATTTAAATTTTCTGAGTTTCTAAATAAATAACAAAATAATCTTTTGATGTCAATTTTTTTTAAAAAATTGACTTATTTAGGAATTTTTCTAGACGTACTACTAAAGTAGTACTAAAAGCTGCCAGGATTAAATATTTAAAACTTCCATTCAACTTTTCATAAATAAATCAAGCAATTAGTCCATATACAAAATTCTCGGTGGGAGTTTTACATTGATTTCTATCGCCATGTTAAAGAATATAATTTAAATACAAATTAATACATTTAATACATACATTAAAGGGAAATATCATTACAAATTAATACATACATTAAACGGAAATAGCATTAAATTTGATTGAAATTATGATTTACTTGTATAGATTATAATGTTTTAAAATGAATGTTTTAAAAATATTTTGTTGAATATGTAGATATATCTATGCACTTCCAAAAGCGGTGGCTTTCCGGAAAAATTTGTTATTTAAAAACTGTTGTGTAATTTGCAGGGTAAATACTTTTACCCAGATAAATGTTCCTTTACAATAACAATAACTCTCTAAAATAATTTTATGCAGCTAAGAATTTTTAAAATGAATATCATTAAATATGAATATTCAGAAAAATACATGTAGACAAGCATATTTTGTTGATGAAGATATAAACAAGACACTAATGATTTGTACTTTAGTTCCAAAAGTCCCTCTCCTCTCTAAAACCTAATTTTAACTTGAATTCAACATATTTTTAGAACACGCAGATAACATTTTGAAAATTACTAAAACAGTTTTAAAAAATCATTTCCACAGAAAACTTAAGAATTCAGTTATTTTATTCTTTTTTTCCACGGACTACAGTTAAAGAAATATTAATATCTCACTCCATTTTCATTTTCGGAAACAGGAAATAAAATTAAAATTGTTAACCATATTTGCAATTACAAATTTTGCTTTAATGGTCTTTGTTTGGTGAAAACTATTTTAACAAAAACAAGGCAAAGTTTGTAAAGCGAAACGAAATGAGATTTTCTTTTAAAACCAGCTTATTGCTCTTTATGGGAATAGATATTGCAGGACTTTTCTAGAGAAATAGTGGGTTAAAAACATTTTACGAGTACTAATAACGAAAATAAATGTCCACCTTATTTCAACAATGATCAAAAAACTTGCTTTCTCTGAACTATCATAGGAAAAATTCTTAATACATTTTTAAGCACAAAAGTCTTCGAGTTATATAAAGCTTCCTAAAGTTCAAACGAAACAGTATCTAGCAGAAATTCTAAGAAATAAAGAGTCGTGACCGTAGACACTTTGAATTTTTAACTTCGCTTTATTTCCATCCCGCCCGGGAGGCCTGATTTATGTACAAGAGGCGCGGGCGAACTTGCGTCCTCTCACCAGTAATACACGAGCGAAAAACGGCAAGAGAGAGAGAGTATTTTCCCAGTGCTTATATACTATGAGATTCTGATAGGAATTTCCTTATACATGTCGAATTAGGCAAGGGAAGCATAGGAATCTTTTAAAAAAGAATTCGCTTAGTTGACAATATTTTATTCCTTTACTCGGAGCGTGGGAACAGATGACTAGTACACTTTTACAGAAATTCATGCTGCATTAATTAAATAGAAAAAGTGGAATCAGATCAGGAAATAAGAAAATATTTTAGAATGAATTTAATACTGGCTGAATTAAGATAAAACTTTGGGAATTAATTAAAATTGAAATCATATTTTAAAATAACATTACATATATATGTATATAATTTACGCTGAATAAATCGGGCAATCTATCGGGATATTTTTGTAGTACCCGAATACTGAATTTTAGATTGACACGCGCGTTTTGCAATTGATTTAAACCGAAGTCTGCATCGAACTACAATTTAATACTCGAGGTTTAATATATTTCACTGCGTTTTTTTTATCTATCATGTTTACATGCTTGTCAAAACGTTAATGCTGTGATATGCGTTCAATTCATTGATAGATTTTATTCCAAATTAGATCCACACACACACACACACACACACACACACACACACACATATA
>JAPMOR010076282.1:0-15781 GCA_026543865.1 Argiope aurantia
GTCGCGTGGATATGATTCCGAAATTCCTCTCCTTTTCCGTATGTGTGATTGATGGCCTACTCGTGGTGCGTTCTTTGTTCATTACAGACACCCGCCCAGATGTACTTGGGGCCCAGGGAGATTTTCAAAACACTATTAAAGAAACTCTGGGCAAGCATTTGCTTAGCAGCTATCAGCTAAGCTAAAACCTCTTTTGTATAACAACCCTTTAAGAACATTGGCTATCAATGCGATTTTTGAGAGGAGGGGGATTATCTTATCTTTGAAAGAGAAACACGGGTGTTGCAGTATTTAGGGCACCAGAACTACAATTATCCTAGTAATGAGAGGACTAATTATTATAATTATTAAGTCACTGAAGTGAAAATACGTAATAAATTGTATAATTAAGCAGAACTTTCTAGGTTTAAAGGAGAATCTAGGATATAAACTGAAGGGAAAATATGAAAAAATGAATTTAGTATAGAACGTGCATTGAAAAATATCTACAATTAATGTCTTGGTGGATAGTGGAGACATTTGATGAAAGAAATGTTTTGGTATAGGGCAGAAATAACACAGTGTCCTGGTTCATCTTCATCACCGCAGACGCGGTGTGACTTTTCTGTGCACTTCGGATCAGAGAAAATAAAATGGTTTGTCTCTATTTTTAAAAATTTGATTTTACCTATATATAAAAATACTTACTAGGAGAATTTCCAAAAGAATTCTTAGTATAAAATCTGTTTAATTAGAAAAAAAAAGCATTTGATTAGCGGTTCGCATTCTATTTTCAATTTCTGTTCCAAATAAACATTCACAATTCATAAAATAATGTAGAAAACAACTATTAATATCGAACAAATGATTTTAAAAAACAATTATCCTCAAATCTTTACTTTCAAAATCAATTTATACCAACATCTCATTAAATTTTGAAAATAAATTTCAAACTGGATTGAAATCTTAATCGTCAAATAAAAAATCTCATTTTCCTCCAGTTTAAATCCTCTTCCTTCTCACAGCACAATAACCGCAAGATGAATGCTGCACATATAGCTGGCAAGACACCCTTCAAAGTACATCTCGCAACGAAATTCGAACAAGACATCGAGCCGTTCTTAATTTATAAAATTAATTATACCTCTTTTCGGCGTATCCATTCAGACACGTGCAATAATTGGATGGAACCTCTTCTCATTACAAGTTTGAAAACTATTTATTGAGTTTCCGAGAAACACGGAATTCTCTTTTAGGATTGTGTGCCCGAAAACGAATTATAAAATTAACCGAACCAGAATGAAAATCTTCGCATGTCTTTCCCATTCTGCCAGGGAAATGAGACACTTTGTGTTTGAGAGGGGATTTCTTTGGGAATGATAATTTAAGGTGGTGTGGTTTCGGTTCAAACTTAATTTGAAGTTGAGTGAGAGGCTTGTGTTTGAAATTCAGGATTGTCGCAATGATTCTGAAAAGGTGTTCATTCTATGTTTCCATATTTTTCAAGATAACCAATTGATGAACGTTGGCGAATGAGATTGCTGTCAGTTTCATTAACTCTGAAATTTCCAAGAATTCTAATGTAGAATTGTTAATTATATTGAACATATAATTTCACAAATGATATTTTTGATGCCGTTATTCAAATTTTTTTTTATCATGCTTGTAATTGAATGAAATAATCTGTATTAATAATAAAGGAGAATATGTGTGTGATATGAATTTGAACACCCCTTCAAACTGAATTTTGAAGAACTAGTTAAAATTAGAGAAATAATTACACCTTAATGAAATTATCATTAAAAAGATAATTGAATGCTTTTTAAAATGGTGTGAAAATAATTTTTGCGCATTATTTATATATGAAGTTGTTGGCGTAAACTCAAGAGCATTACCTTAATTTCATGAAATATCTTAAAAATCAGCTTATTCTGAAAGTCAAAAACACATTTCACAAGAAATTTATACTAGAATGTCAAGTGTAACTTTCATATATAACAATTCATCTTTTAGATTGAGCTCTTGTGATTCTTTTTCTATTTTATTTGCTAAAAGGTATGCGATACATACTTACTTTTTTTTAAAAAAATTTTGAAATTTATAAATAAAGGTTATATGATAATTTAATTGATATCATTATAAATGTCAATTTCTTAAATTTTAGAATAGTAAAAAAGTTATTTCAAAGCTGTAATATTTATTGAGGTTAGGTTGGGAAAAAACGTCAGAATTTCTTTCATTTTTAAATTAATTCAAATGCCAGAAAATTTATGAAAAAGGTTTTGAGACTCACTTTTTAAAGTATATCTGCTTCGAATTTGAAGCCTTTAAGTCTTTAATAATCTAGGCAGTAAAGTACCGACACATACAAATATTTTTTCTCTAAGTATAAATGTATAATAGAACTGGAAGTCTATATAAAAGGTATATATTCATATTTTTTCAGCTTTACATTTCTTGACTCAATCAGCATGAAATGTACTTCTTTATTTCGTTTGAAAGTTTTTCTAACTAAAAGTTTATGCCTATATCTAACAGTTTGAAAATCATATATTAGTCCAAGACTAGAGTTGGAAACCTTGTCTGTATGGAAGAATTTATTTTTCTGTCCTAATAAAAAAATCAATAATATGTGATAAAAAATTAGAATCTTAAACTATATTATGCTCCTCTGCAATTTATGATCCTTTAGTAAGCTGATAAAAAATAAGGAAAATGAAGCTGCCATAAATATTTATGTAAAGAACTAACATTGCTAGTAGAAACTATAGAAGTGTTGCATTAAGTTGCATCATAAAATGTTCAAAGTATTGGATAACGTGTAATAATGTGCAGCTTGTGTCCAGTTCAGATGCTATCACACTCAGTATAAACGACTCACTATGACCAGCTGTTGATGAAATGTACTGATAAGTTTAATTTTATTGTCCTGGTTCTTATTTATAGAAGAATTTAATTATTTGGATGTGTTTTAATACTACCAGATGTAGTCATTCTAAACTGTAGACGTCTCAAAAAACTGAGACTAAGAAATTCATTTATTTTTCAAGACTCAACAACAACAACAAAAATACTAGTGCAGGCACATTTTTAATTTTTATTTGCGAAATATGCAAAGAAAAATTCATTAAAAAATTGATCTCTAGGCTTTGATGAATCGTCTAGAGATCAATTATTTTTATCTTTAACCTGGAGTTTTTAAAATGAATTTTTGAATATTGAGCCTTACAGTGAAAAAAACTGAATATAGATTTAGGAGCAATAAACCAACTAATTAAACCAACATTTCATATAAAGTTTGGTATAAATACTGCATATCATAATTAATGGATATAAATTATGATATATTTTCAAGTAAATTATTTTTACATATGCAAATATAGAAACAGACAGATAAACGTTCAATGTCAATCGTCAAGGTCAATTCCTTTTTGAGGAATACGATCAGACATCTGGTACAGGTCTTTAATTATAATGGTAAATCTACAGGGTCTTTATAATTATAGACTCCCTTTGCGAACAGCTCTTTGCGAATTTTCGATGAGATGATTGTAAAATTTCCAAACTTTTAAAATGATCAACATTTATGAAACATTGTATAATTCACTTTTGATAGTAAGAGAAGGAAAAATTGCAAATTAATATCCCTCAAAAATGCCTCATAAATAATTATTTATTCAATGAAATCAAACGTTTTACACAAAATTTCAATGTATAAAATTAGGACAGAACTAATTCATTAACATTTATTGATTAATTCTTGATTTCCCAGAAAATATAAGTACATTATAAGAACACCTTTTTGAATTCATGATATTACCCCAAATTTCAAAACAAGCCCTTCACTCAATTTATAATTAAGTTTAAACCGAAATCACACCGCCTTAAATTACTTCCCTAAAGCAATCTCATCTCAAATAAAAAGTGTATATTTCATTTACGTGGCAAAATAGGGCAGGATATACCAAGATTTTACTTCTGTCTGAGTTAATTTTATAATTCGTTTTCGCATACGCAATCCTAAAAGCGAATCCCGTATCTCCAGGAAACTTAATAAATAGTTTCCCAACTTGTAATGAGAAGAGTTTCCATCCAATTATTGCACGTGTCTGAATTGATCCACAGAAGAGAGGTATAATTAATTTTCTAAATTAAAGACGGCTCGATGTGTTGCTTAAACTTAACTTAGGAATATACTTTCGAAAGTGTGTTGGCAGTTAGGTTTCGAGAATTTGATTCGCAGCTGAACTTCTGCAAGAAGGAGAAGAATATATATGAGAGTGAAATAAGGAGAGAATCAAGATTTTAAACCAATCTGAGATTTATTCCAAAATTTAAGGGGTGTCGAGTAAATTGATTTTGAAAAGAGAGCATCGCCATTTACTCATTCTGCAATAGTATTAATTGATTTCTCTGCTAATTAACAAATCTAGAATGAAGTATTATTTGAATCAGGCATGGGGGTGAACGTTGAAATCGAACTTCCAGAATAGAACAGTCAAAGCAATCTTCTGAAAATCAACAAACTGATTTTCTTTTACAGATTAACTTCTAAACTAAATTTATTAATCTAGTTCCTACATTTTACATAAAAAGTTAAGATTAATGAAAAAAATTTTATGTTTAAGGATTTTTAAAAATCCCTATCAAGCACATTTTATAATTAAACAATATTTCGTTTTCTTTATACGATAGTCACTGTAATTCTTTAGATATCTGACTAATGGATTGCCAGATTTTTTTGACAAAGATCTTCCTATTTTATTTACATATTTTTTAAACTGGATTGCAAGAGAGGTTAATAAGATGAGATCTCCAGTTTTCATTAGTTTATATTTATCCCGAATATTTTCTTTCTGTATTTTTTTTAATTTTAAATTTGGCATTGAATTTTATTATGTTAGTGGATCATTATTTGTTTCTTTTCATTTCTAGTAATTACCTTTGATTTGAGAATTCGTGTTGTTAATTCTTTTTTTGCTTACTTTTAATTTTACTATACATAAATTATAATTTTTCTTTATTTTTTCCTGCACTCTGTTAATATGCTACAATTTTGTTTAGTTGATGTATGACAATATAATTTGAAATGAGTTCACAGAATGACAATCTATATAGATGACTAAGTTTTTTAGTATTATACAGAAAACTGCAGTTTATATTATTAATATTACAAATCATGATTCAAACCTGAAGGCAGTTTATTCTTCAGGTCATGAACACGACATGCGCATGCGATAATTTCTTTTCTTCAAACTTTCCACTCGTCCTTCTGAAAATTCCAGACTGCAGAATTGCAGAAGATCTTTATAGAAACATTATTTATAATTATTTTTTTCTATTCATTCATTTTGTTGCATTCGTTTCTACTGTTGTTCATCTTTCACTTCACATTAAGAGAGTTATCTGTTTCATTTTGTAAAAGTACTTGTTAATAACAATGATTGCTTTGTTGATAATTTAATATTACAATGTCAAACACCTTATATGGTTTGATTTTCTTTTTTACGTAATTCTGTTTATATTCCAGTCCGAAGTCTAAGAATGCTTTCATTAAAAGTTCACCATGTGACTTACATATAACTTATAATTTTTTATTTCTATTTTTTTTTATTTTATACAATTTCGTTGTTTGCTTTTTTTGTATTTAATTTTTGGTTTGTCCAGCTTTGCTTTCAACATGGGTTTTATTACATCTAATAGCTTTTGATTTTCTTTTATCATCATATTATTTCCTGATTCATTGTTTAAGTGGCTTAGTTGTTATCCCTTTTATAAGTATCAAAATTCATGTAAAATCCACTCGATCGGTATCTCTTTGGCAAAGTTTTCTTGGTATGTTAGATAAGTCTTGATATGTACAACAAGAAAATAATAAAGATCATCATCTACCTGGTTTTCATCTTACCTGGTATGAAAACTCCAACAAAAAACTAAATAGATTTCAATTCCTTTTATTATTTTCAGAGTTCTTCCTCGCTCCTAGCTCATGTCTATGCGCTTGTTAACTTATCATCTTTGTTCTGCAACAGAAAAACATAAAGCGAAACATTACCTTAAAGAGATTTCATATTTTCATAAAGATTTTAAAAAATGCGTGCATTAAAGACAGGAAAATGCACAATAAATACAGAAAAACATGCAGTGAAAACCATTTTTTATATATAATGTATGCAGCCCACAGACTTTCTACAAATTCTACAATTCTTTTTTTAGAATATTAACAAGGGATAACAGCAACTTATCTTCCTTTTCTTTATCTTCTTTTTCTAATATGTATTGTATATATTGAAATCCTTTATTATTATCATTTGAAAGATTTCATAGATTCTTATATACATTGTTGCTGTTTTATCCCGAAGGTTTTTATTTCCCAATAAACTGAAAAACAAAATAGGACCATTTATCAGTAAGTAATTATTAACATAATAGTTATTATTTTGTATAAAATAAAGGTAGTTCAAATGTTTATCTTTCTATTTTGTATATTTATCTTTCATTGTTTTCTTTTGTGAGACGGAAAAACGCTATTAATAAATCGATAACAATACAGCATTCTTTCAGTACTTTTCTCTATTGTTTTGCTTTATGCAAAGCAAAAATAAAATATTTATTATATGAACAAAAATAAAATATCTACTGACTATATATTTATATTAAATATGATTATATTTACATGTCTATATTTTTAATGTAAAACTTTTAAGTAAAAATCTTTTGTATAGAGTATAATATACAAAATTATTTTACCATTTGAAAAATTATTAATTAAAACCGAGAGATTTTATTTTTTTAAATGCTGCTAGCTATTTTCTCCATAAGTTACGAATTTTTGTTCGTCTCTGCTGTACATAATCGTCATCTCTGAGTACTCGTGTCCTTTGTGTAAATAAACGTCGCCGTTATTTTCTATTAAAGGACTGTTCGTTTCTGCATCGACCAGCAAATCTTAAAAGAACCCCAACGGAGGAAGCAGTAAATCCGTAACAATATAGAGGAAATATCACTAGTTTTTCTTCGCGCACCTATTAAATAAATTTGATATATACTTTGAAGGGAGTTGCTTTGATAATACGTGATAATGTTAACAACGGCAATGCAATTAAAGTGAAATTTCGATTCCATGACAAATTTTTTTTCTTTTGAGGAAATCAGTATTTTTACCCCTTGAATATCCTGAAGTCGAACCCGGTACGATTTTTGGTTCGTTTTCTCTCTAAATAGAATGTTTAGATTAATTAATGAAAAACTCTGTTATTTGAAAGATAAATTTTGCATATCTTAAAGGAAAAATTAAACTCCCTGTCAGTAACAGTAAATGAATAGTTATAGTCTTCATTCATGCTGCGTAACACTCATTTAACCTCTTCACTTACGAATTTATTTTAACATCATAATTATGTGACCCATTCTGTATGCGACCCTTTTTTTATTCCTATCCCTATAATATCATAAAAAATCCTTGAGATATAACCAGGTGGTTATTTTGTGTTTTAAATGACATAATATTTTCACTTAATTTCAGATTCGATTATTAAAATTTCAACAATTTCATTAACATACCATACACGTCATTAAGTCTTTGGAGGTTAAGATCCTTATATTCGAATTTTCTGTAATATTTAATTGTAGCAGTTGCATTACACTTATCTTCTCTTTTGGATGCTAGATGGCGATGCCTGATTGGGCCATCCCATATGTCATCCCATAGTGCATTGCGATTGTAATGAGAAGGAGATGTGATGTTGAACTGTGAAGCGCGCGCGTGAATGTCTTGTCTTTGTGTTTGTAATTGTTTAGTGTGTGAATGTGATTATTAAAGAAATGTTTCCAACAACATTCGTCCTGTTGCTTCCTGCACAGATCATAATAATCTACATACCACCACATAATTCAAATATTCAAAATATATTATTGGGAATTCGAAATTAAAAACAAACTTATCAAGTGAAATAAAAATCTTATTAAGTAAAACTAAAGATAGTAAAAAAAAACATGTGATAAATTCATTGATAAGACAAGCATTTAATGCATTTGCACGTTAAAATTTTAGAAACACAAAAATATGAAACAAAATCAGAAGCGATAAAACAATGAAAAAATAAGTACTATTTTCAAGATAGTTTCAAATACAGAATAAAATGTGCTTCATAACAACTTAATTTTAAAAAACTACATAAAAAAGCAAAATTAGAAACATTCGGGAAAAAACAAGTTTCTTTCAAAAATGACGAAAATACACGAGTGATATATGTGATTAAACAGTAAAATAAGTTTAGTATTACGACTGAAAAAAGGGGCCGCGGTGGCCTGGTGGTACGGTCTCGGCTTCGGAACCGGGGGGCTTCAGGTTCGAGACTCGATTCCACTTAAGAACCGTTGTGTAAGGGGGTCAGTTGCACGTTAAATCCGTCCTGACCAAACGTCCTCCCACTGGTGTGGTGTGGTGGGGAGAGGGGGGTGCCAGCTCAGGTGTCGTCCTCGTCATCTGACCGCGGTTCAAAATTACAAGGTCCGTCCCAAAATAGCCCAAATGTTGCTTTAAACGGGACGTTAATATAACCAAACCAAACGACTGAAAAAAATTCAATGCTAAAAAATTAGGCTTAAGTTAGTTTTAAAAAACTTATTAAATATCAGAGAAATATAGTACTTTAATTAACTTGATACTAATTTTAAAAAGCTTCAAAGAAAATTATTTACAAAATACAAAAGGAATATTACAAAATTGAGCTAAGTCTCTCTGTTGGCTAGAAACTGGATATCTAAAAATTTTCTATGTGATAAAACAATAAATTACTTTGAACTTAAATATGCCTTTGAAGTTGAAAACTGAAAATACGAGTAGTAAATAATGGGACTCGGATTTCAACCGTCAAGACCGAAGTTGTGACTATTCCATTAAGACACATCTATCTCTATTATTATCGGATAAATTCATTGGCAAACAGAAACATCGCAATTTGTAATGAAAAATAATCAGAATGCCTTTCGAAATTTTTTTTAAAATTATAAAGTTTTCTAAAAGTAGGAGAAATATTACAATATTCAAGCAGAAATTTATAACTTTATCGCAAATTTACTCCAAAGTTGAGAAGAAAAATTTCTGAAATGAAGATATTTATTACTTCATTTCAGAAATTTATTTAATTTTTTTTTTACTTAAAATTATAAAACTTACAGAAAGTACAAAAAATACAGGGATCCACCACTATATCCAGGAAAAAATGTATTACTTAATTTACTAAAACTTGAAAATCAAACTTCTAATATCTGATCATTCCAATAATATTTGCTTTTTTTTTCTACCTAAACCATCCCTAAACACTTTAATAAATGATTACAAAAATAATCTTTGGCTTAATGTTTAAGAAATCATTTTTCTCGCACGCAAAGCAATAGAATCGGATGATCCTTTATGCTATGTATGATGGCAAGCGCCCAAGACAATTCTCCTGAGAAATTTAATTTTATATTCAGTTTATTTTTATTACCAGACTTTATTCCCCTTTTACCAGCAGGAATCACCTGCATTTAGCAGCTGGTTTTCTTTATATTATTAGAAAGCGAAAGAAGTCTGGTGCGAAACTTAACATAAAAGGGATCTATTTCTTTGTAAAGATGAAAAAAAATATATTAATAAATGACAGTAGAGTAAAATTGTTTGAGAAACTGATAATTAATGTTGGTGCTTTCAATTGTAGTGAATTCCATGAGAATTCGTAAAGCTTATAATGAATCAGCAATCTTTGTGTGTAGAGATGGAATATTAATAAGTGAAGAAAGATTCCCCCCCCCCTCTTCTTTGGTTTAATTAAATTTTTATCAAAAGATTGTGGTTTAATATTTGAGATATATTATTTGCTGGGATTATATTTATTTGGTTTTTTTTTCTTCCTTATACATCGCCTGCTTCATGGTTTGTTTTTTTTTTTGTAAAGATTAGATTTTTTTATTCCACTAGGATTTTAATTTTAAAAAAAATTAACTCACAATTGTGTGTAACTAATAATTTGGTAGGTAAAAATGTGTCTTTCGGAATTACTTTTTAAACTTTTAATTATAATTTTAACTAAAAATTAGGAGGAATTCTGGCACTCTTTTCCATAACTTCCGAAACCATTGTTTCTCAAAGATAATTTTTTAAAAAATCTTAAAAATTCAATCAACTTCTTTTCAAAGCTTTCAATTTATTTGTCATAGAAATGTTTTCTGAATTTTGATAACTTTTAACAATACTTTTCATGGCTGCATTCAAACTTTTTTTATTGTTTCATCGAATATTTAATTGCATAATTTTATTCTATTATTGAAAACCAAAAAAACGATGTTATTAATTAACTGTATTGTTTATATGAATGTAAAATTACATTATCTCAAAAGAAATTTTCATTATTTACAGAACCAATAAACCAGCCGAACCATTAGAAACGTGTTTAAGAACAAGTAATCAACCGGTTTAGTTCTCAAATAAAAACTATCATTTCAGGAAATTTAAAATATCGTAGAATATGTTTTGTTCATGGGCGTCTTATGATGCATTTCTCGTCAAATTTTGGCGGAATGTAACAAATATCATATTTGTAAATCCTATATCTACAACAGGATATTAAAAACTTTATATGCCGTAAGTCTTGAAATAAACTTCAAATATAATAAATAATGAAATTAATTATAATAAATAATGAACATGATCGAATACAAGCTCAGAGAATCCAGGTTATAAAGTTTTTATTTAGAAACTATTATTAAAAAGTCAGCAATCACAAAAACACTCGCTCGTCTATTCTATATTTACAAAATTTGCTTTAAAAATTTATAAAACATAGTAGCAATTATTTTTTTAAATGACACATTTTGGCATTCATAAATGTTTTTCTTAAATTGTGTCGACTGTGAGGAAAAAGTAATAATAATAAATCTTTAAAAGAAAAAAAAAACTAGAAAAAAAAGAACAGTCTAGAGGCATTTTGCCTTTTTAAAGGAATTCATGCTTTCAAAAAAAATGTCCTCAAAATATGTTTGCAGTTCGTCAAGAACTTTCATTTACCTTACTTTGTTAAATTATCGAATTTGGTTTCGTGCAAAAGTGCAGACAGACAGGCGTCCTACTCTTGATCCACCTGATGGATTTGGCTCAAAGTTTAATACATATTCACATTATAAAGGCCAAATCTCTGTATCAAGTTTTAATTCAGTTTTGTTAAGATCGCTTTTACTTGTTCTCGGATAAATGGACAGACAGACTTCCTCTGAATAAATTTCGTTCCAAATTTAATGCATAAATCTTGTACCAAATTTCATCCATCTTTCGCAAAGCAATTTTGAGTTATCGTGTTCATAGACAGTTATAATTCCAATTTATTATTATTATTATTATCCATGGAGGTTTGAAACGCGCTGATTCGTCAGTCGAAATTTTTTTATGTTTTTAATACTATTTCTAAAAACATAAGAAAATCCTTTTTAGTTTTTAGTTTAGTTATATTAACGTCCCGTTTGAAGCAACACTAGGGCTATTTTAGGACGGACCTCGTAATTTTGGACCGCGGTCAGATAACAAGGACGACACCTGAGCTGGCACCCCCTTCTCCACACCACGCCACACCATCAGGACAAAATCATAACTGAAGCATAGCGAATAAATTGTAACCATACTCTTACAATTTGATCAGGGGGATTATTAAAAAAATCTATCCCGAACGATCATACCGCTCACAGGACCGGAATACAATTTTGGTTCATGATATATTTTGGTATTTGGGCCGAGTTAATGGGCCGGGATAGCCTAGTTGGTAGGACGTTGGATTCGCGTACCTTGGGTTGCGAGTTCGAACCCCACTGGCCGAAGATTCTCCGAGTGTGTGATGGCTTGTTCACGTATAAATCTGTCGTTTTCATAAAAGTCCTCCATGTCGAGAGTAGTACCACTGGGGGTACTAGATCAGGGGTTATCGTTCTCTGATACAGGCCTAAATTACGATCTGTGAATGAAATGCAGGAATGAAGCCCGCTCCACAAAAAAGAGTTGTGTAGTGAAGTCGTACTATTGACCCTAGATGGCGCTACTGGAAAACAAGAGACGCACACTCTTGGCTTAAAATCACTGACTTCTAAAGTCAGTGGGCTTGTCTTTGACAAGAAACAACAACAGGTATGCTCTCAAGAATCATATGTAAAACAACAGTTAAACTCTAACGTTACGGTTACAGTTACAAAATTTTCAAATGGGAACGCCAACTTTTCTTTTTTATTGAAACGTATTATCTGCAGAGAAAAAACAATAAATAGCGTTAGAACGGTATCAGAATCACAAAAGTCACCAGGCGACAGAATTATATTTTAAAATTCTATGAAGTAATTATTTTTATTATTTGGCTTGTTTGTGTGATTATAAAGAGAATCTAATTTATTAAAAATTATTTAATTATTCTTTATATACATATATTCCTGGAATCCTTACTGTACTATGTTCTATAAAGTAATAAATAGCAAAACGCAATAAATAATTATTTAATGAAAATGATATTTGCTACAAGGGCCGTCCACTTTTGTATGAGCCAACCAGTGAAATTCTACATGCTTGAAAAAGCGAGGAATGATGACCTATTTAATGCCATCTTATTTATTAACTTTGACATCACCAGAAAGTTGAGCGGACAAAAACCGTATCAGGCTAAAAATTTGATAATTTTTAAGGGTCTGACACATGATCAAATTTTCCTCAAATTAGCTGAAGAGAAGAGCTTTTACTTGTCAAAAACCGAAAGTGGATAAAATAAGCTTTCACTGGGCTTAGCAAAAAATTCGACGAAAATCTTTCTCCTCGAAAAATGATCCAATCGGTTTAGATTTGGATGATGACGTCACTGGAGCTGAGAGTCGGAATAGCGCTCTTTTTGATACAGAATTTATATCCACAACAGATATCAAATACAATGCTTATGGTAAATGAATTCATACATGAGCGTTTTCGGTTTAATTTTAAAGTAGGTTGAAAAATCCAGTGAAACTCTATTGCATGAAATTAAAAGTTAGTTAAATTTTATCTGAATTGTATTTTTGTTTTTCAAAGTTTGCAGTGCTTGTTGGTTTTCGTTTATATACTAAAAAACTAATTTGGATTAATTTATTTTTTTAAATCTTTTTAATTTGAGAACTGAAATAATTCATTTTACAATCAGCGAGAATAGTCAAAACTTTCTTTCATATTCTTCAATAAAAGTGTTATCAACCTCTATCTTCATAAAATTGGGGATCTTATATAATGCCGCGAATACGTTATATAGCGTTGGCGTACAATAATTAAGAAATATTAGATTTTGGCGTGTATTTAGCATTTTTATTGAATCTATCGTGTGTATCTTGGCAAATTATTTGGCGATTAAACCCTAGCACGTCATTAATAGTATCTGAAAATCAAATGTGGCTTTAAAAAACGTTTTATCCATCCGATTAAAATAAAACTTTAAAATACAACCATACTTGTAGTCACAAAATCCCTTATGAAATTTGATGTATTTAAATCTTTGCGGTGTTGAGTTATCATGTTTATATGTCTGTGAAGGTGAAACACGGCAGACAGTTAACCTTTTAATAGATTTGGTTCAAATTTGTTTTATATCTATATTCCAGATGTTAAACAAGGCACCAAAATTAAAAGACTAGTTTCGTTCTGTTATATTTGGACAACCAGACAGATTTTCTCTGAAAAGATGAAAATGACACATCATACAAAATTTGATAGAAATTTACAAATTTGGTGTAAAACCTAGATACAAAATTTCAGCAGTGTAGCTAAGAGTTTTTGATTTTTTTCCCCCTAAATGGAGAATTATACAATTTCTAAAATATTGTTACAAACCTGCAATTCGGCTTCCCAGCATAGTTTATCCCATAAATAGAAAGAAAGTTTTACAGTCATCTGAATGGGCCAGAGTCCAGGTGGCGCGTCAAAGGTCCCGGAGCTTGGCGACAAACTTGGCGACCATTTGGCGACTTGGCGACCAATTTGGCGACTTTGGCGCCAAAATAGATAATACCCGAAACTTCGAGAATTTTCCCGATCCGTCCAGTAGGAACCGAGATACGCCTCGAACGTTCCTGATTGGTTGAGAGGCTTCTAGCCCCGCCTCCTGAGACCTATAAAAGGGGCTACGGCTGCCAGAGAAGTCAGGTCAGTATTCCGAGCCAGAGTCGGAGAAGTAGAAGACGGAGGAATCGGAAGCGACTGAGTCAAGCTCGTACTGAGCTGTGCGCTACTGTCTGCAGTAGATTCTGGTTGTATGCTGCTGTGTGTGCTGTTGTATGCTACACGTCTCGGGTGAAGATAATCGTCTTCTGTGCTGTATATAATTGTCGCTTTGTGCTGTCCGTGTAAATAAACGTCGTTGTTTTTATTCTACTTCTGCCTACTGATTGAGCGTTTTCCACACCATATAACTCCCACTATCCAAACGAACCCCCCGGTAGAGAAAATTTCGCAACAATATATTTTCGAACTTGCGGAAGTATAAAACGTAAAGATTCATCAATATCTCAAGTTCGAAATTTTTGATAATCACAAATTTTCTCTCTACTTCGTATGTGAGAATGTATAAAGGGATTTTTTTTTAATAAAAATTATAATTGGTTGAATTCTTAAAGAATGTTAACTTCAGATAAAACTAATTTTAAATATGCGAAACGCATATAATTCAACCAAAAAAATGAAAGAAAAGAAAAATGAGGCACATCAAAATTATTTCGGTAATTTATACGTTTTTACAAACTATATATCTTTAAAAAATTATTACTACCTATTACCAAAAATTATTTTTTAAAATCCAAACTAAAACTTTTTCGAAATATGACCGATTATAAAAGTGGAAATGGTCCCCTAAGAAATGCTAACTGTCTGTAGTAAAATAGTTTCTTATTCTAATAAATAATATGTAGTAAAACAGTCTGAAGCAATTGCAACATTATAATCATACCATTGTTTAAAAATAAATATTTATATAACATGAAATATAATATTAAGAAATTTCGTGAAATTCAAATACTCTTTAAAAAAATGTCTTTCACAAAAAAATAATGTAAATTTCTTTCTAAAAATGAGATGTTTTTTTTTAAATCAAACATTCATCTTCAAGTAAAATGTCATTTACTTTGTGTAAAATTTTCTATCAAGTTGTTTCATAAAATTCGTCAAACATTCCTTGGTGAACGCATTTCGATTAGGCTTTTGAATTTTGTATTAGAATTAATAATTAGTGAACTGCAGCAAACCAGTTGTCTGCCCCTCATGTCTGTGACAATTTCCAAAAATGTGATTTTCGAACTCAGGGAGGTCTAAAATGTGGAGATTCGATAAAATTTTGAATACGAATTTGTTGATGATTACAATGTATGTTGATTACAATGAATATGTTGAGACACTGTAAATTACTTTATTAAATATCCATTACCACATTTGTGCAATTTATAATTTAATGCTTATTATCTCATGCACAATTTCGTAACAAAACATCTAAAAGCGCCCCCTGGTTGTCACAAATCAAGCAAACAATCCAGTTTGTTTTCATACATTTAAGAGTAGAGCAGATAGATTCAAATGATTTATTCCTTCTGCATAAAAATGAGGCAAGACATTTTGATACACTCAGATAAGGATAAGCCAAAGAATAGATGATTCCGGAAAATACATTCCATAGGCTGCATATACCCAAAGAAATTCCGCTATGCATATATAATGACAAACGATCTCAATTACCTATTAAGGACAATTCAAGTACCTCAGCTTTCACGAAATCCATATTTC
>JAPMOR010076282.1:15791-32453 GCA_026543865.1 Argiope aurantia
CACATAAACTTAGACACAACTTCTATTCGGAACACTCAATATTTTCATATATAAACTTATACATAACCTCTATTCTCACATTATCTCCTATTAATGTCTTTCATATGATGCATGTGAGAACGTTTCTGGGAGACCATTTCCACTACTTTCCAATCATTATCATTACTACTACGCATTTTATTCAATACGAAAAATAAAATTTATAATATTAGCCAAAAAGAAATCAGATATTAAAATAAAGAATATTCTGAAATGTATTTGAAAAATATATCATTGTTCCAATTTCCATTGCTCAATTCTTATTCTTTCACAAGATGCCAAACAATTTTTCAAAGAAAAAAATTCTGAATATTTCTTTACTGGTAAAGGCATATCCATATTCCTTTCTTGCACGCAATGATCAATAAGAAAATAGTTCTTTTAATTTATGCCTGAATATGTAAGCTCTAACGAATTCCCATGATTCCTCTTGCAAAAGAACTTAATTCACATTCAATTTATTATTATCGCATATCTTTTTTTTATCTCCTGCTCGTAGCACAAGTCACCTGCGCTCGGCAGCTGATATTCTTTGTTCTGTTAGAAAGTGGAGGAAATAAAATGAACTTTTCGTAAAAGGGAATTCTTCTTTATTAAAGATAAAAGAAGAATATGCTAATGAATGGCTGGTATTACAGAAGAGAGAGAAATGCATTTCTTGATAATTAATGTAGCATGTGGCATTCTTACGTATTCCATGGGGAATTTATAAAACCGATATCGAATCATTAAAGTTTATGGTTATTTTTTTTAATATTAAAGATTTATAAACAAGTGTGTACTTTCTCTTTTATTTTAAATCTAGATTTATTGAGTTACATTGAAAGTTTGAGTTAGAATATTGTGGTAAATTGTATTTGTTTGCTTTTTTTTCTATATTCTATTTCCAGAAAACTTTCATTTCTTGTGTAAAATGAAAACAGAGACACATTAATCGATATTTTATCATGCAAACAACCACTTTCTAGTTATTTGTATTAATTGAAAATATTTATGTAAAAGGAAACTTTTATTAGTAGAAAATAAGGAGCTTATTCACAAATGCATATTATACACAGAAGTATTCTTTTGATTTTCTCTTCCAAAGCATGAAATACAATCAAGATGTTTGAAAAAAATCCTCTTTTAATTTAACGTATCCGACAAGGTTGAAAAGATGCGTTTTCCAGAAAAATATGAAACTTTTTTCATGATCTAAAAATAAAGTCCAAATTTCATGGATTCTAAAACAGATTTTGTCTTTAATATATGTAAGATAGAACCATAGATACAGAAATTTCAATAGTAGACAACAAATAAAAATAAAATCAGAAATAATGATACTTTTAACTGAAAATATGTGATTTATTTTATTTTTACCGAAAAGTCTCCAAAATGATATTTGGTATGTTTATACCTTTCTACCTACTCAGACGTAGCAGGCTTATTTTTGGCATTTTTATTAAAAAAGCGTGAAAACTACATTTGAATGAACTAATTTACAAGTACAATATCTAAAATCATTTTGTGAAGAATGATTGATTCACTGAGATTGATTCGCGGAAAACATGATATCTCAAAATCAATTCAATAGAATTTCATTAAATTTGGTATGCATGTATGCAAAATCTTTGAGGGTGTGATAGACCTCGGATTTTAAGATAGTGTCTGTAAAACATGTCTAAATGAAGCTAAGTTCAAAACATAGACATATTTTGACAAAAAAATCCCTAACGGCAACTTTAAATGCTCATAAATTTTTTATTTAGTAAAATAATTCTTATCTTGCGATACATTACATTTTATGAAGTTTGAGCTATATATAGATGAAATAAAAATTAAGTATTTCTATTATTCTTTAACTTACTCTGTTTTTCCTGGCATTGAAAATTTTGCTAAATTTTCGTTAAATAAGTAATTTTTTTTCAAACAATTTTTTTAAAGGCAATGAGCATTTTTTCCATCTAATAGTGACTTTTAAAGCATGTTTTAGCTATCTGGTACAAAAAAAAATGTTTATATATCATTGTTTTAAAAATTCGTCTCCGTCTAGTAGGATACCTTAATTTATTTTTTTAAGTTTATTGAAAGGACATTTAAAAGGAACATAACATATTCCTTTTAATTTCACGTATACAGAGTATATTAAAAGCAAATAGAGTAATAAGGACAAAACTGGAAAAACAGAATTTGACAAATATTTATATTTTAAGTCTCTCCGAATTCGAAAAACCTCTATTAAAATTCTCTCTATGAACCTGGCAATTCAACAAACTTTCGACTAGACGAATGAAATTCGGTTTATGGTTTTTACCAAATTTGTTGATTTTAGTCAAAACTTAACTAAATCTATCTATAGGTAGTATCAGCCCTAATACAAGTGAATATGATAAAATATGTGAGGAGTTAGATTATTAAAATTTGGTACAAACATTTATTATCTAAAGTATAGATTTTTTCAGATAAAGTATAGTAAGTTTCAGATTTTGAGCCATATTAATCAAACAATTAACCATTTGATGCTCTGTACATTAGCATGTATTACTCAAAAACATGTATAATTCAAAAATATAGATTTTTATATAAATTTTTAGTTTAGATATATTAATGTCCCACTTTAAAATACTAGTGCTATTTTGGGACGGACCTCGTAATTTTGAATTGAGGGCAGATGACGAGGGCGGCACCTGAGATACCACCCCCTCTCCAGGCTTACACGTCACACCAGAGTGGGGGAGCTTGCCCGCGGCGGATTTAGCTTGCACTACGGAGTTTCGATAGAATCGGGTCTCGAACCTGAAGCCTTACCACCATGTCACGTTGGTCTCCGATTTATATAAATGAAATTTGGCATGTAATCTTGTAATTAAAATTGCAATTTTAAGTAGGTTGAAGAAAAGGCATATGCATATTTGGTTTAATTCGTTATGCTACAAAACTCAAAAAGTTTATGTGGGGAATGTTACCATTCTTCTCGAGATTCGGTAGTAGGTAGACAGACAGACAACCTGTAATGTCATTCTTTCGTCTTAAAGAGTCCCCGATTTCAAAGATAATAAAAATTGTGTACTTTTGGTGTTCAAAAGCCTTGAGCAAGATTCACAACTTTTATAAGGGGGTGTGGGGGAATCACTTATTAAGAAATATATGGAAAAATTTTGTTACTTTCTTTCAACTTAATTATAAAAAGGAGATTGTAGGCGCACAGTTAGGACTCTCTTGATACATGTTCCTATTTCTTATCTCTATTGGTTCCATTACTTATGCATTTCTCTAATGAAAGCAAAGCTAATCGTTGTGGTAAGATCTCATTTTCAGAATCAGAGAATATAAAATTCGAATTATCTTTCCATTTTGTCATTTTTTTTGTTGTTGTTGTTAATTTTAAAATTGAACGAGAGTGCACTAGATACAGAATATTAACCTTTGATGTAGAGTTAGCATTTTTACTGAATCTACCGCGTGACCCTTAGAATGTTTTTTGGTAATTAATTCCAGAAATTCGGTTAATATCATCGAAAAATCGAATATGTTTTTAGACGCGTTTTTCACAGTCGAATGAAACAAAAATCTGATACAGAACTAAATTCGTAGTCGCAAAATTATACACCACATTTGATATATATGCGTTTTTGAGTTATCGCTTTAACAGGTTTCTGAAAATACAGAAAGACAGACGATCAATCACTTGTTCGATTTGGCCCAAAATTGAATAGGTATTTACACTATAAATTTTAAATCTGTTTACCAAATTTTATCCATCTAGTTCTCTTCGTTTCGTAGTTTTCGTATTATTTTCGAAACGCCGTATAGACAGACTTCCTCTGAACATATTTTGCTCACAATTTGATTGAAATCTACATATTTAGTGTTAAGACTCTATTCCAAATTTCATCTATCTAGCTCAAAGCGTTTTGGGGGTTACCTTTGTTACAGACAGTTTAGCAAATGGACGAACAGACAAAATGTGTTTTTCGA
Organism: Argiope aurantia; assembly: GCA_026543865.1. Classification (NCBI taxonomy): domain Eukaryota; kingdom Metazoa; phylum Arthropoda; class Arachnida; order Araneae; family Araneidae; genus Argiope; species Argiope aurantia. Next base: position 19,788 of record JAPMOR010076282.1, read on the forward strand.
ATTCAAGGATGTCTAAAACGAGAAGATTTGTCAAAATCTAGAGTTCGAATTTTTTTGAAGATTACAATACTGTCTCAATATCTCGTATAAGAGAAAATAAAGTGAAAAATCAAAACATGCAGCCTTTATTCCCTACTCTAATCTCCCTATACAGAGCTATCAAAAATTTTTGTCCAGTCTCGATGACATTTGAGCATGGATTTTCAACACTCAAATTGTTCAAAACTTGTTGCAGTACAGTACTGTTGAAAGCATTGACAAATTCCAATCTTCCAAATGAACTAAAACCGACCGATCTCCCAACTCCAACTATTGGTTCGATTTTGTTAATTTCATATTTATCTTATCACCATGCGAGTGTACACGCCCACACACAAAGACACGCACGCACGCACGCACAGACACAAACAATCATTTACAAACACATAACTTCTTTTTTATAAGTGTATGTTTAAAAATAATCATCGTGTCCAGATGTTATGACATTTCTGTGCCAGTTCAATAATGTTACTTGCATTTCATAAAATAAATAAGTATTTCCACATTTACCATTCATCTGCTAAATATAGTTTCTTCGCACTCAAATAGAGTCCCGGAAATAATAGCTTTTTTTCCCATTTACAGATATAACTTTAGTGATTTTTTTTAGATTTCTCTAAATCAAAACTTAATTCTCTTTTAGTTTATTATTACCCTCTTTATTTTTATCTGCTCACAGCACGAGTCACCTGCTTACGGCAGCTGATTTTCTTTGTTCCGTTGGAAAATGAAGGCGGTATACAGTGAAACTTTTACATAAAACGGGCGCTATTCTTTACAAGGATAAAAAGAATATGTTAATGAAAGGCAGCAAGGCCCCATTGTGTAAGGAGGGCTTTTTCTTGATAACAAACAAAGAGGAATTGAATTGTTGCGAATTCTTGAGGATTTCATAAAACCGATATTGAATTGGTAATCTTTATACTCAGTTATTGAATATTAATCATAGATAAAAGGTGCTTTATTCTATTTGAATCTGGTTTTTATCTGGCTATATTGAAAGTCTGTATTTAAATTTAGGAGAGATAAATTTTTTTTCATCGCTATTTTTTTTAATACATCATTTTTCGTAGAGGAATTTTTTTTCTTACTGCAAAACTAAAGAGGTGAAAAAGCAAACGACAATGCGATCGATATATCTCCACTATCTGGCAACATATTTACTCTGTATCAATTAAAAGAACTTATTTAACAAAAACTTTTGTTTTCTGGAAGAAAGAATCTTGTGAACAATACCTGAGATTTTGTACCGCTTTTTATTATAATTTGGTGAATATATTTTGCATTAAGGAATTATTTTTATGGATTTTTTTTGTTTCATCACAGAAGATTTATTTTAAGAACAAATAATTATTTCTTTTCTTCTTTATCTCTATATTAATAATGAATGAATTTTTAAGAAATATTTTTAACATTTAATAAATAAAAAATTAAGCGAGATGTTAGCATTATTCTCAAAAATATATTTGGGGAAAAAAGCTTGTTATAACGCCCTATAATTCCTTTTCTTAACGACATTTGAACTATCGTAAATATTTTTTCTAGAAATTTGGCAGTTGTTTTTTTTAGTTTCTCGCCCATGAAGCAATGAGAAAATATTGTAATCGCCAAAAAAACTCATTAAAGAGATTTCGCTCTGTTACTTGCTCTAAATAAATTCAACTGACTTATTTCAGATTTGCCTCTCGCCTTTTTATTGATTCCGCGACAGGGTAAAGAAGGTTCTGGAAGGATATCGCATCTTCGCTCCTAATCGGATTATCACCAAAATGCTAAAATTAATTTTCATTTTTGTAGCTAAATGATCGCCGAAGAAAATAGGTTCTTTGACCCAGCATCCCGTTAGAGAACCCGTAATATGGAACTATCTGCGTAGGGAAGCAATGTACAGAATCGTAACAGTATTTTCTTAGCGTCCATTCATCATAATATTTATGATGAGCATTTTTTGAGAAGAAAAAAAAATACAAATTTTGAGATTCTTAAACACATTTTTTTTTCTAATACTATTAGCCATTACAATTTATTTCGTAATAAAATTTATAAATTTTATTCATCATGAAGTGAAGAGATATCTGCTGATTTACAAATGTATTTTCTTTAAAATAAATGACTTAACGAAATATCGAAACATTCGTTTTTATGTACATTCGAATACTATTCCGACTATGCTTCTTTAAATATTTCAAACATACAAATTATTATGCAACTATTTATTTCAGAAGCCGTAAATTTTATACCACAAGGATCAGAAGTTTCAAGTTTAGTTTAGTTATATTAACGTCCCGTTTGAAGCATCACGAGGGCTATATTGGGACGGACCTCGTAATTTTGGACCGCGGTCAGATGACGAGGACGACACCTGAGCTGGCACCCCCCTCTCCACTCCACACCACACCAGCGGGAGGACGTTTGGTCAGGACGGATTTAACGTGCAACAGACCCCCTTACACGACGGTTCTTCGGTGGAATCGGGTCTCGAACCTGAAACCCTCCGGTTCCAAAGCCGAGACCTTACCACCAGACCACCGCGGCCTCTATCAGAAGTTTCAAAGTTTATTAAACTGGTAGGTGTCTAATTCGCTAGTATGTATTAATTAATACTCGATTAAATATAAAGACATTGAAAAGGCACCTTTTCAGAATCAATGCAACAATCACGAATTTCAAAACAAGCCTCTCACTCAACTTCAAATTAAGTTTGAACCGAAACGACACCACCTTAAATTACATCCCCTAAAGAAGTTTCCTCACATATAGAGAGTATTTCTTTCATTGGACCAGCGAAATGGGAAAGACACGCCAAGATTTTCATTCTGGGTCGGTTAATTTTACAATCCTAAAAGCGAATCTGTGCTTCTCGGAAACTTAATAAATAGTTTTCGAACTTGTAAAGAGAAGAGGTTCCATCCAATTATTGTATGTCTGATTTGATACCCAGAAAAGAGGTATAATTAATTTTCTGAATTAAAGACGGCTCGATATGTTGCCCGAATTTTGTTCGAAAGGGTATTTTGGAACGGTGTTTTGGCAGTTAGATGTATAGAATGAATTTCCCCAAGAAGTAGAAGAATTTGAAAGGGAAGAAAATGTGATTATTCTTTTCTGACAATCAAAATCTCCAACCGATACGAGATTTATTCCAGAAATTGTTACTTATCAATTCTAACGCCAACTAAAAAGCGCCAAGAAAAAAAAATTGCCAACTTGGCGATTTCATTCATCAAACTATATAGCATGTGATTCTCACGTTCAAAATTTTTCATAATAAATAATAACGCACTCCTTGAGTATATTTTTATAAATTGGAGCACTTTTTTATTGCCGCTTTTTGCCGTTAAAACCGAATGGCAGCCAAAAATTTAATGCGGTGTTCGAATTGAAAGCAATAGTTCGAGAATAATTATGTCGTTCATTGGCGGGAAAGAAAGTAAGAAAGTGTTTGAAAAATCCTTCTTCCATAGAATAAATCATTGGATGAACTAATTAAAAGGACTTAAACGAATTAGGTAAAGAAAAATATTAATATCAGTATGTTAGATGTTGGTGAAATATATTCATAAAACAAAGTCCATAAAAAAAAGTTCATCAATGGTTTATGAATGACTGAATATATATCGACTGATTCATATATTGATCATTCAATATTATGAATGATTGATACATATGATGATATTTATGATCATATATGGTTGATTGAAATATTGATGTTTTATATGATTGATTTATATGATTTTAACACAACGGCATTATTAAAGTGAGACGTTTCAAAAGTTTTCAGTTGCTTCTATTTATTTGATAAATGAGTGCCTCTGACTGCCATCTGGTTCACAAGAACTTTGTCTACGTTTAATTTCAATTAAATCTTTTGTGCATGACTTCTTGTTTAAGATTGTTCAACAAGATATTTTTAAGGTATCCGATTGAGTTGGAAAGATGTTTTTTTTTTTTTTTTTCAGAAAAATGTGAAAGTTTTTTTATGATCTGGAAATAATTAAGTCCAAACTTCATTTATTCTAAAACAGACTTGGTTTTTAATATATTTAAGATAGAACTATAGATACAGTAGTTTCAATAATTAATACACAACAAATAAAAATGAAATCGGAAACAGTGGTTTTTTTAACTAAAAATGAGTAATATATTTTTTTTTTTACCGTAAAATTAATATTTCTCCAAAAATTATTATACAACAAAAATACATCCATAATTTGCTTATCTTTAGCATTTTTATTAAAACAGCGTGAAAACTCGTTTTCAACACATTTGGAAGAATTAATTTACAAGAACAGTATCTAAAAGCATTTTCTGAAGAATGAATATTTCATTAGATTGATTTACGGAAAACATGATATCTCAAAATCAATTCAATAAAATTTCATGAAATTGTTCATGCATATATTTAAATTATTTGAGGGTGTAATAGATACAGGATTTTAAAATAGCTCCATTTATAGATGTTTTACAGAAACTTTATGTTCAAAAGATAGAAAAATTTTGACCAAAAAAACCTTTACAGCAATTTCAAATGCTGATAATTGTTTTTTTATTTATTAAAATAATTATTTTATCTTGTGGTCTGTTACATTTTATGTAGTTTGAGCTATATATAACTGAAAAAAATATTTCCAATTTATTTTTTTTTTAAATTTACTCTGTTTTTCCTTATACTAAAGATTTTGCTAAAATTTCGTTAAATAAGTAGTTTTTTTTCAAAATCTAAAGGCAATGAGTGTTTTTTTCTTCTAATAGTGACCTTTCACGTCTGTTTTAGCTATTTGGTACAATAAGAAATGTATATGTATCATTTTTTTTAATTCGTCTCCGAACCTAGTCGGATATTTTAGGCATAAAATTGTGGCAGACATTAAAATCATGTTATCTTACACTTGATATGTTTAATGCGTGTATACACTTCTTTAATGGAATTGAATTTCATTTCATTCTATGAAGATAATGGAATTTCATTATCATCATAGTGCTATTAGAAATTCAGTGCCAGAGTTATCTATTCCAAATAGCACGGTTTCTTTTTCAGTAATATATTGTTACAAACCTGCAATTCTGCTTCCCAGCATAGTTTGTTCCATCAATAGAAAGAAAGTTTTACAGTCATCTGAATGGACGGAATCCGTGTGGCGCGTCGGTGGTCCCAGAGCTTGGCGAGAAACTTGGCGACGAATTTGGCGACTTTGGCGCCAAAATAGATAATACCCGAAACTTCGAGAATTTTCCCGATCCGTCCAGTAGGAACCGAGATACGCCACGAACGTTCCTGATTGGTTGAGAGGCTTCTAGCCCCGCCTCCTGAGACCTATAAAAGGGTCCACAGCTGTCAGAGCAGGCAAGTCAAGTCGGACGGAGAGACGACGGAGTAGACCAGGAAGACGGAGACGACGAAGTCAGTAATCCGAGCCAGAGTCGGAGAAGTAGAAGACGGAGGAGTCGGAAGCGACGGAGTCAAGCTAGTGCTGAACTGAGTTGTGCGCTGCTGTCTGCAGTAGATTCTGGTTGTAGGCTGCTGTTGTATGCTACACGTCTCGGGTGAAGATAATCGTCTTCTGTGCTGTATATAGTTGTCGCTTTTGTGCTGTCCTGTGTGTCTTCGTGTAAATAAACGTCGTTGTTTTTATTCTACTTCTGCCTACTGATTGAGCGTTCTCCACACCATATAACTTCCACTATCCAAACGAACCCCGGTAAAGAAAATTTCGTAACAATATCACTTACTTTTTCTACATGTAAACTACGCAGATAAAAATAGAGTTCCTCTTCTATAATTTTCAATAATGAAAGATAAATATATAATTAAATGTTTGATGAAATAATGAAAAAGCAATCACCTTCACTGCAACAATGATATTCGTTGCCAAAAGTTATGCAAATTATATTTCTTTAAAAAAATTGCCAAATTTCAGGAAATTTTTGTATTTTAATTGAAATATTATTTAAAAAAAGCGATTTTTTTTTAATTTTAAGATATATAAAAATCAGGTTTTATGCAGAAATAATCTTGCGTAGATGAATATCGAAATCTCGCTTACATTTAATTAATTAAATTTGTAATTTAAATAATCAGCTAAAGTTTTATTGAAATAAAAAGTCTGAGACGCTTTCCAGGTTATAGACGAGCCAAATTAAGTAACCATGGCTCAAATGATACGTCCTACAGAGCGCCAATACACATAAATCTCTTATTATTAACTAGTCGATTCAGGCGATTGGCTGCTTCTTAAGGAATATTGGTTATATTTCCTCCCAGGTAAATCATTTAGATATAACTTCATGTCCATGATTCCACCAAATTGTTTGACATGAAATTCGAGTTATTTTTTTCGTTTTACATATGATCTGTTTATTGCATACATGATGTTGTAACTTCACTCTTTTTGTCTTGTAAACTGTGTAGATATAAAATAGAATTTTTAGCTTTCAGCAATGGTGGTAAATCAGGAGATTAAATACTTAAAGAAACAATGAAACCAATTTGAATTTCAGAGCAGCAAGATAATCGATTTTTGAAAATTAGGAAATTAAAAAATATATATTGTCAAAATTCACAAAACTTCGCACGATTATTAAATTAATACTTTATCAACCAATAAAAAAAATCAACGTTTAAATTTTGAAACCGTATCAAATCTAGATTTGTGCAACAAATTTAGAATTCCATATTCCACTGAAGATCCGTAGTAAGAGCACGTTAAATTTGACTTCATGGTTCAAATGTCCTCCCACTAGTGTGGAGCTGAAATTTGGAGAGGTGTCGTCCTCGTCATCTGACAGAGGTTCAAAATTACAAGGTTCATCCCAAAACGGCCTTCGCTGTTTGCTTCCAGACGGGTCATTAATATAAATAAACTAATCAAACCTTTTATGACTGTGACTATCAGTTACACGTGGTATTCCTGGACTAAATCTTGGCTCATATGACATCTAACCATTTAATACACGACAAATCCTACTTTTAGAAGGATTTAAAAGTTTAGATATTTTCTTAACAGTCTTACTGAACAATTTCAAATTTAGAATTTTACTTCCTTATTGTTTAGCGAGTTACAAAGCTATAGGTAATTTGAAACGCAGGACGAACTTTCTTTTTTCAAAACGTATTTGTTAGGTTTCGATTCGTCGCCATGATTACCGATAACATATTTGCATAAAATTGCATTTGTCTGTAAACTTTTGGGACAAGTTATTTCTGTTTTCATTACGCTTTAAAAATTTGCATTGTTGTTGTTGTCGTTTCCGATGGCACTTGCCATAGGCAAGCCCGCTGATTTGAAATCAATGATTTTAAGCCGAAAGGGAACGTCTCTTATTTCAGTAGCGCCAACTAGGGCCAAGAGTACGATTTTGCTACTCACGCATCACATTCGCTTGCACAGCCCCTTTTTAAAGGGGGGCACATTCACACATCTCACAGATAGAACAAATGAAGGACAACCATGCCCGAACCGGGACTCGAACCCGGGACGCCCAGATCACGGGGAAGACGCGCTACCCCTATGCCAGGACGCCGGCAAAAAATTTGCATTAAATATGCGAGGTAGAATTGCTGTTTTGTCAATATAATAGCCACAGGATATCTATAAAGGGAGTTGCATCGAAATACATCATATGCACCAAAAATATAAGTGGGAATACAAGATTTTAAAAACTTTAGGGACAGAGTGTAGTATTTACATTCGTTGAGATATGAGTTGGTTCATCAAAGGTGGTTCATATGACTATATTACACTATTACTAAAATTGGCGTGCGAATGGTCGCCAAAGGCGGCTAGTTATATTTTAATTATCTCTTGCTTGGAGTGCAATAAATGTAAATAAATAAATAAGATATTCTCTTCCACATATCTCATAAAAAAAAATTTCAATTAAAAAACTGAAATAACTTTACTTGGAGTTGCCGGCGTTATCATCGATGTTTTTCTTCCAGAATTTTTTATTGAATTACTTTCCTTAATTTATGCGACACAAATTCCCGCAATAATGGATAGATATTAATCAAAATCTCGATTCTTTTCTGTCATCTTTCCCTTTGTGGAGATACAAAAGCCTTTTCACAGCGAAGAAAAAAGCAAATAGATATAATTTCCCGAATATTCAATAGCAAGCTTTCAAAGTGAATTATAATCCAGGCAAGAAAAATAACACTTTTTTTTATCACTCTTTAATATTCAAGAGCTGAAATCAAACAATACCGATTCGATATGTGTTATATATATTCCTCAAGATTTCACAGCAATTCAGTGATTCCACATTTATTACTAAACAAAACATTTCCTTCTTCAGCAAAACCTTACTAGAAAGCATTTGTATGCTCTTATTTCATTTTTATCCCAGTAATCTGTACTTATATAAAGCTCAATGTGTGCGTGCGTGCGTGCGTGTTGGTGCTCTTCAGGCGAGATCGTTCAACCTACAGCTACCAAATTTGGCACATGCATACTTTGGAGGTCGGGAACGGACACCAGGAGTCCCTTTTTTTGAATTTTTAATTAGAATTTTAATTATTAATTAAAAACTAACTTTCCACCAAAAAATCTTTTTATTTCCCCACCGCCAAATGAGTAAAGCTTCAGTTTTTTCCCTCACGCTAACGAGGATAGGCTTAACATATTTTCGGCCGATTATTTCAAATTATTCTGTTTATTTTCTTAGTGTCTGAAGCATTTTAAATTAAACATTGTTGATTAAACGATCTTTCAGAATCATCCTGAAGTACTTTTGAATTTAAAAAAAAACAGAATAAAGAAAATTAAAATTTTCTAATCTGCGTAGCGTTACCCCAAATGGCGTAGAAAATTCACGCATTTGCGTTACCATAATTGGAGTTGAAAGTTCACGCATGCGCACTGAGTTCTGATTGTTGACAACTCTATTTTCAACGGATACGGATTTGGTTTTGAAGGCTTAACATGCTGCCGACCGATTAATTCAAACGATTCTGTTTAGTTTCTTAGAGTTTGATGCATTTAAAACTAAACATTGTTAATTAATCGATCTGTTCATGATGAATCTGATAAGATTTTGTAGAAAACTTCTTGAGATATTACATAAATTAAGAAAGATATTCTTCAGTGCTCATAATTTCCAAATACTCAGCGACTTTCCAAATACTCAGCGTTTTCAGTACAGTGTACATTTAAAAAAATGCTTCGTTTGAGTAAAAAATGTTCTTATATTAATTGCAATGGAACCATTTCCACTTTAATTTAAAGCATAAATTCTTCGGGAGCTAACAGAAAACTAGAGAGATACATATTGCGTTATGGCTGAAGGCCTTTATAATATTATGAATGAATTATATGATTACCAAAATTTGAAGCTTTAAAATATTTTGATGAAGAAGCAATTATTGGGTTGTTCGGAAAGTAATTTCGTTTTTTTTTTTCTGGAAATGAAAGACAGTTTTCGTATAATAAACAAATACTTTATTAAATTATATATTGGCCGTTCTGGTCCAACACCTTTTGCCATCTTTCTGGTAGTAGCATCATTCCACGCTCACAAAATGTTTGGTCTTTCCTGCCAAAAAACGGATCGAGGTGGTTTTTGACCTCCTCATTTAAGGTGAAGGTTTTACCGTCAAAAAATTTAGCGAACCAGTTCTGGCATTGCCGCACTGTCAACACACCTTCTCCATACACATCGGTCCATTCCTTTCTGGCTTGAACAGCATTTTTTCCCTTTCTGTAGTAAAACAGTAAGATATGTCGAAAATGCTGCTTATCGCTCTCCATATTTAAAAGGGCACCAACGAAAAACTATCGCGTAGAATTAATTGCAATTTTTCAAACACAATCCTTGCTATATGAGCTCTCAAAGCATATAAAAATGATACGGCTTAAATGTGAAGTTGGGTGCAAAAAAATACAATTAAATCCTCTGTCGGGAAAAAACGAAATTACTTTCCGAACAACCCAATAAAATGGGAGTTCCATAAAATATTTAATTATTAAAATTTTAACGAGCATTAAGATTTTCCAAAGTCGGCTAGTAGTAAATAAAATGTTCTTTTTACAGTGACTCCCCCTTCTTTCGCCTCAGTATTAATGTGATATTAATTTGCAAGAAAAATAAGATGCCATAGAAAATAAATATAAATAAAGACTGCAAATCTAATATTGAATTTTTTAGAACTGCAGAATGAGTAAGAAATTTGTAAAATTAATTTCCAATTATGCCTTGAGAGCAATAGAGAAGATTGTTTTACAATATGTGATTATATTCGGGATGATGTTTTTGAAAAATGCTGTAGAAAGATTTTGAAATACAATATACAGATGAAATCTGCTTTCGCAAATTTAATGTTATCTTATGAGAATATTAGTATTTTTTTAAATCATTGTTTGTCTTAACTAATTTAAATTATTAACCAGTTTAAACTGGGGTGAAATGAGCACGTAACTATCAGATTACGCATGCGTTAATATTTGGAAAAACGATTTTTTTTATTATTATTATTATTTTCGCTTCCCATCTCTCGATTATTCGAGCTCCAAACGATTTTTGTCAGCTAGAAAAATTAAAAAAGAAAGTTTAAAAAATTATATTACTTTTATCATTAAAATATATAACTTTCGATAGCTCTTCTCATTGATTCGTATTGTTTCACATTTTCTTCTTTGTGCTTCTTTGAGAAGATAACTTCTTACTTCTTATTGGCCAGATAAGAGAATCGGGTACATAGCGGACATTCGCTCCAAGTTGTCACTTTTTGTTGGCGATAAGATGTCATTTCTCAAGAGCGATAAATTGCCAATTTTCTGCCCGAGCATTTTGTGTTTTCAAAAGCCTCAAACTAAAACAACATCATGTTTCCAGATGATAAAGACATCTCAGAAACCAAAATATATCAGTTAAATTCCAAATTTAAAAATAAATAGAAAAAAATCGAGGTTAAGGGGATGACTAAATAAAGCCGTAAATCGAAAACTTTCTAGTTTAGGTATGTATCAAATGTTTTGCTTAAACCTTTGCTGATAGCTTAAGAAAAATATTACTTAGGTCCTGAACTAAAAAATAATCTGTATATCTATACAGTCGTTAAATACTTGGGCTCAACTTTTCACTTTGTTTTACGCAGTTTGAAGCATTAAAACAACTATAGCTTGTTTATAAATGAATAGAGTGATTATTCTCTAGTTCCAGAACTGCAGAACATATTGTAAAATTATTCTACCAAGTATAACAAAAAAATATTCAATAGCTTTTAATTTATGAAATCTTTTGTGAGAAATTCTAGAAAAAAAAATAAAATGTAGCATTTTAAATATGTAAAATAGAATTAATACGCATCTAATTCAAATATAAAAAATCAGAAATTTTCCAAAGAAATCAAATTTAAACCATTTTATAAAAAAATACTATTAGGAAACTAGGAATATTGAATAAAAAAATAGTTGATATTTTTCCAAAAATTCAATTTTTTAACGTAATTACTTATACATTTAGTAAACGGCAAGTACTGGTAGATATTTTATCAAGATAATATTGATAAGCAAGCATAATATGTTAATTGTAAATGTTTGATTTAAAACTCATTAAGCTATTTGCAATTAAATTACGCTACAGCTACTAAATTATATGAGTACATACCTTTAGGATAGTAGCTACTCACTAAGAATCGATTTCTTCTAAATTTTAATTAATAAAAAATTAAGCTAAATTTTAACGTTTTTTTTTCTCAATAATGTATGGGCATATTATTGCATAAAAACATTTCCTTAAAATTTCAAAATTTAAACCAGAGGAAGTGGTTTTCCCAAAACTTTTTCGCAAACTCTGATAAACTTACCATGCCAGAGAATGCCTTAAGTGGTATTGGCATACAATAGTTACGAAATATTAACTTTGGATGTGAATTTAGCAATTTTACTGAATCTATCGTGTCATCCCTCGTACGTTATTTGGCGATTAATCCCTGCCATGCAATTAATAGTATCCGGAAAACCAATTTGTGCGTTGGAACGGACGTGTGTTTCAAAGAATAGGAACAAAAATTTGATAAAAAAAACTGCCCTTGTCAAAAATCCCATATCAAACTGGATATATTTAAGTCAATGCCTTTTTGAATGACGTGTTTCTGAAAGTACAGACGGACACACAATCAACCCGAAGTTGGCTTTGGCTAAAAATTTGAGTTATCTACACAATAGATTCTGAATCCGTGTACCGAATCTTATCTATCTAGCTCTCTTCATTTTGTAATTAATTTGTTACCTTATATTCGAACAACGGGATTTCACTGAACAGATTTTACTCAACATTTGAGAGAAATCTGCAAACTTGGTGTAAAGAGAGACCGTATGCTAAATTTCAGGCTCAAAGCATCACTTATCTTTGTCATAGACAAACAGACAGACGGAATTTTTCCAAAAATTGGTTGTACGAACTCAGGAAGGTCTTAAATCACGGAAATTAGTCAAAATCTCGAGTTCTAATTTTTTGATTGATTACTAAACTTGCTATTAATTCCTGTAGAAAATTAATAGTCTATTAAAGTCTATTTGTCCAAAGAAATTAATAGTCTATTAAAGTCTATTTGACTAAAGAAATTAATAATCTAGTAAAGTCTATTTGTCTAAAGAAATTAATAGTCTATTACAGTCTATTTGTCTA
>JAPMOR010076283.1:0-17499 GCA_026543865.1 Argiope aurantia
ATATATATATATATATATATCTCATAGTTTTCTAAAATATTACATAATTATTGAATTAATAATAAAGATATTTTTAAAGTTCATGGAAATCTTTTCCTTACACTTATTTTCCTAGAAAATATCAAGTTTCAAGCTTATTTCTTATTTTAGAGACATATGGTGAAAATGAATTTTTACTAAATTTACTACATAATTATTGAATTAATAACAAATAAATTTTTAAAGTTCATAGAAACCTATTTCTTACTCTTATCTTTCTAGAAAATATCAAGTTTTCCAAGTTCATTTTTTACAGAGACATGCTGAAAATTACTCTTTTCTATATTTAATTTTTAATAAGGGTTCATTTAATTTTTTAATTTGAGCTTTTGTCAACTTGACGGCAACGTATTGATAAAAGTGATACTTTTTCTTATACGTAGTATAGAGAAAATATTGCAATCATGAAAAAATTCAAATTCCAGATTTTGACGCGTTTGTACGCTTTCGACCTCCGTGAGTTTGAAAAACACATTTTTGGAAAATGTCCATTTGGCTGTCTATCTGTTTGTGACAAAGATAAAATGCTTTAAGCTAGATGGATGAAATGCGGCATACTGTCTTTACATCAAGTTTGTAGATTTCTATCAAATTTTGAGCAAAATCCGAGGAAATCTATCTATCCGGCTATTCGAATATGAGTTAACACTATAACTACTAAACGAAAAGAACTAGATAGATGAAATTCAGCATATAAATGTAACATCTATAGTGTAAACACATTGTGAGCCAAATCCAATAAGGGGTTGACTGTCTGTCTGCCTGTTCCTTCAGAAAAATGTAAATGCGATAACTCTAAAAAGCAATGATTTAAATATATCAAATTTGGTAAAGAATTTTGTGACTACAAGTGTAGTTTTGTGTCAAATTTTTGTTTCAATCGGTTAAGTAAAACGTGTTTTAAATACAAATTCGATTTTCAGATACTCTAAATCGCAAGCAAGGGATTAATCGCCAAAAAATCGTTAAGGATTCCACGATAGATTGAAAAAAATGGTTAATTCACGCCAAAGGTTCTTAGCTACTGAACGCCAATATGCAAAAGAACGAGAGTACGCGAGAAATTTTTATTAATCACTCATCAAGAAATATTTATTAAAATCACCCCGACTCTTTTTTTTTTTAGCTATTGGCCTTATTTAGCCTTATTTAGTTTTGTACTAGTATTTTTTGCCTAAAATATTTTTAATATCCAAAGACAAAAGAAAAAGACGAAGTGATCTGCAAATCAAGAACAATTACTTTACTAATATCAAATGCTTTATTATTTTATACCGCAGTGTTATGTGAATTATTTCTATTTCCTCCAATCTGAAATTTCTATCGAGTATCCAAATCTGGAGGAAATGTGAATATATTCTTTAGATGTTTATGATTATGAATTGAAATTTTCTTAATACGGCCTTTTGAGTCGCATCATCTGAATTCCAAATTACTACCATTTTCAATATTTGTATCTTTCTATTCAAAAATTCGGATCGCTGCGTTTCAATTTCCATAAAAACAGGGGAGATGAAATAATATTGCAATATTAGTATAGTTAGAAATAGACATTTCAATTAGAAATAGTGGACATTTTCCCTTCTTCTTATTACTGCACAAATAAATATTTTCGGAAAAATAAATTTATCAAAGATACATGTAACAGGTTTCATAATACACAAATATTTTCTGTTGGCATCATAATGAAGCAACATTTCTTCTTATAACATGAAAGGAAGTTTTGACTTTGATTTCGTTTCGGATATTTGTCTAATGACAGACAATCATTTGCTTTGAAATGTAAATCTTGCGCGTGGATTGCACTTCGTCAGAAAATTTTATATTTTTACACTTAACATCAATAGCAATCTTATTCGGACATCATTTTTGATGAAGCTTTACCCTTTGATGTTTCCGGTGATGTCTGAGAAAATATTTAACATTGAAATGTTTTGCAACCGTGTCGCCGAAGGCTGTTTACTTACATAATTTAAACCAGCTTCCATGAACCAATATTCTGTAATAGAAATAATTCAAGAAGAATTATATTTTTGAATAATTAAAGAATTCATTTGTAGATTACTTATATAATATTAGCTTAAAAACAATCCAATGATATTTATTTTGGAACTTGATTTGTGGACTTCGATATCTTAGTAGTAAAATCTTGGGCCGTCATAAGGCCGCGGTGACATGGTAACTCGGCTACGGAACCGGAGAGTTTCAGGTTTCGATTCCACCGAAGAACCTTTGTGTAAGTAGGTCTGGTGTGTGTTAAATCTGTCGCGGCCAAACTTCCTCTGGCTGATGTGGTGCGGAAGCTTGGAGAGGGCAGTGCCAACTCAGGTGTCGTCCTCGTCATCTGACCGTGGTTCCAAATTACGAGGTCCGCTCCAAAAGGGGCCTAGTGTTGCTTTAAGACAACACGTTACTGTAACTGAACTTGGATCGTCATGAATAGGAGGCCTCTCTTCGTGAAGTGTGGAAGTCTGGTGAACTGGGTGTCGATTCAAGTATTGCTTTTGACAGTGGCTCACAATTGCTAGTCCGCCCGAAATGGCTCTAGAATACCTCCGAAAGTGAAATCAAATGTGATAATTCTTGAGATATGATTTTAAATTTTAAATAATAATACGTAACATACCATGCACCTGCATTATATATGTATGTAAGCTTATTTTTTTTCAAGCAGAATGCAGGTTCGAAGACACAGAAGAGACATTTTGCATTTTTAAATTCATTTTAAACCGTCCTGGGAAAGCAATTTAGTTACAAGCAGGTGAGGACAGAACACGTCCACAACAGCGCAGAACAAAAGCAGAAGTAAGGAAGGGACGGAACAAATGATCACTAATCTTATATAACATGAGATTTTCGGCCACGTGCCGATTGAATACTCGTGTTGATCAGGAAACAAGAGAACACTTTAGAATGACCCCGACATGGGCCGAATTAGGCAAAAATTTAGGAAATTAATTTGGATTAAATCAGATATTAAAATATCATTACACATATACACACACAAACACACAATGTAGTGATATGTTCTCTGGCTCAAAAAATAGACTTGTACTAACCGGATTATATATCAAATCAAATATCTCTCACTGACCCTAGGGGAAAGTCCGGTTGAGATTACTGCTTAGAGATGGCTCATATTACAAGAATCACACACTAATTTAACATAAACGAATTTAATAAACTGGACGAACGGCTGGGCCGCTTTACATTCATGAACGCTATTACATTACTGAATACACAGTTCTACTGGCGGGAATAAGATGGCTTTTTATTGACTGTAGAATGATGACACGAGCGCCGCCAGGATGAAACTCCATGCACCATATATATATATATATATATATATATATATATATATATATGAAGGGATTCGAATGAATTTTATATATTTCTACGTAACGCTCTTTTAATTTTATCGTCATAATTAGCTTCAGTATGCGTCGAGTTTCGATATCCAGTCGGATCGAATAGCGATACCCACTCATGTATGCTAATGGTTTAATGCAGCTCTTTTCAAACAGAAAATCACAATATCAAAGTTCGTTGCAGTAATTTAGGATGAAGCAGATACAAATAGATCTGGTAACTTCTTCCATATAAGGAGAAGAAAAACAGATTCAACAAATAATATTTATTTAAAGTTTCATTAAATTCTTTGAAAAAATGAGTTAATTCGGATTTGATAATCGTAATACTATGTTTTCTTTCATCTATATAGAAGATTGAAAAGAACAAGTAGAGTTCCTTGCGAAAAATTATTGTTTACACAAGATCATATAGGTTTAGAATATGATAAATATAACCTACAAATAAGAAAAGATGGAAAAGGGCAAATTATTCAAATATAGAAACAAAGATGAAAGAAAGCCTATAACAGAAAGAGAATGAATTTTCCCCCCCGGAAAGTAAAGGAAATGTATCGAGAGAAACTTTACGAATCCGGTGTACATTGGCCACGGTATCTTCAATAAACATCACAAAATTTTTTTTGGGGGAAAACAACTCCGTTCCCTTGTGATCAAAAGTGAGAGTACAATTGAGGATGTAATACAAGACTGTCTTATGGAAAAATTAACATAGAAGATGGCAAATGAAAGGTGTTCGTCTACTAATTCAAAATTTCAGGATTAAAAACTCAATTAAGAGTATTATTGTTGTAGAATAGATTTCACATAAATTATTGATTGTGGATATAAATTATTTATTGTGTCCATGCTGCTAATTTATAAATTAAACTAGGGGCCAATCCCGATGTTGTCCTATACCATACGCGATGTTTGTCAGTTACCAAATTTTTAAACACCACTGGCCATTCGTTCAATTCTGAAAACTTAATCTTTTCACGATGAAAACAAACATTTTCCGATCGGCTTACTTCAACTTCAAAACTTAAAACCTTACAATGAGAACATTATTTGTTTATATGTCTAATATCTACATATTGATTCAATTTTTCACATAGCAGTTTCACAATCAGCTTTCCTTTTCAAATTGGCAGATTTTTTTATAAGTATGTAATAATTAAGAAACACATTTCATTCATAAGTAATATTAAAAAGCCCCCAGGTATTATTGTTGGATCCAAATGGATATTGCGTTTAAGGCAAAAATGAATGGCTGCTGTTTTCGATTTTGATAAAGCAAAACCGTTAATGATCGTTAATAAGTTTTATATACTATCAACTACTTTTTGGATTTACCATTCAATAACAATCCCTGAACAAGAAATAGATAGATAATCAATCCAAACGTATGTTTTCATGAACTTGTGGTTTAAAATGTGCTTGTTAAAAAGTGATACACTTAATACATTTTCTCAGAGGAAAGGGGGATTTCTTTTGAACATGAATGCCAACCAATTCTGAACCTACTTTGACTTGAAATTTCCAAAATACTAAAAAGTTCTGTATAAAAATTCAAATGTTAGAAATCTTTCAGAATGCCGTGCATTCATGCACGTTCATAGGGCTCTTTCAATGTCGAAAAATATGGCCACAAGATATTTCTGTTGTAAATAAGGGATGCCGAATATATGTCGCAAATAATAAACGATTATCTAAAGTGGATAGTCGAAGACGAATAATTTTATTATTTTGTAAAATATAAAGAAGCCTAAGGTTAATCGTCATTTTTAGAAGTTTACATAAACAACTAATCAGAGCAATAGGACGGTAACTGGATATATCTGTTGTATTTCCCTCGTTTAAAGAACAGGAATAACAAAAACATGCTGCCATCAAGTTTATTAAGAAGATTAAACAAGGATTTTTTTAGAGAATCTGAGGTAAATGTTGCATCATAGTATAAGCATGACCAGAAGATAATTTATGAATACTGTACTGATTTGATTGAAGCTCTTGATAGAACTTACAATTATATGAGAGAAATACTTAAGCTTTAATGTATCGTTTTTTTTTTTTTCTTTTTAATACTTTCTGTTCGTGGATTCAACGAAGTTAAGGAAATTGTTAAAATGCATAAGCAGTTTCCTTCATTTTATTAAGAATCACAGAACGAAATACGCGTGTCATTATAATCGGAGTTTGGGGGAAGGGGACTCCCTCATTTTTGCGAACTGCTGGAACTTTCAAGGATTTGTCTTAACTCTTATACTATACCAACATCTGCTATATTATTAAAATATATAGAAGAGTACAATAGGAAATTTGAAAATAACATGCTACGTTCGTTTAATATTTAAGAAAAAACATTCCATATTGTTTATCAAGGCGAATTGTTGTTAGTCACAAAAAGTATGCAATATATTTGATTTGCCGGCGACTTGGCCTAAGGGGTAGCACATCTTCCCAGGTATCTGGACGTCCCTAGTTCAAGTCCTAGTTCGGGGATGGTTGTTCTATATCCTGTGTTTTCTCTGTGAGTTGTGTGAAAGAGTTGTGCGTCATCTTCATACGAGCTAGAAGCCAGACTTCTGCCCTCGGGTGCTCAGGGGCTTTGCCCTCAGGAGCTACTGCACACTCGGTTTAAATCGCTGACAATTTGTCAGTGGTTTGTAAAGTGCCATAAGTAACAGAAACAACATATATTTGATTTGTAATGTATAAGTCAATGTGAAATGCCTTTTTTTAAATATAAAAGTCTATTGATCCTGCATTTTAAAATCTTATTTTGAACAGCGAATATATTATTCTATGACAATGCAAGTAACAACAAAGATTAAAATAATGTATTAGCCTGTATTGCTACACTATATTATTTATTGCATTATTATATGCATTGTTTGTTACGTTGTTAAATGCAGAATTTACTATATTGGAATAATAGAATAAACAATGCATTTTTAAACAGAGAGAATCAATTTCGCTCTATCATTGTTAAACTCAGCATTTTCAAGTTCAATCAACTTGAATGAGGTGTTGTGTTTTATTTTGAGCGCTTCTTACTGATTTCTCTTGGAAGAAAAAACTTCCACAATTAAAAGGATGGAATTACTGGAATTTGCTTCTTTATGCACTTTCCTTTGGACTTATTTTAGAGTCTTCTGGTTGAATGACTGGGTTTCAAGTATCTTTTTCTTACCATTTATTCTGATGTGGAAAAATGCTATTATGGAGGAATTAAATAAAAATCAGGTTGGATGCCAAGCATCAATGGATTATGAACAACGTATTGAGAAAGCAGACGCAGCCAATTCTGTCGATGAAACTATAACTCAGCTTAACGAACAAGAGACTGAATATGATTCTATTATCGACGAGGCGGCTAACCTGCTGCAACCAGAGCCGCCTATCACTTCAGTTGCCTTCAATCCTTTTACGAACCCGTTTTATGATTATATGACATTTGAAGACCTTCTGGCTTATCTTCAATCTGTTGAACCAGATGAGATTTCTACATGTGCAGAGTGGGTTCTTAAGCATTAGGCATTTTTCAACTAAAAACAGCTATAAAAATACCAGCGATACTTCTGCAATAGCAACCTGTAAAAGAATCTGATATAATTTCAAATCCGTTACATATTCTGCTACCAAGACAAGACAATAGACATTTTTTCAGCATTACTATTGCCAGCTTCAGGAAAAAGACCATTGAATTTTGAAAAGCGCCAAGAAAGAAAATGTGGATCTATCATAATTTGAAGTCCTCTATAGCTACAGACTACAAACATTCTTCAATATTTATTGAATGGAACTATAAAAATGTCTCCGAATTTTCTGCAATGGCATCTATCTTATTTTCCATAATCACCACTTACTTTGCAAACCAATTCCTCCATATTTAGAAATGGAATGACGCTTGCTCAGGCATCGAAAGAAATGATGAAACCCATTTTGTATGTATTGTATATAGTTTTATTTTGTATATATTTTGTGTTGTTTGTATTTATATATTTTCACACTGCGGACCTCTTTTATTGCTTTGTATATATTTGAGCTTATATTTCCTGATGATGAACTTTTCTGTACCCGAACTTGACTTAAATGACCGGATGCGGTTACCGGACTTGTGACTTATGCATTTCTGTAAGGAATGAAATGAACTTGACTGAACTTTGAAGACTTTGCCGAAGGTCAAATCTCTGAAATGCGACTGCTGCATTGAACATCTATATTCGAACATCGTTACTGGATTACATCTCCTTTCGGACTCTATCAATAGGCGCATTCAATAGCATTTAATTTTAATCCATCAATCCTCAAAATAAAATAGACTCAACACCAAAATTGTCTCTCCTGTAGTCTTTATTTCCTTTTTGTAATTTATAGTTAAATAAATCACGATTTAACAGTAGAATTATTACTTTTCTTCAAGTAACGAACAGTATCATGATTATTTTATATATCATGCTTATAATTCAAATAAGCAGTATTTAATTTTATATTTAATTACAGTTTCCTGAAGAAAGGAATGTTTAATAAAAATGAAATCTGCGATCGCAAATTTCAAGTTATCATGTTACATTATTATTTTTAAGTCATTATTTGTCTTAATTAATTTAAGTCATTAATCAGTTTAAACCAGTTTGAAACAATCACGAGACTTCTTTATTGGTCTCTATGCCTCTCTCTCTCTATATATATATAATGATAATTTTTTTAAACTTTCATTTTCAATTTTTCTAGTTGGCAAACAAAGTTTTGGAACTCGACCGATTTTGCGATGAAAAAACCCCCATCGCTTTTCTAAATATTGACGCATGCGTAATCTGATAGTCTTGTAGTGAATATCATATAAGACAGTTAACAACTACTCTACCCGAGCAATTGCTTTTGTATCATGGGCATGGTACTGGACTGCGAACCACAAGGTACCAGGTTCTATCCTTGCGCATCACAATTCGCCACAGTTTCGTTATTGTTTCAAACCCGTTTAAAATGGTTAATGACTAAAATTAAGACAATTTGTAAGAATTCTGCGAATGAATAATTTGGAAATCAAGTTGTAACTTTAGTTGGCGATAAATCGTTCTGTATTATTTTCTTATAACCCTAAAAGTGAAAAATCGATGCCTCAAAAGCGATAAATCGCCAATCTGTTGCCTACGCATTTTGTGGCTTCAGAAACCTCAAATCAAAACAACATCATATTGTCACATGATAATAAACATATTTCATTGCGTTCACAAATAAAATGAAGTCTGTACCAAAACTTTGACACTTTTTAAAATTAAATATAAACTCAATAAATTGGTGTAGAATGAAATTTGGACTGAAATTTTTTGTTTGTTGTATATCTCCTCCATCCCTCTCCCACTGATAAACAGTCTAACTCTTAATTTTATTCCTTAGTTGGTGCTGTATTCAAAAGTAACGGAGGAAAAAAAAAAAAGGATAAATCCATAAAACTTCTATGCCTGTCTTCCAAAAGATGCACATATTGAAATGCTAATCGTCTTTGGTGACCAGTTGGTTCACCCTGGATATTTGATATGTTTAATTTCAGTTTAGATTAAACTTTATGTCAATGATTCCCTCAAACCGTCAGATATTAAAGCTATATTATTTTAATTGTCTTTTATATGCTCTGTTTATTGTGTACATTGTCCTTTCCAATGGATAACAATCCAATGACATCACAGCATTTCAAAAAGCGCAAATGTGCGGTTAATTCATCTATCTTCTAAATTTTGTGGTATTGTTAACTTCTCTTTTTTATTCATCTTGTAAACTGCACGGATTTAGACAGAATCCCTCATTCTTAGCTTTCAACACTGGAAGAAAAGTCAAGAAATTTAATACTTCATAATTTAATGATAAGGACAATGGTCTATTGTTGGAATTTTTTTTTAAGTTACCAAAATATAGCAAAAATTCCCATGATTAGTAATTGCTGTTATAATCAAGAGATGTTTCTTAAAATTTTGTTGGTGCTTTGTTTTTATTCTGTAATATTTTTTGACGTTATCGCGTAAAACTCCAAAATTCACTTAATTTTTAAATGATTTTTAAAAAATCGCTCCAAACTGTGTATTTCTATCCATCTACTGAATTTCGTAACTGTAAATCAAAGGTTTTGGCCTATCGAGTGCCACCAACACACACACAAAATTAATTTCAGTGTAAATTATTAAACTTACTGTATTCTATTTACATAATATCTATCTGGATATAAGAACTTCAAGTTCTACTTCAAAGACTCACCTTTTTACTTTTCTCGTATACAAAGATACTAAAAAAAACACTTTGAGCTATTCAAATGAAATTTGGTATTCGGTCTTTACATTAAATTTGTAGATTTCTATCAAATATTAAGCAAACTCCATTTAGTGAAAATCTGTCTCTCCGGCTGTTCGAATGTAAGTTAGCACGATAACTACAAAAAGAAGAGAGCCGCATAGAAGAAATTCAATACACAGATTAAATATCTTTAGTATAGACGCCTAACAAATTTTGAGAAAAATCCATCAAGAGCTTGACCTTCTGTCGACCTGTACTTTCAGAAATATGTAAATGCGATAACTCAAAACCGCAATGAATTAAATATATCAAAGTTAGTTACGTTATTTTGTGACTTTAAGTGTAGTTTAATGTCAAATTTGTGTTTCAATGAGTTTGAAAAAAAGTGTTTGAAACCCTAATTTGACTTTTGTATACTTTCGACCGCTTGTCAGGAATTAATTGCCAAAAAACTCGCCAAGGGTCAAAGGATAGATTCTGTAAAAATGCTAAATTCAAGACAAAGTTTAACATTTCGTAACTATTGTATGTCAATGCCATGCAGGGCGTTGGGATAACATCTTTATAAGAGAGTATGCGAGAAAGTTTTGAGAAGACCATTTCAGCTAGTTAAATGAAATTGTTATAAAGGCAGTAATTTTTATTACAGATTTTACCTTGTCTACAAAAGGGGGGGGAGAGGATAAAACGCTGTTTTTTTATTCGCTTGTTTTTTTATTGCATTTTAAATACAGTTATCGTTTCATTATATTTTTAGAAAATATTAATAATATTACCGCATTGAAAAAAGACAGTCGAATCTCCATGGCCGAATGTCATGCACAGGTATCATAATCAAGAGACCATGAGTTCGAATCCCGTTAGAGATAATGGGATTTATAGTATGTGTAAATATTTAATTACTTGATTTTATGGTTTCCTTTATTTCATGTTCCAGAAGATACTGGACATTTCTTTAGTTTACCAGACAAGTGTTCTGGACTTTTCTTACTGTCTCCAGAAAAGTATTCTGGAACTTTCCCTACTAGTATAAAAGCAGAAGATTTGTCAGTCACACTGTATTCTCAGTTCTGAGTTGAGTTAATAAATTGGTTTAGCTCTACTTCTTGTGTGGGTCATTGAGTTCAACACTAGAGTATCTACGTGATAATATATGCAATCACTTTATATGAATGTCTTTTCAGAGTATTTTCTTTGAAAATAAGAAAATTTTAGATCAATTTATTAGTTTAAAATATGGGATTCATTTTTTTTTCTCAGAATGTCTTATTTATTTCCACTATCTGAAATGTCATATCTTTAAAATGAACTTTTAATTTGATTGGTTAATACTAGGATATATGCCTGTCTAGACAGTTTTTTTTTTTTATCTTGTTAACAATATCTCATATTAGCTAACGGACGCTGCAATAGAAAATCTCATACATATTTTCAGATTGCTTAAGAAATAAAAAAAAATATTATTTGTAAAGTATTTTAATTAGAAATATATAGTTATATTAAAAATCAGCTATAAAAATCTGGAATACTATGAATAAAAAAAAATGTTATTAATTACATTCTTTGTAAAATATCTGTTGTTTAACAATACTTCTTGTTCTATACATTTTTTAAATTCGAACTTTAACATACTTTATCTACAAAATCCTGTTTAAATCTTTTGGTTTTGACTCGTGTTCCATCGTGTAATTCTTTCTTTCATTAACTTTGTTTCCTAAGTGGGGTCTTCTCTGTGCATAATGCGCACGAACACTAAAATTAAAACTAAACCTTAAAATTGAAGTGGAACAAATGATGATCTATTAACAGAAAAGGAACTGTAATGACAGATTCACACAAAAAAATTGCTGAATTGAAGGAAAGAAAGAAAGAATTTGGAGCTGTCCCTTGAAGCTAGAATTAAGTAAACTTGCAGATACTTGCAGATTTCAGCTCAATGATTTTTGCTGCAATCCATCACAAAAAATTTAAACAAAATATGGTTTACTATTCCATAATTAATTATTATTCATTACTTTTACGCTCAATTAATTACTTTTATTCTCACACATAAAAATACCAACCTATTTTAGTCATTAGGCGCCAAAACAGTATCACAAATTTCGGTAGACAATCATATGTACTGACTGACACAGACAGCCTCGATTTTGTTCATGTCTGGAATAAATGATTTTTTCAAGCCGTATTACAAAATAAATAAATAAAGATCTTGATCAAGGCGTTCTTTGTCTTTTTCAAAATTTATAATTTTATGCGTGAGAGGGAGCGATCATATCTTTTATAGAAAATATATGGGAAAGTTTCGGGAAGATTATTACTGTTAGTTTAAAATTAAAATTAAGATGAAAGCTGGTTACATAGTTAAGTAAACTGCTTATCATTTCAAATAGAAATGGCAAGATACACAACTTAATAAATTTTGAAAAAAATTGGGGAAAAATTATACGGAAATATATATAATAATATTATACGGAAAAAATATATATTTAATAATATTATTAAATATATACATATATATATATATATATATATTTAAAATTTGACCAAAAAGTTTTTACATAATGAAATGTTACAAAAAAAAGTTTGAAACTAAGTGCCAGAAATGGTGTTTCGAGGTCTAACAATCTATCTTGTAGAATATTAAGAATGATTTTTGCATCCCACATGTAACATACTATTATTTACAAATGGATACCATTCTGCATGCATTTATCATGTGAACCATCACGATCTTCAGTATGCTGCATCTCATGCTGTAAATTTATTAATCACAGGACACTACATAATCACATCTAAAAAGAAAAAAAACTGAAACTGTGAAATATGACGCAGAAGCTGTTTATCGTTTGGCAGTTAAAATAATAAATAGATGGAAATTTTGTATTTCGATATTTTAAAACTGTTGTTGCACATAAAATTTCACTCCTTATCTATCTTATTTGAAATTTATTTGCTGTATGACTTAAACTGGAATTTTTACTGCTTCTTACTACGGAAAAAAGTCTCGCAACTTGTATTAAAATGTTTTTTAGAATTGTTGCAGTTTAGAAACAGGCTATAAAAAATAAATAAGTGTCTTTCAAATCTAAACTTACTTTTTCATTCGCTTAAATGGATACCAGTTTAAATTTTCCAACATTACATAATTATTGTTTTGTTGATTTAATTGTGAAAAATATTAATTCAAAAACTTTTCCTATATTTTAAGAATTCTTATTTAATTTTAATATGTAAAAATCTTTATTTTAACAATTTAGATTATATGATTTGATAATTTCACTTAGAATGCAGAAAGAATTTACTGAAGAAAATAGAAAAGACTTTATACATATTATTCATTTTTAACAATCATTTAGTTTTGTTGAAAAATTGGGAAAAAGGTATTATTTTTATGATATTTTTAACATTTTGTCAGAATAAATTTCAATGAAATTAAATATTTCGGAAAAATAATATCGGAAGAGTTTTCCTTTTTTTTCGAATAATATATCTTTCGTAAATAACAAAATATCAGTTTATTATCATTTTCATTTCCTATAAATGGAAAATTTTTAATTATTAATAAATAAAGGGTTAACATAGAACAAACAAATGGAAAGTTTTCTATTTTTTTGTTCATCAATTTTCATTAATTCCAAATGAATTTTTTCCTTATAATTTCCTGAAAAATATTTTGCTTGCGTATATTTTGTCTTTAAAATATCTTAGTTTTCCCTTTCAGTTATTGTATTCTTGTATACTGTACGTGTAAAATAGATTATTCAAAACTTAATTTGCTTAGCTGTAATGTAAGTGTCAAATACGTGACGCACAATAATTTCAAACCTACGCACTCACTTTGGATAAATTAATGCATATTGTTCTGACTGCGAATGAAATGACGGTGATATATCAGAAGGGTATAGTGGAAATGTAGTTCTGTAACATTCTGTGTTTCGCTACGAATTCTACATTTTTTTTCATCCACCAGTTTGTCTTTTTTGTTTAAATTCCTTTTCAGAAAATAGATAATTATTATTTTACTTTGATTCTTTTCCTCTTAGTACTTTTAACATTTGCCAGGATGTGAGAATTGTAGTCGCTTTCATGATGATTTAGGATTCCGGGTCATTCACTTAGACGGGATTAGAAAAGGCCAAATGTTCCAAGTTCCCTATTATTCTTTTATGACATAGTTAGTTTCCTAATTGTTCTGTTAACACAGAAATCCAAAGGATTGCGAGATAGTATGGAAAAATAGGGTAGGGTTGGGTAAACAGGCAATTTAAAAAGTCAAACAGAGGTTCAAATTTTATTCATTTTAATTTGAAATGAAATCATAATAATAAAATGAAAGCACAATATTAGCATTTTGGACTGAATACTTACATATCTTTATGAAAGTGTACTTATAGGTACGATGATTTAAAAACTCCAATACGTTGAAAATGGAATTTTTGGGGCATTTCTGAAGAGGCGTGCAACATTCTTTGATGTATGCACACAAATTTCACTTTTATTTGAATTTATATGGCTTGTTTACAAACTTTTACTCAAAGTATTATACATTTCCTCAAAACTGAGTTTTCCTACAATGATTGCATGAATGAAGATAAATGAATTTCTTTTGTGGCAACTTGAACCTGAACCGACAATTCCGATCCACCACTAAAGCACACGGATTAATCTAACTAAACCGAACCGCCGCGATAGCAACACTGGCCAGAACTATGATTGAGTCTTAAAGGCCACCACAAGCCACGGTACAACCTTTACCTTGGGAAGCACGTCCCATCATCGATAAGAAGTAGCCGACTCCCACCATTTCTGTATCTACACGGGTGGCGAGAACCAACCACCATAACGGAAACTTCTCATCCTCGTCTCTGAGATACCCCCCCCCCCCCCCGGTGGGAGTTCTTATGTGGCAAAAGAAACAAAGGCAAAAATGACCCAAATGCAAGTTACCTAGCTCATCTGAGCTATGGTTGTTTTTGTAAAAGGTTTTGGCTGTCGGCAGTAAAAAAAAGTAGGATAGACTGTGACAATTGTTGTAATTTTTGAAAAGTGTTTATATTTTTAAATGTATTTGCGATTGCGTGATCATAACTACTATTTTTTGAAGTTTATTTATTCTTTAACAATATGCATCAAAAATATCCAACTTGTTGATTTTAGTATAAGAAATATTTTTTAAAATTTGTTAGCTGTTACAATTTGCCCCGATATGGGGAAATTTGTAACAATAAAAGCAAAAATATTTTAAATTGTTTTCTCTTTATTATTCTTTTATTAATTAAAGTGCATAAAGCATTTGGTAATTCGTACCCCAAATTACCAGTTTCTCTTTATTTCAGTGTATGCGGTGACCCTTAACAAATCACAGGAGCAGGTTTCTGAGCAAGCAGAAATTCACTTGGATGCGCTTTTTTTTATTTTATATATACGGGTAATGTTTTTTTATGTTATCATTTCCATCCATGTTAAAGTCCGAAAAGAAAAGAGGAATATTGGCAATATATCCAAACGAGGAATATATCCACACAACAAGGAATATTTTTAAATGAAAACAGAAATTTCATAAAAAATGTTATCTATACTTATAATAAAGCTCAATGTGTGTGTGTGTGTCGGCGCTCTACAGGCCAGATCATTCAACTTACAGCTACCAAATTTGGCACGTGTATACCTTGGAGGCCGGGTATGTGCACCTGGAGGTTATTTTTTTGAATTTTTAAATAGAATTTTATTTATTTAAAAATTAAGCGAAATTTTGGCGTGTTTCTGTTATAACTTCCGAAAATATTACCTCACATAAAAGATTTTTACATGAAGTTAAGGATCAAAAATTTATCTTTTAAATGATATCATTGTTTTAACCTTAAAATTAAATTTCTATTTTTAATGAATTTTTAAATAAATATTTTAACTATGTTTTTCAACAATTTTTTTCGTACAAAATAAAAATAAAATTTAAGCTGCACCAGCACGTTTCGCATTCATGGGAAAAAATTAGCTTTTTTCAAAGTGTTGCCAACACATTGATTAAAGCTCCCTCCAATTAAAAATAAATTAAATCTTTTTGGAAATGAAATCTGCAAAAATATAATTTTCAGCACGTGTCTGTAGGAAATGAAACAAATATGAAATATTATTTTTTCTAAAAAATAAATTCAAGAAAAATTATTTTATGATCTTTTACACTCTCTATATTATTAATCCAATAAATCAGTTTTATTTTAAGGCAAGTTTTGTTTAATATGAACAGGATATCCATTCAAATCAGGGCCACACAGCTAATTTGTAAACATTTAGTTAGACACAGATCTGCTAAAATGGTGTAAATGGAAAATGATTATATTTTATGTAACTTGATTCAATAAATGCTCTAATAAATATGTTCTGTTTACATCCATTTTAAGTCAATTTAAAATTTCGTAACCTCCATCACTCAGTGATTTTGGTGTTAAAACTGAATAATATTTCATAGTTTGGTTTAGTTATTGTATTAAATTTATTTAATTTGTTATTAAGCTTCATTTAAACTGATATAACTGCAATATATTTTGTTACTTGCTTTATTTTAATCTCGAATGTGTTGCAAGTGCTTGGCTGCAAGCTTGGCGTGATTTTTTCTCGCCAATACAAGTGGTTACATAAAAACACTATTGGTAATTGGTAATGGTAAAAGAAAAACACTATTGACCAATTAATAATTGTGTATTTATTTTAGTGCAAATAAAATTCCTGATTATTTCCAATATGTTTTTTTACCATAAATATTCGAATCTTATTATACCGTAAAAGATATTAAATCATCATTGTGAATGAGATCGTAAAACTAAACCGTTTTATTGAAAATGTTATATAATAAAATTTCATAAATGTGCTAGCAGTAATTGCATGATTTTATAAATTTTAATGAAGATCTAAAAAGAAACTAGTGGATATTCTAAAGATAAAATATTAAAGAAAGAAATGCTATCTTTACAGATAAAAATTTTGTCTGAATGTTAACTTTATTAATAACTTGCGATATGCACATACTCTAAAATCCCCGTTTTCGTACAAAATTCAAATTTTCTTAATATTTTGTAATAAATCAACACATTTAAGATTCCAAAAATGATTTAATTTTGTTTCTGCGGTAGTTAGAAGCAAAGTTACCGCCAACACTATAACCAGAAGCGAAATATTTAAAACTGATATTAACAAGGAGAAGGCACGAGGTTTAAAATTGAGTTCAGAATGAGATTTTGTATTATGATTGTATACATTTAGAATGTTTATTAATGAAAATATTAAGACTCAATAGTCAACCTTAAAACTTTCAAATTAGCTTATATACTAATAATGGGTTAGCCGAACGAGCGCTTGAGTAGTGTAGTGTTTACGGCACTGGCGTAGCATTCAAGAAACCTGGATTCGATTCTGAACTTGCGTTTTTTTTTTCTCCCTGTCTAAATTATTTCAAAATAATTTAACAGTTTTAATTAATATCTTTTTCATTTTTTATGCAAAAATAAATATTATTCAGAATATTCAAGAAAAAAATAAGAACTGGGTCACTTTTATAATCTGCTTTTATTATAAAAGTTTTTTTTTATTTTTTTTTATCTAAATGAGATAATGATATAAGTATTAGAACATGTAATGTAAAATTAAAAGATGTTTTCGGGTAAAGAAAAGAAATAAAAAGTTTACTTAAAGAAGAGAAATACTCACTTTTAATTAATGCACGAAAAAAGTAAACATAATTTAAATCAAGAAACTCGGCTACTGATGTAAAAAAGAAAACATTATTTTCGAAACCAATTTGCTTAGTTTTCAAAGAATGAAT
>JAPMOR010076284.1:0-10467 GCA_026543865.1 Argiope aurantia
AGACTTTCGCAACTTCAATTAAAACCATTTCGATCAACTACAATTGCCTGTATTCTTTTTCTTCTTCACGATCCAGCGGTTTTTTTTTTTTTTTTTTTTTTTTTTTTTTTTTTTTTTTTTTTTTTCGAATGTAAGAATGAGGTTTCGAAGTCACCTAGTTCCTTTCCTAGCCTGTTACTATCGATTTCGGGTATTGGCTTTAGTGTGCCGAAGAAGCCACTAAATTTTTATCTATATCTACATCATCAGACCTTTGTGCGTTAGTTCTAGTGCCACACTAACGGAAAAGTAATGTCATCATGTTCATATAATGATGATATTGTTACGAAATTTTTACCGGGGTTCGTTTGGATAGTGGAAGTGATATGGTGTAAAGAACCCTCAATCAGCAGGCAGAAGTAGAACAAAAACAACGACGTTTATTTACACGAAGACACACAGGACAGCACAAAAGCGACAGCTATATACAGCACAGAGACGACTATCTTCAGCCGTGACGTGTAGCATACAACCAGAATCTACTGCAGACAGTAGCGCACAGCTCCGTTCAGCACGAGCTTGACTCCGTCGATTCCGACTACGACTCTCGACTACTACTTCGACAACTCCGTCCACTCTGTCTTCGACTTCTCCAACTCTCGACTTCTACTGCCTTCTAACTTCTTTGGCAGCTGCGGCTGCTTCCTTTTATAGGTCCCGGGAGGCGGTGCTAGAAGCCTCTCATCCAATCAGGAACGTTCGAGGCGTATCTCGGTTCCTACTGGACGGATCGGGAAAATTCTCAATGTTTCGGGTATAATCTATTTTTGCGCCAAAGTCGCCAAATTGGTCGCCAAGTCGCCAAATGGTCGCCAAGTTTGTCGCCAAGCTCTGGGACCCCCGACACGACGCCCAGGCTCTGTCCTATACAGATGACTGTAAAACATTCTTTCCAATGATGGAACCAACTATGATGGGAAGCAGCATTACGGATTCGTAACAATATGATGACATTGGGGGTGGATGAAGCATGTTCAAGTAATTTTTACTCAAAAGTAATGATTAAAAACTGAGAGACTGATAGATTTCCTGAAAGTGGGAATCTATCTTTGGGAAAATGGATCCTCCTATACACCATCCAAAACAATATATATATTAAAAACCCCTTTTTTTAAATAGATAAAATAAATACGTGAAGAAAACAGACAAAATTCCAAAACGGGTTTTCCCCCCCTCGAGCAGGAAAAAATAAAATACGTTGATTAATCAAAGTAAAAATGTTTAACAATTGTTATATATATATATTTTTTTTAAAAATACTATGCATGTGAAAATATAAATTAGGGAAAGTTGTCTCATCGGAACATATACTTTTCTTTTACTTCCTTATGAAGATGTCATTTCCTCTGCCTCCTATACGTATAAAAATTGTGGACTTTAAACAATGCCATGAACATTGCACAAGCTCAGATTTTTATTTTCAATGCCCGGCACATGAGCATTTATTCCTCATAATAATAATGATGAAAACAAATACACATTTTAGACGCCTTTTCTTTTACCAATTGAAAGCAGTATAACTGATATATAACTACAATTTTATTTACGTATTTCATTTATCTAAATCGTCACCTTTTTGAGCTATTGAATTTAATTTATATGCATGCGAATGTACATATCGACATACAAAACCCAAGCAGCAAAAGATCGTTGGCCAACCATTGGCCGAACATCGCCCCACAGAACGCGCGAGGTTGGGGCGAGATCGCCTCCGATCTCGCCCCGACCTTGTTCATGTCCCCCGGCAAGACACCGCGCGATGATCGCCCCAGCGTGTTTCCGACGATATTGCCGATGTTTTTCCGACGTGTAAATACCACGGGCGACTTTATACCAAGCATTTTTCGATGTGTTTTATCAATGGGCGACCCAATACCAATCATTTCCCCATGTGTTTTATCAATGGGCGACCCAATACCAATCATTAGGCGAGTTGTTACTGAGTACTTTCCGGCGTCAAATTTAAATGTTAGTTAATTGGTTATTCAGTTTTCTCAAACTGTATACATTAGTGTCATAATATTTAAAACTATAATACTTTCAAAATTTTATCAAACGACTGAAAATACGAATCATTTTGAGTAGTTTACTTTTCTTTTTTACCTTTGAATAATTTTGTCTGCTATTTATTTTTATAAATTTAAAATTCCATAAAGCACTTGCTTTTGATAGAATGACATTTTTCATGATTTTAACCTTACTTCAACTTTTTTAACTATTATTATAGCATATATTTTACCACAATCTTACCCTATAAAATTTTTAAGCAATATCTATTTTTACTACTCTTTAAGAAAAATAAACAAATGTTAAAATTATTTGAGATAATTTCAAATTTGATCACCTGCACATCTATATAGAAGATTTATTGCCTTCAATTATATATCCTATTTATTTTCATTGTTTAATTACTATTATTAATTATTTTTATTATGGGAAGAAATGTTAACATAAACATAGTTTCAATTTTATAATCAACCAGTATAATTTTACTGATATATATAATGCATCTAATTTTAAATTTCTAATATTGCCTATATCATCTATTTATAAAAGTTATTTCATAACAATTCAAAACAGAAAAATATATAATTCTTATTAAAAAATATTTTCCTTACTATACACACTTTTATATTGCTTAATGTGAGCTATAAACCAAGAATTACTAAAAAGTAATAACATAAACTTCTAACAACACAAATTCCTATTTTAATGTATTTTGAACACCCCTTCTTAATGCATTTGTTAAAAATTGTGTAAAACACTAAATTATATAATTCCTATTATATATTTCTTCAACAGACACCTTTTTTTTTAATAAGCACACTTCAAATTTCTAATATTTTCATGATTTATGTTTAGTGAGGGTTGGGTTTGTGACAAAATAACCAAATTTGATCCTTGTTAAACTCTGAATATTTCACAAAAATTCCATGCATAAAAATGCAACGCTCCTTTCAATTTTACTGATTCTATTCACAATTAACTTACAAAGTTACTTCATGTAGAAATTTTATATCTTGTTAGTGTTAGCTAATGTCCAATAGACAACATTTTACAAGCATAAATTAATAATTTACTTGAAATTTCTATTTTTTTTTTAAATTTATGATTAGTTTGGTTTGGTTTTATAGCGCAAGAACCAAACTTGATCTTAGATTAACACTGAATATTTCACAAAAATTCCATACACAAAAATGCAACATTTCTTTCAATTGTAAGAAATTCCTTATATTTAGTAACTTACATTCCTTATATTCAGTAACTTACATGAAGTAACTTACAAAGTTACTTCATGTTGTAGAAATTTTATATCTTATTATAAATGTTAGTGTTAGCTAATGTCCAACAAATAACATTTTACAATCACAAATTGATAATATTCTTCAAATTTCTAATATTTTCTTGATCTATGTTTAGTTGTTTTTTTTTGTGTGGCACAAGAACCAAATTTGTTTAATATTAAGTCTGAATAAGTCACAAAAATTCCATACCAAAAAATACAACACTTCTTTCAATTGTAAGAAATTCCTTATATTTAGTATTAACTTACAAAGTTACTTCATGTTGTAGAAATTTTATATCTCATTATAAATGTTAGTGTTAGCTAATGTCCAACAGATAACATTTTACAATCACAAATTAATAATATTCTTCTAATATTTTCTTGATCTATGTTTAGTTGTTTGGTTTTGTGGCACAAAAACCAAATTTGTTTAATATTAAGTCTGAATAATTCACAAAAATTCCATGCCCAAAAATGCAACCCTTCTTTCCATTACAGGGAATTTTATTTACTATTAATTTACCAAGTTACTTCATATTGCATTAATTTTATACTTCATTATAAATGTTAGTGTTAGTTAATCTTCAATAGACAACAATTTACAATCACAAATTAAATAACTTACTTCAAATTTCTAATATTTTCTTGATCCATAATTAGTTTGCTTTTGTTATGTTTCACAAGAACCAAATTTGAAATTGGAGATACGTCATTATCAAAATATTTCAAAAATATATTTCACATAAATTTCATACTCAAAAATGCAACATTTCTTTCACTTATACGAAATCTCTTTTATTTACTATTAACTTAAGTTATTTCATGCTGTAGAAATTTTATACCTCATTATAAATGTTAAGAGTTAGCTAATGTCTAATAGACAACATTTTACAAGCACAAATTAATAATTTACTTCAAATTTCTAACTTTTTTTTTTACCTATGATAGTTTGGTTTTATTGCACAAGAAATAAATTTGATCTATGATTAACTCTGAATATTTCACAAAAATTCCATACCCAAAAATATAAACATTACTTTCAATCATATAAAATTTCTTTAGGCAAATATTTAAAAAAAAAAAAAAGAAAAGAAAACTATTATTTTCCACTTTTTATTTTTAGAGAAAAGAAAAACAATTATGCAAAACAATTTATTTACAAAGACCTTCGTTAAATAATATTCTACAAATACAAAGTAAAATAACAATTTGCTTCAAATTTTTGATTGAATTTTCTGTAATGACTTGTACAGCCAAGCAGCATCCAGAAACTGATTTTCAAGAAAAAATATTGTCACAATGTCATTTTTACACAAAATTTATTTAAACTTTATTTACAATATTTGAAGAAGAGTTTGACGTTTCTAAAAATCCACACACATTTACATAAATATTATATGTAACTTAATCATCAGCTACATATAAAGAATTATACATAAACATTTCTTTTGATTCATTTTTTCCTTTTGGATCAGATTTGATGAACCTAGAAAACTATTATAATAATAATTGAGCTTTCATTTCTTTTAATATACAAATAAAATATTTGTTGACAATTGGAGATATGTCATTAACAAGCAAAAGTCTTATAGAACTTCATAAGCATGATAATGTTTTCATTCTGATATTGGACTGTGTAGGCAAATTTTATAAACTGTTTAGGATAATAGAGAAATATAAAAATAACTCAAACTAATGGGAATAAAATTTATGTTACTATTTTATGAAATGTGAAACAATTAGAATCTATTCATATAAGAGTATTCAAAAATACCTACATAATCTCAAGTTTTAAAGATTTTTTTTTTGAACTTTATAATAAATATATTCTGCTAAGCATTTTTTTAGCCTTGTGTCAAAATAAAAATAATTACACAAATGTTATTGCAATACCAAAATATAAGAATGTTATTTAATACTTTTTAAAACTTCTTTCATTTGAAAATTTTAACAAAAAGAAATAAATGTATGCCTTTCTTATACAGGAAAAAAAAGTTTTCATATAAAAAAAACAGAAATTAAAATTAACCTACTTGTTGCAATGTGGTAGGCTTGAATGACATTTGGAAATACATTTCATTGCATCTTTCATGCAATGACATTTCATATTTTGGCACTTTGTTTAACACATACATTTGATAAATCCTTGGCTGCTTCCACTGGGCTGAGCAATTGCAACTAACTGGTGAGGAATTTTGTGGTCTGGAATATTTTCAATTCTAAAAGTTCTAAAGGCATAAAGTGAATTAAGATCTCACATATAATTGTTTTTGATTTTTTCTGAAGTTCCAAGTTGGTAGAAACCATACTCTGTCATATACATTATAACTGCCAATATATTGTGCAAATAATTTTGTGCCTTGTTGACTTCAGGAATAGGAATACACACAGTAGTTTCCAAAGAAACATTGATAAATTATTTTTAGCTTGTACTTCTTAATTGATTTTAGAGTTTATTTTACCTTCAATTGCATTTTCAGTTTTGGAACAAAAGGTGCACAAAATTTCCATTTCATTGATTTGGAGATGTATTTCATACTTTTCTGGGTTGCCATTTGGGATTCTATAGAATGCTTAGAAAATATGAATTGTTTCATACATTGCCAGCTAGTTTTACAGATTTTACACAATGTCCAGGCATTTTATAAAATGTTGGATTTCATATTTTTCCAGTAATGCACATAACATATTATACATATACTTTTCTTAAGGTTCTCCCTTTTTGGCCAGATTTGATGAACCTAAAAAACATATTTAACTATAATAATAAATGAGCTTTCACTTCTTTTAAAAGTACAATAAAATATTTGTTGACAATTGGAGATGTGTAATTAGCAAGCAAAAGTCTTATGGAACTTCATAAGCACAATGTTTTCATTCTGATATTGGACTGTGTAGGCAAATTTTAGAAAAATGTTTACGATAATAGAGAAAAATAAAAATAATTCAAATTAATATGAGTAAAGTTTATGTTACTATTTTATGAAATAATTAGAAACTATTCCTATAAGAAACTATTCCAAAAAGGTCTACATAATCACAAGTTTTAAAGAATTTTTTTTTAGCCTCATGTCAAAATAAAAATATTTACACAAATGTTATTTCCATACCAAAACATACGAACGTAATTTAATACTTTTTAAAAATTTCTTTCATTTGAATATTTGAAATTGTTAACAAAAATGAAAGAAATTGTGGTTGAACCGGAGTTCAACACCCTTCTTCGCTAAATCATGATAACGTATCAAAGCTGGCAACCTCCAGGTTGGCAAACCTATTATCTTTCACCTTTATTATGCGCTATGATTGGACATTACACCCTCGCTTTTGAACATTTCGCAAAACACGGCGCAAGACCGTCGTCGGCGAGTTGTCGATTTTTAAAAATTGCGCCAAGCAGGGGGTTAAACTTCGGTCGTACCGAAATTGTAAATAAAAGGGGGAAATAACTGCAATAATTTGAGAACACGCGAAATAAAAATCTAACAAGAAATAAAATACGAAATGACAATAGCTCAATTAACAAAGTAAAGTTGCAGCACTTACATGAAATAAAGAGATGAACAGTGGATCCTTAAAGATTTATTCCGCTTACACCTAACGCTAATAACATTACATACAACTCCGTGTTTTAGGTAATCAACAAATTCTGACGGCTTTACTAAAAATAACCTCTTTCATTCACTATTTAGAATAAATTCTATAATATTTACAAATATACAATAATAAATAAATTGCACTTACCAAAACGCTTGGAATGGCAACTCGCAATGCTAAATAAATTCCAAAACAAGCCAGATGATTCATGGGAAATTCCTAAAATATATTCGAATAGCGCCATCTAGGCAAGACCACTTTCAGGACATCGGGGCGAGTATGGGGCGACTACATTAAAATGGCCATTTTCACAAAATCGCCGTGAGAGCTCGCCCCGATGAAAAGGCGACCTTTAGAGGCGATAGAAAAAAAATTGATCAGTGTCCGATATCGCCCCGACCCAAAAGCGACTATCGCGGAAACTGTATGATCTGTAGCCGAGCAATGCGAGGCTTGGCCAATCAATTACCGACTATTCTTGCTGCTTGGGAAGGTATATATCTTAATGAATTCGAACCAAAATGTAAAAAATCAATAATTTATATTAAACTGTAAATCGAATTTTACTCGCCCGTCTCTTTGCGTTTTGTAATTATCGAGTTGCGTAGCATTCAGACAGACAGACGTAATGAATGTGAAGGCCTATTTGTTATTTTTGCATATTGCAGGAAGATACACACACTCAAGATCTTGTCGTGACTCCTGTGTTTGAAAACTCACATTTTAAGCTACAAAACTTATATTTGAAAAGGAATATTAATTTGAATTAACATAATAAATCCAAATAATGTATTATTTTGTTATTAAGTTTTTTGGATTGAATTATTATTGGTTTATAATGATTTCAATTTAATTTTATTTCATAGGAATTGATATAAAATAATTTTGACTTTATTGCTATATTTTATAATGAACAAAATTAGTAAAAATATTAAGTTAATATGAACAAAAAGAATAAAATAAAAAATGAAACTAAATGAATACTTTTACAAGGGTCACCCTCAGGCAGGGATTCAAACAAGGGATTTTTCTCTGTGAGGAGTCTAACTTTCGCCCAAAAATATTGACCCATCGGGACCCGAAAATCCCCTGAATCATCATTCCACCCCTTTTTTTTTATTCTTTTTGTTTATATTAATTCAATATTTTTACTAATCTGGTTAAGTTCATCTGAGTTTTAGTAGCAGCGGCATTAGCTCTCTTTAAATACATTTGCATCTTTTTTAAAAATTTTTTTAGTTTTTTAGTTTGATTCAGAAATAATTTTTTAAAATTGAAATTTCATAATATTTGTATTTTTGATTAATTGTTTGTAATGAACTATGTTTTTATTGGTCTTGTAATTACAAGCACAATCCCATGATTGATATAAAGTTGAAAGGTCATGGGAATATTCTTTGAGTGGAAATGAACTCCACTAAATGGTCAGTTTCTTTCTTCCATTCTGACACAATGAGGGGGGGGGGCTCGTCGTATTGACCACCCCAACCCTGCCTCTGAAAGATAAATTTCTTTAGAGTAGACATAAAAATATGGGGGATCTATCTGCTTTTGTACTTCTCAGGATGTGGGCGTTCTCCCGTTCAACAGTCTTTATTTCTTCTACTTAACTGACCGGAAATGAGCGACCATTACTACGGAGGGGATCTTTCACGTTATTTTACTGCTTTTTACCACGAACACAATAATTATAGACTTTTCCTGTTAAATGAAGTTCAGTATATAAACACCAAAGATCTTATTCCCTTAATAGATTTTTAAAAAGTAGACTATTTAAAGAAGTGAGTAAAGTGAAACCTAGAGATATCTTCACCGCATCTTCTCAATTATTTTTGTCAAAAAGCTAAATATGAGAAGCTCAGCCCATTGTGATAAAAGAACCAATGTTTAAAGAAGTGAACATCGACTTGTCAACACAGGCACGTGGTCTTTTTAACCCAATTCTTTATCTTTTGTTTAGAAATTATATGAATTTATAAAAGATTACACCTGTTACATCCTATATCTTCCATTGTGGAGCTAGAAGAAGATTAGAACAGCAGAAATCAATGAAACAATGTATCACATTTTTTTTACTGGAAGGTTCAGGTCAAATTGACTCCTGCGTATGCTAACGTTTCAGATTCATATTTCTGACGAGGTTATATCTTTATACAAGTAACAGAAATCCAGATTCTTCTCGATACCTTCTTCCTACTTATAGTAAAAATAATGATAGTTCAGATTCGTCACATATTTATGGAATCTTGGAAAGTGATCATGATACAGAATCAGAACTGAACTCAGATTTTCAATGCTCTGAAAAAATCTGACCAAAAAACATTTCCTGCTTGTGAGAAAAAGCTAGTAAATCCTTTTTTTAAATGCATCATCTTATAACATGAATAAATTGTCTAGAAATTTATGGAAAAAAAATTATTTCATTCTGAATGAGAAATGATAAGTGTTTTTTTTTTCAAGTAAGTATATATATATAAAAATTAAAGACAAAAGTTACGAAATTTCAAAGTTGTTTGTTTAAGTTTTTAATGTGAGAACATGATGTTGTTTTGGTTAGGGGCTATTGAAGCTCGAAATCGCGTAGGCAATTAATATAGCATAAATGGCAATTTTCGTCATCATCTTTTAATCGCACATATTTTTTTTACCCGCTTTTACCAGTATTGTATTATTATTATGTATGATTCTTTGAAAGCAGATGTGTTTATAAAAGGTTGCCCTGCTTTTACCAGTATTGCTTTATCATTACGTATGCTTCTTTGACAGCAGATGCGTTTTTAAAAGGTTGACGTAGAACCATGACATCATAGCTGTTATTTCATCTCAAAATCGATCGAGCTCCAAAATTTTATTTGCCAGCTAGAAAAATTGAAAATGAAAGTTTAAAAAAATTATATATATATATATATATACAAAAGTATAAAAATCAAGTTAAATGGAAAAACAAATAAACCAAAAAAAATATTAAAAAAAGAGAAGAAGCAAAGCTAACGGCAATCGTTAGCTTTGTTTTTAATGGGCGGGAATCACAATCGATAGCTTGGGATTTTCTGGACTGTTGGAAGGTATGTTTTTTGCCTTTTCATTATTTCTTTTGTGTCTGTTTATGGTATTTTGGGGTTTTTTGTTATTGTATTTTTACTTATTAGTGGTTTTTCTTCTAATTGGTTGTTTTGTATTTTCCTTTCTGTTAAAATGGTATGTCTCTTAGGCCTAATTTCAGGGGATTTTCGGGTCACGAAGGAATCATTATTAGACGTAATGTCTGAATTTCCTTAACAGAAAAAATCCCTTTTTTGAATCCCTGCCTGAGGGTGACCCTTGAAAAAGTCTTCAGGCCGGATTCTTCTTTTTTTAATATTTTTTTTTGGTTTATTTGTTTTTCCATTTAACTTGATTTTTATACTTTTGTATCAGTTCATCTGTGTTTTAGAAGTAGCTGCATTTGCGCTCTCTAAATACTATGAAGTTTTTACCTGTTCCATTTTTGGTTTTTGTTTGAATAGATAATATTTTTTGTTGCGATTTTGAAACTGTTTCGCTTT
>JAPMOR010076285.1:0-19582 GCA_026543865.1 Argiope aurantia
TAAGGAAATAACTTTTTAAATCATTCTGTTTATTATAGCTTTTGCTGGTCACCATGAACTGCTTATTAAATATGGATCATTTTTAGCTCACCACTTTTCAGATGAGCGAGTTGTTAATGCAGGTATTTTATTTATTTATTTCATAAAAATGAATATTTTAACATTCCATTTATATCATTTCTCATTAGAAGATATTGAAGCATTTTATTTATCTTAATTTTAGAACTGAAAGACAGTTTAGTTCAAGCCTTGGCATCATATGTGTGTTATCCTGCCACTCTCCAAGCACTGGAAAGCATGGATCCAGATAGGTTAGTTCTGTCAGATGTATGGAATGTTTTGATTTTCCATTTTAAATTATTTATTGCATTTTAAAATTAATATTTGCCATAATTATTCAGTCTTAATTTTTTTTTCTTCTCTGATAGTCGTCTTATAATGACAAAAGCATTGCTACAACCATATGAAAATCGAGCATGGGCCCAGTCAAACTGGATATTAATTAGGTTATGGAAGGTAACATTTTTCTGAATTTTTAATTAAAATATTTTATGTGAAAGCACTTTGTTTCATGTTTACTATTTATATGCAGTGTCTTCTTTAATAGTAAAAATTTTATTTCTTAAATATAGTATAGTTATATATTTAACTCAAAAAAATTGTATGATGAATAGATGCAGTTATCTTTTTACAAAAATTTTGGTATGTCAATGGTGTGATATTGTATATATTATATATATATATTTGGTATCTTCAAATTTCATCTTTGCTGATTTTCATTTAAACTCATTACAAGAAGAAAAGCTTTTTTGTTAAGTCACAATTAGAAGTTTTATTAATAGAATTATGTGCTCAATAATTTACTTCATAATTTAAAAGTGGGGGGGGGGATAATATCGAATGCATTTCAAAATTGCAGTTGTTGAAAGTTGTGTTCTTGAGGTTAAAAAAAGCATTTTATAATTTTGATGTCTATAATTCAGCATTTGTATTATATTTCTATATGATCAAGAATTATAATTAGAATAACAAGTTATCTGGAAAATCTAGGAATATTTACAATTCTTGTTTAACAGCATGTTCATAAAGTAGGATAAAACATTCAATTTGTTTAAATGCATTTATTTTAGCTATAATTTTTCTAAGTTTCTACAAATTTCTTAAAATTTCCAAATTGTTGAAAACATTGCATTCAGTAATATAGTAGTTCTGTAATAAAAGATAAAATTAAGACTTTTTCTTATTTAACAAACTTTATTGCTTGTACATTTGCATAACAAGTTTCATTATTAGTATTCAAAAATAATCTTTATTCACTAGCTGTCTTTGGTAACACGTTGGTTGGGCCAGAATATTGTTCATGTTTAATATCTATTAAATATTTTCAGAATTCTCCAAAAAAAGCATTTTTAAGCATAGTATCAACTAATAATAAGCATTAAAGCTATGTTATTATAAAAACCTCACTTTATTATTATCTGAAACCTTTTAATGGAGTTAATTCTCATGACTTCATAATCCCATTAAAAAGCTCATTTTATAATTTATAAGTGTGGAAAATATAAGCAAAATCTTCCTTGGCTTTCAATAATGGAAGAAAATCATGCAATTAACTGTTCTATGATACTATAAAAACAATTTAATGCCATTGCTACTTTGAAAATTATTGATGCAAATTATGCAGGTATATTTTTTTTAATTATTATAGTTTAGGAAAAAATGGTGTTAAAAAGTCAATATTATAAATTGTAAGATTATGTAAAAATTAATTTTGTGCCATATAAATTTGTAGGGTTATCTTTAGGAAACACCAAGATTCTTTATTTTTAATAAATAAAAATCGATTTCTAAAAATTTATTCCAAAGTTCAAATTTTCATTACCAAAATTATAAATTAATTGTGCCATATTTAATACCTGCAGGTTAAGTTGCATGGCCTGTAGAAAATGAACAGTTGCACTCTTTTTTTTATTATTATTATTAATAAAAATTTACGCCTTTTCTCAAGCACCAGAAATTATTTTGAAGCATTTTTAATTATATAACTGTAATTTTTTCAAGTTTCTTTTCATTAAAAATGTAGAGCACGAAAATAATTCTTACATCATCTGCTGTTAAAAAATATTTATGCTTGTCATGTTCATTTTTTAGGGTTGTGGCTTTGCTTTTCGCTATTCAATATCACCACATTTAGCAAAAAAAATGAGTTGTAAATCTATTCCTTTACCAGAAGCTTTTCCAACTATTTCCCAAAGTAAGTTGCCATTTATAAGAATTTCTTTCTTTTGTATTATTATAATGTTTACATATAGAATTTAATATTATTATATAATCTTCATCCACTAGAAAAAGAGCATGCTTATGTGCTTTACAGTTAATTATTCAGTATTGCATGTTAAGCTTATACATTAAAAGAGTTCCGTGAAGTATAAGTAGTTTTATATGTATTGAATTATTGACATTAATTTACAAACTTATGAATTAATAATCGTTTGTTGATAAGAATAGTGCATGCCAGCTGCTCTATGCATGATAAAGAGAAAATAAACAATATGATCAGGTGGCATAACACATAATCTATCTGTTTCTATTGTTATTTATTTCTCTTTTCATTTCAGCTCCTTGTCCATCTCCTGTCTTT
This sequence comes from Argiope aurantia, assembly GCA_026543865.1. NCBI lineage: Eukaryota > Metazoa > Arthropoda > Arachnida > Araneae > Araneidae > Argiope > Argiope aurantia. Next base: position 2,642 of record JAPMOR010076285.1, read on the forward strand.
CTAGAACATGCTAGTCAATGGTTGTTAGAAAATCCTGAAGCTGCTGCATCATTTATGAGTAGTGTCTTAAATCAGTTGAATTGGGCATTTTCTGAATTTATTGGAATGCTTCAAGAGGTATACATTGTTTATACAAAATAAGTAATTTAAAGCTGGGTTTTTTTAAATTTGGCTTTTATATGTCTTCTTTTATATGCAGTAGAATTTCAATCGTTAGAATATCTGTCCTTTCAAATTTATTAATTTCTTTTTAGCCATGCTTAATTAAAAAAGTGTAGCTGCTCAGTTAATTTCTTTTCAGACCTTCCCAGAATTGCAATTTCACTTTCTTATTTCTCTTGTAAACTATACATATATTAAACAGGATCCTTTTTCTATGCTTTCAATGATGAAAAACAAATCATATGATTAAATATTTGGTGGAAAAATGAAAAAATTTTAATTTTAATTCAACAATGAGATCTATTGCTAAAAGTTAAGAAAAACATGCTTTTAAAAATTGTTAAAATTTGAGAAAAATCGGCACAACAAATTAAATTGGTATAGTAATAAAGAAATTATCATACCAATTATCAAATTATTCTTTATTTTTAATTGAGATATAGTTAATTAATATAATATTATATTTTATATGATTAATTAATATTAGTTTGTTATTTTAGTTCTCTTTTTCTATATTTATCTTCATCTCCCACTATTATTTCTTTGAGTTTTTAATGCTTGTATTCTTGGATTACATTTGTTTCAGCTGCTTATTATTATTGCTTAGTGTTTTAACTTTTTATCTGTATATTTATATAGTTACAAGTTTTTTTAATCATTTATTATAATTTAAAAAACATTAGTTTTATATTTTCCACACATATGATGTTTACCCCAATAGCTTTCAGAGATTAATTTGGCATTTGGTAATTATAACCTTTGTTATAATATTTGCGATGTTATAGATACTGCAGATTTTTCTCACAATCACTAAAATAATGATTTAATAAAGAGTTTTTGATAGTTAAATAGTTAATTTTTCCTTATTAAAAATTTGAAAATAATTTCATTCAATTTTCTGAGAATATTAAATATTAATTAATTAGCTAAATATGTACATTTTAAAATTTCTGAATTTTAGAATTTTGATATTATAGATTGTCAACATTGATATTTGCATTATTAGCAGTGATGTTCAAATATATGCTTTAAAGAAGAAAAAAATCACATCTATTTATCTTTTCTATCAAAAATGAAATTATTGAATTACTATATTTTTTTCTTACTTTATTTTAGATACAGAATGCTTCCAATAGACCAGAAAGAGTTTTCATTGATTCAAGGCAGTTGAAAATTTGTGCAACTTGTTTTGATTTAGCATTAGGATTGCTGCGAGTCTTAGAAATGTGTGTACACTTAGTTCCTCAATTATTCACTGATCCATCAAGACCATCTTCTGAAATATTTTTAACAAGACTTTGTCAGGTAATTATAATTAAATTATTAGTGCACTGATTTTGTATTATCTTTTAAAACTATTTTTATTAAGCTGTGTGCTTTGTTTGTATAAAAAGTATATCAGTATAAAATATGTATCAGCCAATATAAAAGTATTTTCAGTATACCTAACAATTCATATTTTTTTTATTCCTATTTATTATTAGTAAGATCACAAATATTTTATTGTTTATAAATAAAAATGTTCCATCAAATACATATGGCCACATCAAAATAATTATTGACTTTTGAAATACGATGGATTAGATTGGCCAAAGATGTTTTTGATTTTAATTCACTTAAGTCATATTTCAGAATTATTAAATATCTCCAGTTCCAATCCACTAAAATTACTCTTTGTAATTTCTTGTATTGTTATAAAGCTGAAACTAAAGAGCATTAATTTAATATATGGTTTTGTACTGATGTAGATGTCTTCCAATCCTCTCAAATATATATATCCGAGACAATGAACTCATCAAACTAAAGTATATATCGATATATATGTATAATTTCCATCTACTTTATAAACTACTTTTAATAGAATTTTTAATCCTTTGATTAATTTATGAAAACATAGTACAAGATATTTATAAATTTTCTACAGTAAACATGAGTGAAATAAATGATGCACTAATTTGAATTACTCTCTATTTGATTACATTTAATATTTAATTTGTGCTCATTTTTTATTTTTTTCAGTTAGTGTGCCAAGTTCTTAATAGAATTACTTCAAAATCAGGATGTTTCTGTTTAGTTGCTAGTATGGAAATTCCTGGTCTTGAAACTATTGATCATTTTCCTATTTTGACTGCTGTTACTGGAATATTAGTTTCTCTAATAATTGATGGTTTGCCAAAAAGGTAAGTTTCAAACTCTTTTATTGATGAACTTCAGAAACAAAAAAAATCTAATCAAGATTCTCCTTGTTTCAAAATTTATTAATGTTTGAAAAGATGTATTTATTGCAATAAAAATTTCCGAATTTTAACTGAGAATTCAGAATGATGAAATTCTGAAATTTGTACCTTTCTGTTATTTTTTATTTGCCAAGAAAATAAAATTTAAATATATTGGCAAAATATGATTTATTAAAAGAAAAATGACGGATAATGTTAATATGTTAATACTTGGTTTATCTAACATTTATAATATTTTTAACTCCAAATTTTGCCATAAGTTTAGTAAAAAAAAAAAAAAAAAAAAATGCTTTTTTAAATTTAATACCAAAATTTAAGATAATTTGATTTTTATCTCTAATTTGAAAAAAAATATGTACATAAAAAAACATGGGAACTGGAGCTTTTGTAGATTTAAAATTTTTTATTGAATTTTGTCTAATTTTTAGCATCAAACATTTTTTTGTAATTAAGTTATATATTTTTTTCCCAAAAATCTAAAGGTAAAGAAAATTAATAAATGAATTTTAATTGGGAAAAGTATCCAAATGAAAAGAATTTAGAAAGGCCTTCTCAAATTTTTTAATTAAAAAATTTGATTGCAAAATATTAGGACCTATACTTTGAGACACATTATATTTTATAATAACTTCAATTTGTGTCAAACAACAATTCCCATCCATTTTTAATAAATCGTATAAACAACTATTCTGAGATATTACCAAAAATATCTTCTCAAATAAAATTATTATAGATATTAGTGAGCAGTCATAAAGATTGTTCACATATTACGAAACAAAATATTCATAATTTTCTTTGACATATATAAATATACCAATGTTTTTAAAAAATAAGTGGTCGTTATACTTTTTAAACTTGACTGGTATCATTTAACATCCTTCATTTAAACCATTTTTTAAAAATTATTTACATTCATTTTGTGATGAAATTGAAAAAAAAAATAGATTGTATCTTTTAACTTGTAGATGCTTGTGCATAAATTGTATTTCTTGAATAAAAATTATGATGATAAAAATCTTTCTTCAATAGATGTAGCATGCCACATTCTCTATTTTTACTTCTGATAAAATCTTTTTGTCTGGTTACTCTTTCAAAAGTATGTTAAAAGAATGATAAATTTAAAACCATCCTATTCTCCTAACATTAAAAACAACAGAGGTAATCAATCATGTACACTCTTGTATTTAGCATTTATTGTAAACTATTTCTCTTAAAAACAAACTAAGAATTTTTCAAAGTTGAAACATTTATTGTTTGTTTATTTATTTGCTTTCATTTTTTTTTCAGTCAAAAGAAAGCAATCAATGCTCTTCTTGCTGAACCTAGTTTCCAGCCTTCTTCCTTGGACTTTTTACTGGGTGGTTCGCAAGAATCATCGAATGGCAAGCCTTTTTCTTTAAGAGATTGTGAGTATATGCTCAACCTTGTCTCATTTTTTAAAAAAAAAATTAAAGCTTAATAGAAGTTTTTGCAGGAAATTTGAAATGTATTTAATTTTTCATTAAAAACATTTGCTTTTTTTCATATAGTTAAATAATAATTAACTTTTTCTGTTGAAACATTCACATTTTCTTATAGAAGAGGATTTAAAAGAATATGAGATTTATTATATACATTCTCTAACTCATTGCAGCTTTGTTAAAAAGTAAGGCAAGAATAGCAATTAAAATATTTTCTGATGACCTCACTTTCAGTTTATTACCTCATATTCAGGATATACACACACTCATTACAAATCAAAAGTAAATAATTCCAAACTAAATATATTATAAAAATAAAATAGAATGTTAAAAAATAAACAGAGAAAAAAATGCTGAGTGCCAAATGAGAGAAACATAAATAAAACTAATGTGTAAAAAAAAAGAAATATATATATAAAACAACTTCTATGCAACTTCTAAGAATGTTGTGGAAATAAATTGTAAATGTTAGATGGATCGATAAATGCTTGAATATTACAGTTAAAATGCTTTGATCTTATCATCAGATAATGAAATTATTTAGATGTTAATTAATCAATTAATTATCAGTATGATGAAAAAAATCAACCTCAATTTGCTGTTATTAATAATAAAATTATTAACAAAAATGTACACTATCCTTTTTCTTAAATTCCATAACAACTGCACGATTCATCATTGTTTTACAACATATCAAAAAGTTGTTAATTTTTCAAACAATAAGTTTTCTTCAAATGCCATACATAATTAATAATTATAAGTTTATTGAAAAAGTTTCTTAATATTATTTTTATTTATAGTAAATTAAAAATATTTCCTTTATAATTATATTTTATTTAGACAAAGAAGTGAGCAAAGAAGAAATCGAAAAAGTTGAGCAACTTTGTCAATTATTGCATTCAAAGTATGACATTGCGCAACAAAATAGAGGATTAGAAGAAATTGATGACGATCTTGTTTGTACCATATGCTATGCCAATCCCAAATCAGCTTGTTTTTATCCATGTCAACATCAGTCCTGCAGGTATATTTAAAAAAAAATTTAACTTGTGTTATATCACATGATTTAAAAATAACATTTTTTTAATTTTTTTTTTTTTTTAAGGAACTGTATATCTCTTCATTTGTTAAGTCATAAAGAATGCTTCTTTTGTAAATCTGTGATAGAATTCATCAAACCAATGCAACAGGAGAAAAAATGAAGTGAGTTGATTTTGTTCTGTTTTTGGAATAATAAGTGCTTACTAAAAGTTTACTGTAATTTATGCAATAACCACAAAAAATCATAAAATAGTACTAGACTGAGAATTTTTATTACTTAATTATCTGACATCTCAAATTTATAGCAAGTATGTTTCTTATTTGCATATTATGCATCTTTCTAATTACTTTAAAGCTGTTATAGCTAGTTTCATTATTCGGAAATCTAATATAAAATTGAACTCCACGAAGAAAATATCAATAATTTTTAACCCTTTGTGCTCCTACGTCCAATTTGATTGCAGTTGTGCAAGATGCATTATCTTCATATTCTTATTAGATATTGATTATAAAAGCTGTATAATACACATTTACATTAATTTTTTGTTTATTATAATAAACCTAAAATTATTCCCGAGATTTCTAAGCACTGAAATGAATCCTTATATACTTGTATGTATAATAATGCATCTCATTACATTTTGGAGTACAAGAGGATCATATTTATAAATATAAAATAATTTTTATCTTATTGTCAATTTATGTTGTCACTGATAACTATAAACATATATAAATTACAAATCTTTTCAGGTGAGCAGCTAGTTTGCTAAGATTTTAGTTATAATTGATATCAGATAAATTGTTTAGATGTACAATTCTATCAAATTGTCTGGCATTAACCGCATTTTATTTATGTTTACATTTTTTTTAATGAAGATAGTCCCATAACATCATAGCATTATTAAAAATTATGTTCATTTGTCTGTTTTCTAAATTTTGTGATAATATAGCTTCCTTTTTTGTAAATTATATGGATATTAGATCCTTCATTTTTCAGGCAACAACATAATCTATTATTGGAAATCAGGAACTTTTATCTTTTTTATTAGTAAAGAGATCGATTTTTCTCAGGAAGCAACATGAATTTTTAAGTTTTTTGTTCATACACTCAATATTTAAAAAAAAAAAATTAAAATATTTTCTATTTATATGATACCATTATTTTTTTTCTTTTGTTAACATGGTTATGTAAAAAAATATTACTATTTTTTAGGAAAGATAACAATATCAGCTGGAAGTCAAGATTTTTCATTATGGTGCATTTTATGTGTGATAATTGTGTGGCTTTTTTCTCCTGTTTTCCATAAATCTACTTAATTTTTAAATTATAAACTGGTCATTATAGGAAAAATTTACTGTGCAATGTTTTTCCATATTAGAATTTTATCATTAAATATATAAAGTGATTAGTTGTTATCAGAATTTTATCATTTAAGTCAAACTTTGTGAGTTATTTAAATTTTAGGAAGAAACTCTTAAGTTATACTTTTCTTTGTAAGTACTGCTGTAAATAAAATTGAAATTATACATTCTACTATTGTTTCTTTAATGCATGTGGGCAACTGGATCTAATATGGTATTCATTTTATACCTTAGTTTAAAAATATCTCTAATACTGGATTTCTGAATAATCTTAAGATTCATATTCATGAATTAGTTTACCAAACACAATGCAATATTAGCTTTTGAAAAATTTTATTAAAAAATATTGTTAATTGTTTCAGGTGATAGGTCCCTCCACTATTTGTATTATTTGAGCTCTTTTAAAGAACTAATTTTTTTTTCATTGTTAGTATAAAAGATTTAATATTGTTACTTACTATTTCATTTTTATATATGAATGTTGTATTAGTTTTAAAAAAATACTTCTTATTACTAGATTTGATTTATATTCCAAAAATTTAACTTTCTGTATGAGATGAGTATTTGTTTATGTCAGGTGATTGTAAATCATTCTGCACTAATTTTATAAAATGGAAATAGCAATGATAAATTAATGACAATTTTATTCAAACATTAACAAATATATAATTTATTCATGCACAACAATTCATTAAAATATATTTATCTACATAAATTAAGAATTTTTCTTTTATTGCACACACAACACACATATATTACACACTTTTTAAAATATTGTAATATCACATCAGTTTTATTTTAAAAATATTTTTGTACAAATTTGATTTCAAAGTCATAAAAACTGGATAAATTTATTAAAATCAATCTTTGGTAACTTTTTTTTTATCCATTGCACAAATCTACAACAATCAATAAATAAGGCATATCTATGTTATAAATAAAGCTGTTCAATTTTTATTTTCAAATCATAAGTATTATTAAATAAAGGAATTCTACTGAGATTCGCTAATATTTTAGATCATGACTTAGAAAGGAAAGATACTGCAAAAAAAAAAAAAAAAAAATGTATAAATAAACAATCCTCTCTTATACATCATTCTACAAAAACACTTATGAACTTATCTGTAGAAAATAAAACTTCCCTAAAGCTATAATTGTTCAAGAATGCTATTGATCTTCAAAAGTATTTTCTCAGCTGCACTATAAATGTATTCAATATCACAAGAGAACTGTACATTTTAAATAATTTAGATTAAAATTTTTTATTCTAAGACTGATGCTTCCTTTAAAGCTGCAATCCACCTACAACAAAAAAGATATTTTTTTTTAAAATTGTAAATTTAAGCATATGCAAGCACTTAATATTTATATTTAAATAACTTTTTTTGTACCTTTCGGTTGAACCAATTGAATCTGTGTGAAATATAATAGGTGCCTGCCCTGGATGTGTAAGTTGAAATAATAAAGACATATTCACATTTTCATAATCCTAAAAAATAATTATAAGTATGGTTAATTCCAAGGAAAAAAAAATAAAGCACTTGTTTGATTCATTATCTTATATTATAAAGTATTTAAAATGGTAAAGATACATAATTTGTGTTGTTTAAATTTTATTTATTAAGAAAAGACAAAATAAATACTGAACTAGTCTGAAATGAGATATTTAGTTGGTTGATTGGGCTTTAATAATGCATGAGTGATAATTTGTAATAAAATCATGGAAGGTCACCTCCAGCCTACATGTTTAGTCTTTGCCAAAAAAAAAAAAGGTCGATAGTCTCTTCTATGCGACCACTGAATTACCTATTATATTCCTCCCTTTAATGCAATAAAACGAGGACACAAAACTATTTACAGACTAATTAGAAATCTGAAAGAACAATTCTGCATGGTGAGTGAAAAGGTTTAATAATTGATATCTAAACAATGCATAAGAAAAAGGTTCAATAATCATCTCTTTTTTCAACTTTCAAATGAAAAGTTTTTTTTTTTTCTGCATTTTTATATTTAGTTACACAATTTTCTAACAAGCCTATAATGTATATCTAGCATCAGAATAATCAAATTTATTGGCCCAAGAGGTATTTTTAAAAATCATTCATATATATAATATTTTCTTTCAATTTTTATTGCAACTCTCTATTAACTGATAACCTTTATTATTACTCTTTATTTATATATATTTAAATAAAGGACTATTATAGTACTTTTGAAGAAATTTAAGATTATTGATTGAAGAATAAATATAAATTTTATGTAAAATGAAAAATCTCTTCATTAAAATATTTACCTCAGAAAAAGATTCTATCTGATACCCTAGAAGGGGTGTACTACTTAAAGCTGCAACATCCTATAAAGTAAAATAAATGTATTATTATTTGCATAAAAATATTCATAATACAGTAAAAAATTGAAGAAGCAGTTTTGTTCAACAAAACTGATACTCGGTTCTTAATCCTGAATAAATTTACAAATTTTAAAAAAATACTTTATTTTTTGAAAGTATATGCAGATATATTTTAATTCAAATGACAAACTAAAAAAAATGCAGGCTTTAATTACACAAATCTGACTTTTTGCTTTTAAATGTGAGCCACTTTCATAATAATGATGCTTCCTAGCATCTGGCAACATCTAAATTTAAAAGCATTAATATTGTTTAGAAGTTGTGCTTTCTTGTTGTCATTCAATGAGTATTATATATATTTTATTTTGGAATTAAATTTTGATCAGAAAGGAATTCCAAGTGCATTATTTGATAAAATAATAATAATTTTTAAACAAGATATTAGGTTAACTTTTACTTTTTTTCTTTCCCATAACATAAACTTTAAAATAAAAATCATCCTACAAATCAAATAATTTCATAAAGTTTGGATAATGAACTCATCATAGAATAAATATAATAATATGTCTTTCATTTGTAAATAAAAAGCTTGCAGATACCAGTTGGTGCTCTTAGAAAATGACATATAAAACTAGAATGCTGTTGTATTTCCAAGTGCACAAAGGAAATTAGAAATCAAGTGAGAAATGTGAATTTTTATGCCTTTATCAATGGCTCAGAGAAAGAGTCTGACAATTACATGCATAAGACTTTTGTGCATTACATGACTAGCTTCTTTGTCTAATTAATAGAAAGATAAAAAGAGTATCAAAAATTGTATGCCTAGTAAAATTTTTGTATTATTATTAATTGCACGAATTTTTTTCGAGTTTCCATAAAAATTTAATAAAAACTGCATAAAATTTTTGGTAAATCAATAATTATATTTTTGAAAAATTATGCATGCCAACAGATCATCCACAATATCTAGCATAAAAATAAACTATCCAGTAGCATTTTAAACAATTCTTTACCTCATCCCATTGCAGCAGAAACTAATCCTATAATTTTAAATAAAGATCACATTATAGAGAATAATAACAATTACACTTACCTCACTAGCTTTGTACTCATAAAGCACTTTATCTTTCACAACAAACCATTCCTTTTTCCAACTTTTTCCTATCCTCTTCTGAAGATAACCGCTAATGGTAGATCCTTGATCATTAGCACAAACCTGATAAATATACCATGTTTAAAATCACATACTTTGGAAGAAGAGCAAACTTTTTGGTTTATTAAGTGCAATATAATATATTTACCTCTTTTAAAACACTGGGTAAATTTCTTTTGCCTTTCTTTGTATACCGGTGCTCAGTTCTCAGATGAGGTTTTACAGCTATCTGTTGGTTATCGCTATCTGTTTCTCCATTTTCAGGAGTACTGCCTGTTTCTAAAAAAAAAAAAAAAAAAAAAAAAAAAAAAATTTTGATTTAAAATATATGTATTCTCAAAATACACATGATTTGGATGAAATTATAATTAATAAGATAAAAATCATATGCTCAATAAAAACAATTTTTTTTTAGGGAATTTTAAAGAATTGAAAATTATACAATGAAGACATAATTAGAAAACAGCTTTTAATCAATGCTGCATGAAAATGCAAACATCTTAAGATTTCTTTTTATTATTCCTAAAATTATGACAGTTGAATAAAATGTCAAGAAATATATTGAAAAATTCTTAGTTATGACATCTTTAGCAACAAAGAAAATTGAACAAAAATGGTATTAATCAGTTTCCTCTTAATGTAGTAAATGAAACAAATGCTTATAATTTTTCTACAAGAAAAACAGATTATCAATTGTATCATATCATATGAATCTCATTCAACTAATTAAAATAGAAGGTTTACAAATTTAACTCACCTGGCCCAAGTTTTGAATAACATTCATCACAGACTCTATATACTTTGTTTCCCCCTAAATATGCTAAAGGTATTCGATTACTCGAGCATACAGAACAAATGACCTATGCAGGAAAAAAAAATAAGTATGAATTATATATTTATTCATTAAAAAAATTTTTGATCCACCTGAAAAACAAAATAACACTTCTAATACTATAGTCAAGAAACTAAATTCCATTACTTTTAACTTTAAGTAATAACAGCTTTACTGACTTAAATCGCAGCAAAAATTGTAATAATGGATGGTGTGCATACTTTTCCACATGCCCGGCAATGATGTCTCCGGAAAGTTACAGTGAATTCACTTGTACACAACTGACACATGGTTACACGAGCATCAGGAATCCATACCGGTGCTTTCCTTCCAAGTACAAAGTCACCTTCATCATCTTCAGAATTTCTGCCTTGCATCTAAATAATGTAATGTACTTTTTAAAAAGATCAAATATTAAAGTCACAAATTATTAATACATCTACTGTTCTGTAATATAAATCACCAAAAATCATTAAAAATTAGAATAAATAAACTATAATTTCAGTATATATTCTGAAGTTACATTACAATTAAAAAAATTTCCAAAATAACTATACATACCCTCTTTTGTAATCGTATATTTGTGAAGGTACTTCTTTTAGAAGCATTTTCTTCAATAGCCTTAGTCAAAGCTACAATCCATTCTTGCCTCTCTTCTTGAGACCTGTAAGAGAAATTAAATTTTTAATAACTAAAATGCTATTACCCCGTTAGCAATATCTCAGATCAGATTATCACAAATTAATTAAAGTTGTAGTAAAAAATCTCATGCCCAAATAAATTTTTTAAAACTATTATTTGTAGCACCCTTTAGATATAAATATATGGTAAAATTAAGTTTTATTTTTACAGTGTGATTTTCTCTATCCATAATCGTCAGGAATATTTAAATCAAAAATTATTACAAGAATCAATTTGAAACAAATTGTAACTTGTTAACAAAAAGAAATCAGGTACAACACAAGTTTGAAATAAATATTTTTAAAAAATGAACTTAATAAAAGGGGCACTCAAATTAGAAATAATCATTTAAGTCTGATTGGAAAAAATGCACTGTCAAACAAGAAATTAAAAAAAAAAAAAAGAATGCAGAAATAGAGGAAAAAACTATAAGCAGATTCATGAGTATTTTTAGTATTCTCAAACTTTAAAAAAAAAGCATTATAGTCATTTTTAATAATTATTTATTATAATAATTACTCAACTCTAGCTTAAACCCTACACACTGCTACCACAGAAGAAAGAATTTTGGAAATACCGTTTGAAATAGCTATCTCGTTTAATTAGCAATGACAGAAAGAATGATATTTATTTTCTTATTGACAATGAATGAATTCATTGAAATTTAATAATATATAAAGGAGAAGTATAAATAATATTTATTCCTTTTTTTCTTCTTTACTTTATTATTCAAGTGTTTTAGGGTAGACAATATATATATATATATGTGTGTGTGTTCTGTTTTTCTGTGTCCAGCAAAAACAAATAAATTTCTTGTCTGTCCGATTTGTGAGCATCTAATATACAGCTGGCCATGTAAAAAACAAGAATTTTCTAGATTCAATCCATATACTTGATGTGACTGACCTTGCTCCTTGCTGATGGTCATCGAGAATGCAATATGTTGATCTTGAGATTCTAAAGCACATGAATTTGCAATAGCAAATAATCTGCTTCATTGTTCCCTGTTTGTTTGAGAAGTACAAATTTGTTTATTTCTATGCATTGCACTGGTAGATCTACTAAGTGAGGAATGTTTGAGAGGCATATTTTTTAATGAAGCAATCAACGTGATATGCACTTTTATAACCAAAATATTGTTTGTTGATTCAATGAATAAATAGAAAAACTGTTTGCACTGGAAAATTTTCATTATATATAACTTATCTTGATCGTCATCAATAATAATAATAATTCTATTTTGTACATGTGAGATAAACTCTGAATAATATGTGCAGTCCATAGCAGTTGAATATTGTGTACACTGAATGATAATATCTTGTGTAGATGACTATTCATTAACAAAACAAAAATATTTGCACTAAATATTAATTAATTTAAATATTTTAGATGTCATTTCACTGACATTGATTGTCATCAATGATAATAATTTTATTTTGTTTGATATATGTGCAAATGACATGTGTCGTTTACTGTTTGTGTTTTGTCAATTTTGAAATATATTGAATGATAGAAACGTATGAAACAATTTGGTCATAAATTTTATTGTGTTCAAAATAAATACTAATAATTGTATTATGCCTATAACCTTCACACAAGTGCAAGCAATAAATTGGCAAAGATGATCGGATGAATGGTATGTACGGCAGCACATAAATACGAGCAAACAAAAATTATTTTTAATGTCAGCTAATATGAAATGAACTTATTTTTAAAATTTATAAGAAAATTTAAAAAAAGAGGATTAATTCTGAAAACAATGCAAATCATAATTTTAAAAGAGAAAAAAAAAGCAATTTCCTAAAAACCATAATATTATTTCCATTAAACTTAAAAATAAAGATAATATATAATTCAGTTTAATAAATAAAAAAAATTTAAACCTTTTTTTTTAACAACTGACATTTATAAAGAAGGGGGTTTTTTTTGTTTGTTTTTGTTTAATATGAATTAATTTTGATTAAGTTTTTTGGAGTAACATAATAATGACATCACATAAAAATAAATTTCAATGAATATTAATAAAAAATCTTTTAAAAAGCAATATAGAATAACCTTAGAATAAATTTAAAGTATTTATCAAAATTTTGTTTATTATCATTGGTAAGTTCAATCTAATTAACATATATGCCAATAAATAGTTAATTTCATTTAAGTTATTTGTCATAAGTCTACAAATTTTTTTTTTAAAAAAATTGTCAATATTTTGCATTATATATGTATGTGAACATATTAAATTTAATGGAAATGCTGGAAAAAGAGCATCTCAAACTTTATATTTAAAATGCATTCAAATTTTTAGAGACATTTTTAAATATTAAAACATTGTTAATTTTATTAATTGTATGGAAATTCAGGATAATATTAAAGGAAACCATTTAAATTAGGGTTTTACTAACTTACCTAGCAGCAAGAGTAAATGAACGTGTAACAGAAATAATACTAAATTCATTCTGATAATCTTGCTGAATTGGAATTGCAACTTTCATGCCAGTCAGTGGAAGTTCATGATTTATTCTGTACAGACCATGTTGAACAGGAGTGAGGTAAAGTAACAGGTCATTAAACTGAAAAAAAAATGACAAAGTTAATACATGAACATATGATTTGAATTGCAGCATTAATATAATTTTTTTAAAAAAAAAATATCCTTTTTAGGAAGAAAACATTATTGTCCATTATCATATTTATTGTATACACTCTCATTATTTCATATGTGTCCACATTTTTATATTTATATCTTATCTCAGGTTTAGAGAATTCTAAAAATTACATTAGATAAAAATTACATTACATTAGATAGACCAAGAGATAGTGGACTGACACATCAGACATCAGCTAATTAATAAGCCCCAATCTACATAGTTGATGCAGAGATTATATTGATCATAATGTGAATGAAGATTTTCAGAGTGAAAGATATACATGAAATGGACACTTCGAAATCAAAGGGGGAAGGAAAAAAAAAGAACTTTAAAGCTGACAATTGAGTTAGTGTTCTTAATGTATACATATACTTGTCGAGTCTGAAAAATTATTGTTTATGTAAAATCAGAAAAGACTGCCTTAGTAATTTAAATATAAATACAAAATTGTAAAAAATTATTTAGGTTGTAGCCAAGACTTTTAAAACAGTCAAGTGTAAGGGTGGTGCTTACCATAAATTATTAAGATTTCACTGTAAAATAAAGCAAAGATTTTCATGTTTTTATTTTTTTATTAAATTCATAAATTTGTAAAACTTATTCAAATGATATTTATATGTAAAAATCATAAATAATGAATCAATTTACAAGTGCTTTTGTACAGTAATTTTCAATTAACACCATAAATAATATTTCATAAACAGATAAGTCTGCAGGAGTCTAAAGCATTTATTAAGATCTGTATTTTTCCTTACTCATGTAACGTCAAATTCCATTGTAACTCTAAAAAAATATGCAAGATTTTTTTAATGTAGTTGTACTCTACATGCTTAATTTTCTACAATAAGTGCATAATTGTTATTTATTATGGCTTTGTGATATTTTAGTATTACTGTGCAATTGAATTGTGACAATAGATATACAGACTAAGCAAAAAGCACCTTATTTTTGTATTGAAACAGTAAAATATTGTTAGCTATACATAAAATTTCCACAATGCATATGCCATAATCCTAATTCTAATATAAGAAAATTAGAATATTAAAACTAAAAAAAGGTGGGAAAGTTCATACTGACTTTTTTTTTTTAATTTGTAGAATAAATCATCACAGAAAAAATATTAATTAAAAAGAATATTAAATTGTAGAATAAATAAATAAAAATTTCAATTGATAATTTGTTAGCTTTTAGTCATGAATTATTGAAGTAAATATATAAATAAGCATAACAAAATAAAAAAGTAGTTTAACAATTACTTTTAAAAATGATGAAAAAGACATTCATAATATTGAAGCAAAGTTCATACATAATAAACACATAATTATACTGTAAATAAGTTTTCAACTAAGTTAATCATCTGTTATGTTAATTAAGATTTAATTTTAATTATAGCGTAACTCTGAAAAATTGAAAAATATGATGTAAGAATTGAATCATAACAGATATGTGTATAATGATAATGTAAAAAGGACAAAAACAAAGATTCCCTTCATGTGTTTCACTCTTTTAATTGTGTTTCTTCTGTAATTGGATGTTATATCAGTAATAAAAGGAAGGAAAAATTAATCCATATTCGACACAATTCTATTTATTATGACCTTATTTTTTTTTCCATGAATGACATTTTATTTTATGCCGTTCTCTTTTTCAACAAATACACTATTTTATTTAAGGTCATACCTCTAGTCACTAGTATCACACTATATTTATAATGAATAAAATGATGAAAATTAAATTTAACTATACCATACAAAACATAATAATAAACCTGACTCACCAGAACAAACCACCGAGGTTGCATTCCTTTTCTAGACAATTTCATTAATTCTCCTTCTTTCACAAATAACTTAATAAATAAAAAAAATAATAACAAATCATAATATTGCATAATAAACAATTTATCTGCAGAAAGATAAAAGCTGGTTATAAAGATAGCTGTTTATCAGTTGCGGTATTCGCTAACATAGAATTTAAAAATTTTATATATACTTTTAATAATCCTTATAAATATTTTCTTGGAATCATAATTAATGCACTAAAATATGAATTTATTTTTAAAATGAAGAGATAAGAATCAAATTGGTATATTTTCAATAACAATCAAATGATTTAGAGAAAAGTGCTTTGAATAAACAGAGTATCCAAAAAGAAAAAAAAAAGCAGAACAAGCATCTATTTTTTAAAATATTACACTTAAACATATGATTCCAATTACAAAGTTTAAATAAATAATGTATGTAATTACTTATGAAAATAATTTTGATTTCTGTGAAAGCTGATAATTTTTTTTTCCTTCAAATTATATGGCCTCCAATGAGTAAAAGTGTCCGTAAGTAAAAATTTTTCTTAATTCATTTATGCACAACAAAGTTTTATGCTTCTACTTACAACATTTGCAGAAATATTCATGTTTTAAAATTTATAGAGACTTATCACAAATTTAAATGAAAACAATTACCATATTCAAATTTCAATATAAATATTCATTATATTAAAATTCGTAAAATTGCACATTTAAGAAATCTTAAAAAAGAAAAGAAAATTATTTGCTTTGCAAATTGTGTGTACGATATTAATTCTTCAAAATAATGGCATATTTGAGAAACAAAAAACGCTTTGAAATGTTGATGATTCACAATATAAGAAACTATAATGTTAGACAAATTGCAAAAGAATACTAACATAGTTTTCTGAGTTTCCAGCATTCTTCCAGAAAATGCATTGAGAGAATGATTTAGTATTTGCAAATTACAGGATTTTTATTTCCCCAAGTGAACAAGGCATTATAGAAGTAATACTAAAACTGCCATTTTACCTCTTTTTTTTTCCAAGTTTACTGTCATGATAGAGCATGAACAATCAGTCCAGACCTATTCATTCCAAAAATGACAGTGCAAAGAATACTTTTCTGAAATTGCTAGCATTTAATTAGCATTTGCAATCTTCAATTATAGCTATAATCATATCATGATTAGTATTAGGAATTTGCAGTTGGATCTGACTTCAAGTGGAAACAAT
>JAPMOR010076294.1:0-28201 GCA_026543865.1 Argiope aurantia
AATGACAAATTGTAGGCGAATTAAAATCAGCAAAAATAAAAATATTTTCGAAAAAGCCTACCAAAACAATAAGAAAAATTCATATGTTTATCAATATTATGTGAAAAATGCATAGCATACGAAAGCCTGTTTCTTTGACATTTCGTGCTGATTGAAATCCAGGGATGCACTAAATCAGATCCAGAAAGGTAAATTTAAAAAAAAAAATGCTTGCATTACTTTCGCTTGAATTTACTATTAAATCGCGGCCTTTTATGAAAAGCGAAGTATTTATCATTGCATTAATCCGAAGAATCAAAGATATGTTAAGTTAAATATACTATACCGTAATTTTTTGAGATGACAGATCGCCGTTGATTCTTCATCCCATAGATCTTCTGATAATTGTCATAGACTGATTACTCTGACCCCGCCTTACTCCGGCACACGGAAAGACTTGAATGACCGGACAGCAACTCTGGCGGGTTGAGTCCTAAGGGCCATCACCGGCACGGTACAACCCTTTCCTAAGGAAGTACGTCCCGTCATCGATGGGAGGTAGCCACCCCCAACTCTTTCGTATACCCACAAGGGTGGCAAGAGCCACTACCATGCCGGAAGCTTCTCATTCTCAATTACGAGGTATCCCCCCGGGACACAGATATTCTAATAAAACATAATTTGTCAGAATACCTGTATGCTATAGATTTCGGGTTTTTCATTCCAGAAATAATGGAAATTTGATTATTTCCAAGGAAAAAAAACCTTTGGACACAAGAAAGCTTTCACGCCACACCGATGCATTCGGTAATTATTCAAAATTATTTTCATAAACATTAATATGAAAACAAGCATGAGCTTGAAACAATGTTTTAAATTTTTGCCACTATAGAGAAATTCAGTCGATTCAGAAAGTCACCTTTTTCGACGAGAAAAGAATCAGTTACCGATAAATGTATCGGATACAGAAGTATCATGTCCAATGTAATATTAGTACCAATCAGTATCAGAACAACGGATATCAACCCAATTCTACTTAGTTCGCTGGAATTTTGTTTTTGTTTTTTAAAAAATTTCTTCCACTGTATATTTTCAGAATCCTCGAAATTTTTGAGCTCTAATTCTTTCTCGCACAATTGATAACAACTTTAGAATTATTTTTATTATCGTTTACTACAGGATATTAAATCCCCGATTTGACTGCTCCTGTTGTGTCTGACGTAGCATGCTGTTTTAATAATAATTTTAAACAGAAAAAGGAAGGACATCGAGAAGTCATTTCGTCTCTCTTTCTTTATTTGAATCTTTTTCATTTGTTTTATTTGATCTAAATATAGAATTTCAAGTATATCTTACTGTGCATAAAAATATCTTCATTTAATTTTGGAAATATTTAATGTTCCGCCTTCACAGATTTGTTTAAACTTATTATTTGTTTAAATTTAAACAATTATAACATTTACAATGAAAATGAATTTAAAAAAAATACGAAAACTAAATGATAAAAAAAAAAACTGCAGAAACTTTTCTGAAATAAATCTGATTCCTAAAAATATTTTAATCCTAGCCGCCTTTGGCGACCAGTTTGTTCGCTGATCTCAATGCTCATTAAAATTTTCGGTTAAATATTTTATGTAATTTATCGTTAATTACTTCTTTATCAGAATATTTTAAGCTTCAAATTTTGATAGTCATATAATTCACTCATACTATTAAAAAGACCTTAAGCGTTAATGTACTATGTATCTTTCTTATTTTCTATATGTTCCTGTAAAATTTCAACTTTAAATTAAAGTGAAAATGATTACACTGCAATCTATATAAAAAAATTTTTTACTGAAACCATACATTCTTTTTTTTTTTAAATATGAGTACTGAAAAACAGAATCGTTCATCATTTAAGTCTTACGTGCACTACAGAATAATTTTCATAATTTATGCAGTATTTTAAGAATTATTGTACAAAAATTTCTCAGATTCATCATAAAATTCAGCTTTTAGTTTTATTTTCAAAAGGATTTAAATGACGTTAATAACAGGCTTTTATTCTATTTTGGTCTAAATATTCTTTAAAAAAATTATGAAATCTAAATTTTATAAAGTCTTTTGTTCCTAAGGAATCATATTCTGCTAAATATTCTTGACACTGCAACTTTTAAATAAGTAAATAAACGTTACAATTTTTTGCTATCAAATATGATGGATTTATGAAGTTTGAATAAAATAGTTTAGAACAATCAACATTTTCAGAATCTTAGGGCAATCAGTCTTGAGAAATCCTGGGCTCTGATTGGCTTATCACCTTTGAGACTGTCGATTAAGTGGTCTAAAATTGAATAATAATATTCAAATTTTCATAAATTAGCCAATTTTAGTGGTTGATTTAGTTAATTAGAGTGCAAATCGTTTTTAAAATATAAGTGTCTTAAAAATATTTTGTTAAATATGAATCATAAGCCAGAGGGTTCTGAAAAAAATAATTTAATTCGTAATTCATCAGAACATTTATTGAATCTATATAAAATATAATTATTTACTTCATTTAGACCATTTTTAATACATGTATTTCTATTATTAAAGGTTTACAAATCAGCCGTTGGACCATGAATTGAAAGGATATATATTAAACCATGTTTACCTTAAATAAAGCTGATTTATTCAATTAAATTAAATATGATTGTAAAAGATAAAAGAAATATTTTCATTGCATTTACTTTTTATAAAATACCCTGTTTCATATTTATTTCATTTCATACAAACATGTGCTGAAAATTACATGTCTTATATGTTTAATTTGGAATGATAGTTAAATTATTTTAGCTAGCAAGCTAGTTGAAATAATTAAAATAACTTAACTAAAAGCTAGCCGCCTTTGGCGACCAACTGGTTCGCTAGGAGTAAAGTTTTCTAAAATTTTCAATAAAATATTTATGTTATTTGCTCTTTTAATAACTTCTTCAGCAAAATATAACTTCTTCAGCAAACTTCAAATTTCGATAGTCCCATAACTCATATTAATATAGAAGCCTTACGATAATTTGTTCATTGTATTATATATCTCTCTAATTTGCAATTAGCTGCCGTGGAATTATGTGGAAAATATCACATTTTATATTTATTCCATAACACTATGCTTCCATTTAAACACGTACTGAACATCACACTTTCCTCGGTTCAGTTAGCAATAAGAGTTAATGTAATCATTCAGTTTTATTTTTTGAACTTTAATATGATTTAAAAAACAGCTTTGTGCTGTAATATTTTCAGAAAAATTCCAAAATTCAACTTAATCTTTAATAAATTAAGATTTCAAAAAACAATCTGTCAAAATATAATTTTTTATTTTTTATTTTTTAAAGTACAGTATGTGGTAGCTCTAGATCATATAGTCTGGTGTGTACCCTACACAAACTTCACACACACACACACACACTCACTCATATACGCAAACATATATTCATCTGATTATCACCATTGGAGAAATTCCGAGCACTGATCCGGAAGCGATATTTTCTTTTAGATGGTGAATAGAAAGATCTAAAAGCGTACATTTTTATAGAATATTATTATTCATTTTTTTCAATTCATACTATTCACACAGTTCACACTCTCCCTATATATATCTATATATCTTGTTCAAATTTTCAATCGTTACTAAAATACTTTTTATTCATCCACTCAAGTTTAAATACATTTTTTAAACTTGTAGTGGATGACACTTGATGTTAATACAGTTTTTCCGAATATTAATTCATTAATTATTAAATTTAATGAATTTATAATATTTTAAGTAGAGTTTTATCAACTTGTAAAGGAAATTGAAATCAACAGGCAGTAGTTCAATCTTTAAAATGCAAGGTTTCTCAGTATTTTTCACGTGAAGGGGAAGAATGCGAGTTCAATTCTTGCGAAAGTAAGAATTGACTTAAAAAAATTATATTACTTGTTTATAAATCAATCAATTTTAATAATTGATATAATTCTTTTTGTTCACAATATTAGTGTCTCAAAAACATTTTGTTAAATATGACTCATAAAAGAGAGTATGAAAATAAATTTAAAATGTAATTCATCAGTACATTTATTGACTCAAGTTACATAAAATGTAATTATTTGCTTCATTTAGGCCATTTTAGCAGTATTAAACAGTAAATATTTACAAATTAGCCATTGGGCCAGAAATTAAATGTATATCCTGTGTATCAGCGTTTCTTAACCTTTCAGTATTAGGGGCCCAGTTTTCAATCATAATTTTCATCGCGCCCCCCGCTAACAATAAAATGTATGCAACAATAATGTATATTGAGTATTTTGTATTCTGTTTTTAAATTATTTTTAACTAACTGCCAAAACAAGATAAAAAGCGAGCCAACGTTGGCGAGAAACCACGTCTTGCATTTTGGACCACCGGACGGTGAACAGATGAAGCGAATGAATGCGGAGAAAATTTAAATATTATATTTGAAATGAGAGCCAAACAGGGAGAAAACGTTAAAAGAATATGAAAGTAGAAAATTCGTTAATGAAAATTATCCTAGACGGAGTGCGCTAAATTAAGAAACTGGGAATATATTTTTAGAATAATAAAAGAAATAAAACAGAAGCATGACAAAACAAAAGTGGAAAAAATAGCAATGTTTGTGGAAGGGAATCCACACGACCGATGCCGTCTCGAGCATGCGCCGAGCAAATGTTTTCTCAGAGGAAGATGGAAAATGTTCGATAACGCAAGTTTCAATTCCAGCCAGTCTCATTGGAGTCGATCCTTTTATCGCTATCGAATCTATCGTGAACATATATGTTATATATGTTTTCGTGTTATATATGTTTCGTGTATTAATTCACCACATTAAATATTCACGGCAGCAGATTTATAAAGATTCATGAATAAATTTTCAAGCTGAAGTAAGCAAGCATTAGACGATAGTCAAGCATCAACAAGTACACAGACGAGCGTGGTTCTGAAAGTAAAATCAAGGAAATATTCCCAAGAATACTTAAATTTTGGGTTTACCAGTACTGAAGTAAAGGAAGAAGAAAGCCCCTGTGTATCATTTGCTCAAAAATGTTGGCCGCAGGCAGCATGAAACCTAATAAACTTAAAAGACAATTGGAAACACTTCATAGTGAGTACGTCAACAAACCCAGAAAATTCTTCGAATTAAAATTAAAATCATATAAAAAGTAAAAATCATTTTTTAAAGAAACTTTGTCTGTGAATAAAAAAGCTTTAATTGCATCTTACAAAGTTCATATAAAATTGCCAGATGTAAAAAACCTCACACCATTGGTGAAGAGCTTATTTTGCCAGCAACAATTGAGATTATAGAAACTATGTTTGGAGATAATTTTTCAAAGCAATTGCAGTCCATACCTCTTTCAAAAGATACTGTTGCTCGTTGAATTGGCGATATAGCTAAAAATGTACATTATCAGTTTTTCTTGAAGTTGCGTGAGAAATTGTTTTCAATACAGCTTGACAAAGCAACAAATAGAAATAAAGATGCTCATTTAATTGCCTATGTTCAAATTTGTGATAATATGTCAGTATTAGAAGAACTTCTTTTCTTCAAACCAATAGAACTCATAACATCGACGCTCACGTTATTTGTTATTTTAAATGATTTTATGAACTAGGCAAACATAGAATGGAAAAATTGCATCGAAATATGCACCGATGGTGCTCATTCAATGTCCGGACGATTCCATGGTTTACAAGCACTTGTAAAACAAAATTCGCCTCAGTGCACACATAGCATGATCCACAGAGAAGCTTTGGCTTCGAAAGAAATGAGTCCTGGTTTGAACATTGTGTTAACTACGGTTGTAACCGTAGTAAATTATATAAAAATGAGACCCCTGAAATCGGGAATATTTTCTGCTCTTTATAAAGACATGAGTTCAGTACATTCAGCGTTACTATTTTATTGCGAAGCAAGATGGTCATCACGTGGGAAATTTTTGCAACGTGTTTATGAATTAAGAGAAAAAATCGCCATTTTTCTAGAAGAAGAAAACAGGCAGAAGGCCGAGAATTTTCGCGAGGGTTTATTTGTGATGAAATTGAAGTACTTGGTCGACATATTCTAGAAATTAAATAACTTGAATCTTCAACTCTAAGGAGCAAATACACATATGTTGGATACGAGTGATAAAGTTAATGCTTTTTGTAGAAAATTGGAATTGTGGAGCATAAATTTAAAACAAAAAACCTAATAATGTTTGCAAATGTGGATGATTGTACTAAAACTTATAAGGCTGAAGAAGAACGTGTAAAAGTTGTTTTTGTAACCATTGAAAATCATTTAGCCATGCTGGCAAATAATTTTAAAAAGTATTTTCATGCTAACGAAAAACTGATATCAAGTTACGAGTGGATTAGGGATCCATTTCATAAGACTCCCGAAGAACTCTCAATTGACGAAGAAGAAAAATTCAGACTTCACAACAAGTGGCGAAACTAAAAGACAATTTAGAAATAAATCACTATTTGAATTTTGGGCAAGAGTAAGGTTGATTTTTCTGCACTAAAAACAAGGACATTTTACATTCTATAACCATTCATAACCATTCATAACCAACCATTCTGTATTATTTCTGCTGTGGCTTCTTTGAAGGCAAAATATAAAAACAGAAGTGAGAGTGGCTATTTCTAATATTAAGCCTTCCTTCGAAAAACTTTGCTCTGCAAGACAGGTCTAAGTAAGTCACTAATAATTATTAAATTTGTTTTTAATTTAGTATGTTTTGATTAAATAAGTTTTGATTTATAAGTTGTTTTACTTTAATAAGTTATTAAATAGGTAGAAATGTATTTTGTTCTCTTTGTGTATGTGTGCTTTCCTTTCAGTCAGTTAATCAATTTTTTAAAATATTTTCACTTGGATATTCCTGAGCCCTCCCTCTAGTGCGCTCATGCCTCCCTCCCTAATATATACACAGGTTGAGAATCCCTGCTGTATATATTAAATCATGTTTACTTTAAATAAAACTGGTTTATTGAATTAATAATATAGATATTGCAAACGTTCATAGAAAACTTTTTGTTACATTTTTTTTAGAAAATATCGAATTTTCTATGTATATCATTTCATACAGTCTCGTTTTGTAAATTAAATTTTTTAAATTTAATTTACAGTAGTAATGAATGTATTTTTGATTGATTTTATCTTTTGTAAATGTGATGGGAACACATTAATAAAAGCTGATTTTTTGCCATGCTCGTGCAGATTAAATTTTATTTTTATTTTCTGCGAAATAAATTGATGGAAAATACGATTAAATTAAATTCTTAAAAATTCCATTAAAAATAGAAATTAAATTTATGGACCAAAGCATTAGAATCATTGAAAAGATTATTTTTTCAACTTCAATATGATGTAAAAATCAATTTTGTGCTGTAATACTTTCGAAAGTTATAGTGGGAAAACGTCAAACTTTCGCTCAACTTTCAATTAAGTAAAATTCTAACTAAAAACTAAAAAAAAATCGCTCCGAGTGGCACTTTTTCGACCTCCAAGGTATACATATGCCAAATGTGGTGGCTCTAGGTCAAACAGTCCAGCCTGTAGAGCGCCAAAACACACACACACTGATCTGTATTATTATAGATATAGATTACAATACAAGAAAAGAATGGCTAAAGAAGAGATTAAATGAAATTGCCTCTTAAAGTGATCATATCGATAAAAGTGATATTTTTCAAGTAAAAAAATTGGCAAAAGCGCAGGGCCAAGATTCTGCTCAAAATGGCGAAATAGAAAAACCGGCAAATCGATGAGTGAAGAAGTGGGGGATGGGGCGCCGCCATTGTAGCCCCTGGAGAGAGATATCTGACAGAAGAATGTCGCGCCAGGAACAGAAAGAGCGGGAAGCAGAGGGAGGGGGGAGGAAGTCTATTTCTTCTACTCTTTCTTTCTCTTCTGGAAAGGGCCCTCTGGTCATGGGGAGGGGGTAAAAATCCGGGAACTTTTGTTCGGTGTTGCCGGGGTCCAAAACAAGGATCTCGAAGCCACGAAGTATTCAGTGGCGAATAAAATTCCACGTCTTATTGGAGGTTTCAATATGCCGAGAATGCCTAGAATTCGAATTCGCCAGATATTGTTTTCGGATTTTGAAATGTATTTTTTTATTCTTTCTTTTTCTCGCACTTCTGGCTCTTTCGATAAATTTATTTTCAGCATTAGTTATTTTTTTCCCCGTTTTCATTCTGAACATGAAGCCTTCAGACGGATTCATGATTGACGCTCGCCTCCCATTTCTTTCTTTTCTCCTTTTTTTTTTTTTCCTTCGTGTTTACTCCTTTATAAGTTAAATAAAGTTATCATTAGGCGAGGATAATCCTATGATATAGTCCTTATCCACTTATTTATTTTTATGCGCATTGTCTTATCTGCATTTGTTTCTTATTGTTAAATATCTAAAATATAATTTTAAATTGATTATCAAACATATATTTGTTAGATTTGAAACATATTGACTATCAAACATACATTTTCCAAGCTCGATATTGCAAAATCAAATCCAAATTTTCTTTAGAATCATTTTTATTCCAAAGACTATCTTTTGGAATTCGGCGTAGAATAAATGTTTAACACTATTATTATGAATCACGCCGATCTTTGACAGTTCACAATTTTTGAAAAAAATTCTATCATCACGTTAAATCAATTCTGCATTAAATTATTTGATTAGCATAACGCTTAAAATTCGTTAACAGAAATAATTGAGAAATGAAAAATGAACGACCTAATAAGAGAGGGGAGCTTAGAAATCAAGAATTATGGTTACCGACTTTTCGAGGCAGACGATAGAAGCTGGCATTTCGATAATATCCATTCCTCAAAATTTTAGAAGACAAAAAATAATTTGCAAATTGATATCTGATTACAAAGAAGTACTCAAAATATACCTAAGAAATCGATAAGACCGTCCGGGCCTAAAGGACAGTAACAGGAGAGAGGTATTTTGGCTTTCGCTCAAAAGTTTTCCCCGGCAACAGAAAAGCAAAACGCTCTGATTTGGTATTTACATACTGTTGCCAGAACATTAATTTGTATTTTAAATACAGAGAAAATGAGAAAGAATTTTTTCACTGTGTTTTCATTGTCACGGGCACTCACATTCATCCTAAATGCGTTTTTTTTTTTTTTTTTTTTTTTTTTTTTTTATTGCCCGGAAGGTTTTTGTAAATGATTTTTCCGCTTACGTATGCAGCTCAAATAAACGAAATTAAAATTTCCCAACACTATGTTCTGAAAAACTATTTCCTTTTGACATTATGAGAAACTGGAGACTAAAATCGCTTTTTGTGTCATACCATCATCCATAGTTGGCGTCCGACTTCTACCAAATTAGCATTTTCTTCCCCCCTCCCTTTTCAAATTCGCACACAGTTTTTATTTCTTTTTGGAAAAGAGTGGTTTTGACACATGTTGAAACACGATATTAAATGTTGTTCAATTAAATTTCGAGCTTTTTATTATTTATGAAGTTTTCTTTCCCGCTTAGTTTTTGGCGAAGGGAAGATTGTTTACTTGCGAATCGTGACTGCTCTAAAATTCCGAGTTTGCGTATGATAATAGGAGGCGGGTGTTTTGTTTAATTTTAATTAACTTCAACCGTCTTTTACTAGAGAATTTGGGAGAGTTTTAATGCATTTTAAACTTTTTTCCCTTTCTCGTCAGTTTTCGAATCTTAAGAAAGAGACTTTCGAGTTTTAACAATGATTAGATTAAGTCTAGTCTTCTGAAACGAAGTTTTTCCCTTGCCGTTACGTTGAGAAACTGTTTTTTCATTACATTTCGCTCCATGAGACTTTTCTTCCAGCTTAAAAATCCAGTATCAAATCAACAAAATTACAATTTTTAGGAAGGCAAGTGAACGTCAAATTTTGCGGTCGTAAGTTAAAAGAAATGTCTTAATATTAAAATATGCAAGTTTTAAATATTTTACTCCATTCGCTTATTCCGGAAATATATTTAATTTAAGGAAATATTTTAAAAGCTTTTTTTTTTTTTTTGCGATTTTAAAGGAATACAGAGTTCTTATAAAGATACTTGGATAAATATGCTTTTGTATAAAATGGAAGGACAAATTTTTTTTTGAAAATAAACTCAAGAAATATTTTCAAATGAGGTAAGGTCTGAATTCTCTAAAGAAAAAAATAAATACAGTATAGTTTTTTACACAATGGACAAAATGCAGTTTAACTTTTCATGAAATATTTATTCCAATTACTAATCATTATTTATATTTCATCTTTGTAATTTGCCCCTCACTTCTTGATGTTTAAGAATTTTCAAATTTTTATAGCTATATCTTTACAATGACAATATATTAATTCGATATATTTAGAATATAATTAATGATTAATTTAAATAAATTTTAATTTTTTATAGTAGCTGTTATATAGAAGTTTTAAAAAGTTGATTGGGAGAATTACATAATATGAATAATAATTGCTTATGAGTACGAAATTAAACTGCAAAAAATAATTAAAATAGGAAAAATCGAGTAAAAGTAGTTTTTTATAACTCCATTTCATCTTGAATATTTGCAGAAATATTGTTAAGGAGCACAAAAATGTGCTGTTATTATTCATCCCACTTTGTGGAAAATGCCTCGTTCTGAAAATGAGTTTAAAACTCATGACGAAAGGCAAATGATATAGTTTTTGTAGTGAGGAACGATTTTAGAAGGTATTACCTAATATCAGCATTACCTACTTCGAAGATATTATCTAATCTGCAAAAGTCTTTTCTTTCTAGAAGGCTTTCAGAGGTAACTTCCCCAGTAAAGTAGCGCCATTGAATAGAATAACTCCGCTATATTGGTACTAAATATTGAATACGATATTAAAGCGTACATCGTTTTCGTATTTATTCAATATTGCTCGTTAAAACTGATACACGATATTAAAGCGTACATCATTTTCGTATTTATTCAATATTGCTCGTTGAAACTGATACAGGACAAAGCTTGCATCCTTCTTCAATACTGCGTCGTCACCGTGTAGAATTGCATCAATATATTCAATAATAATTACGGTAATAAATCGTACATCAGTTTTCCATTCATTAAATAATGCTGGTTGAGAATGCTAGAAAACAAAGATCGCACCCTTTCTCAGTAACAGTATAGAGTAGTTAGTGTTACCTCTGTGTAGAGTATCGCCAACATATCGTATATAAAATATTTATGATATTTCGCAATTTCTGAGTGATTCAATTGATGTGCCTGCTATTACTGTGTCATGAGTTTACTGGAGTAAGGGCCAACTTTGAGTGAGTGACGCCAATCGTATTGTGAAAAAAGTTAAAAATAATTGAAATGACAGAAAATGAGTAGTTTTAAATCTCAATTATATATGTTGAAAATATTTTTAAAATTTTGATCTTAAACTTAATTTATTCCAAACTATACGTTCAATAAATAACAAATTAACTGATAACATTCGAAAGTAAGTTTCATAATGATAAACAATTGACAACATTTTTCTGTATAATGAATATTCGAACAAAATAAGACTCAAATAACTGCGCTACTAGGCAATGAGCAGTGTGGCCTTTAATAATTCATAATCTTCAAAATATCTGGCCATAATAATCGTGTAAAGGTTTTCACATGTTGTGCTTCCAATATCTTCTAAAGAACTTTGCAATTGGACACAGGCTGTACCCTAATTCGAACCACATCATAATGCACATATTCTATAAAACGGTGTACTTTCAAATCGAGTCAATAAGATATTCCAACGGAACTTTGCTAATTAGAGAGTTTTCAACCCAAATTAATCAGTAATTCGGATTCATTAGTTCGAAATCATTCATTTCTTCAGTTTTCTAATCCGTGAATTTTCTATTAATATAAACTTTAAATAGTGTCTATTTTTGAAGTGTTCTTTTTATTTGAAAAATTATTTTCATTGTTGAATTGATTTCTAGTTGAATATATATCTTCGTACCTTGTGTTCGCAGTAATAATAAATAATTATTATTTTAAGAGTCAATTCACTCTAGGATTTTGTTACTATTTAACACATTCAATAAAAAGAAATCAATAGATTTTTTTTCACTGTATTAAAACATTGAATACATTAGATGTAAATTGTACTGTTTACTGTAGAATATAATTATTGTATACAAAATGTTAAAGTTTGCTTCGTTATGGAAATTCGTTATTTATTCAATAAAATTGTTTGAAAATCATTACAGTTTTTTTATTTGATTATCAATACTTTACGTATAAAATTTTCTTATTATTTCTTATATATTTATTAAACCTATTAAATGCTTAGAATAAATTTGTACTTCCGTTCTTACTTTACAAATTATTTCATCTTCCTGTCCTAATTTTTAGAACTAGTTTTTTCTTAATATGAATGTTTGAATTAAATAAATTCTTCATTTTTTCATCTCGTAGGCCAACTTTCAGATTATAATTAATTCAAATATATATTTTATATATTTGAATATATCTTTGATTTGTCTAGCTTTGTGTCGCGAGTGATGAATGCTTAGAAAGTCACAAGATGAAATATTGAAGTCAAATTTTCACTCACTTTCTTATGTGCTGGATATCTGAAATTTTGCATATTCATCTATTCTGGTGGGAAAGCGATTTTAATACCTATGAAATTTAATTAACAATATTTAAATTCATGAAATTGAAATTTGATTCCATATGTGTGCCAATGAATTCAAGAGAAGAATGATTCCATAATATTTATTATATACAATTAATAAAAAATGGGAAAGTAGAAGTTAATCAATTTTGCATTTCAGTACACTTTAGAAAGTGTATTTAAAAAAGCTGTTTCTAATATGTATCTTCCATTTAAAACATTTGTTCGATAAAAGAAGTCTTCATTCCGGTCTGAAAGCGCCAGAATCGAAAACCTATTTCCAGTATTTATCGCAGCTGTCAGAAATGACGAAATAACTCTAGCCTAAAGAAGACAAATTTCTCCCAACGCACAGATACATTACAAGACAGAAAAAGAAACGGTACTAGAAAAGTACTTTAAACATCGTTTTGCTTTCGCACCCAATCCTATTTTTTTTTTTCTCTCTCTCTTTTCCCACTGCCACTTTTCTTAGAAGAATTTTTCTATCTCTCTCATATCGTTTCGATGGCGATGATGCAGGCGGGAAAAAAATCGATCTTTTCTCTTCGGTCGTCTTTCTCTATGATTCTTTTCATTTCCAACCTCCTCCCCCCCTCTCTTCCTCTTGTGCGTCTGGCAACATGGATCTCCCTTCTTCACTTCAATTCGTGTGTCCGAAGTAAAGCGATTTCTTGTTCTCTCATTTAGAATAATCGTCGGCAGCTTACCGACCTCCCTTGGTACCCTAGGGGAGAATCCACATATTGCGATAGAGAAGCGAAAAAAGTTTTGATGAACAATTTCTTGGAAAGAAAAACATATGCGTTGAGCGTTTTGATATCGCTTCTGTTGTGATTAATAAGACAAAACGGTACAGAACAGCATCGCCCTTAGGATTTTAAGGAAAATGTAAAGTGATGCCTGTAATAAAAAGAGTGATGCCTGTAATAAATGAAATCTTTAATTTTTATTACCGGAAACAAATATATGTAATATTCATTCTTTTTTAATCAGTAACATTTAATTTATTGATATTTATTAGAAAACAAAATGAGTACAAACTCATTTTCATTGCTTTAGTGTCAACAGGTCATTGCATCACCTTACGTAATCTTCGAACCCTTTATTTTGAGAGGAAAGCAATATTCGAATCGAGAGTCATTACTGCGCCATCGGGAGTCCCAAATATGTGTATTATTTTCAACTTTGAGAATTTACATTCGTATTTAGCAATGCTTGTTGAGAATCTCTCATAATTTATTTTTAGAAATAAGCTTGTTATATTAATTAAGCACTTATTCGAAATACAGAAAATTGCAGTTTTGTTATTTCGCCCCTAAGGTTTTATGGTCTTGAGAACAAAGGAATGATATTTTATGGAATAAGAATCTGCTGGTGAGCTCAGGCTCAGGCTTATAAGCCTGAGCCTGAAATTGTTCCTCATGTGGCAGCAATAAGGAACTTGCGCTGTGGAGCATTTAATCAGAATACGCTTCATTTTAATACGTTGTTTACTGTGTATTTACAAAATAAGATTTTAACTAATTAATTCTTTGAACGCTTAAATCTTACAAAAGTCTTTTTATTAATAAATTTAATTTGGGGAAGTATTAAAATACCACCATTACTGTTATCATTAAAGATTTTTTTCAATAACCAGGCTTGTTTCCTGTATAAAGACAGGTATTATAATCATCTTTACTCACTTTCAAAATTTTGTGCAGGTGTCCTGGAATAGTGACAGTGCGTCCTCCTCATGATCTGGGCGTCACGGGTTCGAGTCCCGGTTCGGGCATGGTGGCTCTTCTTCTATCTGTGAGGTGCGAGGATGTGCCCCCCTGTAAAAAGGGGTTGTGCAAGCTACTGTGATGCATGAAATAACTAACTTGGCCCTAATTACTGAAAAAACAAGAGTCGTTCACTCGGCTTAAATCGTTGACAGATAACCGCCAGCGGGCTAGTAAAGGGCCATAAGTCACAACAAAAACGAAATGTTGTAAGTTGTGTTAGAAGAGTTTTCGAAATATGTGTAGATGTGTGTTCTAGATTGATAGTATCCTTTAAGAACTTAATTTATTTTCCATTTTTTTTTAGAACTTAATTATTAATTCTTTCAATTAAATTTTAATTCTATATGTGGAGCGTCATTTAGTAGTGGATTTGAGAAAAATTCCGAAATATTCATAGTAACAAAAAATAAAGGCTGAAAATTCAAAATTTATTGAAATAATAGTTTCCATTTTTGAATTGCACTTTTAAGAGTGTGTTTCTAAATCTGTTCAATTAAACTCTTTCATAAATAAATTTGTTTTCATTTTTTTTTCGATAACAATTCCATTTTAAATTTTAGTTACTTGCATTTTCACTGTAAAGCATACAAAGTATTTTGCAACATTTTAATATGATGATGCTTATAGGATGGTACACTATCCGTAAATTGCGGCAGGAATTAATCAGAAGTTTAAATAAATGTTAAAAAATAGCTTAAATATATTTTACAGCAATGATTTCATTGTTTTAGTTATTGAATTTATGCACATACACGATGCTATGATAATACGTCATCTTTTGTGCAAACCTAATCACTAGTGTGTGATTGCGAGTAATTTTAGATATAAACTAAATTTAAATATAAAGATTGACGATTCCAGTTTAAAAAATTGCTGGAGTTTTAAAATATTGTGGATATCATTAGTCCGAACCAGAAGTTCGAATACCCTTTAAATTTTTATTTCGGGATAATCAGGAAAAAGAAATAAAATAGCTATAAATCTAAAGCTTTCATTGTTGTTTTATTTGACCTAGTCAGTTAGATAAAGTCAAAGCCATTAATGCCATTTCTCATTCGAATCCTGGAAAAAATATTAATAACAGAAAATACTTTAAAGATTTATAGTCTTCAGTTGAATAAAAAATAAGGAAGATTCTAAAAGATGGGAGGGATGAGAGAGTTTGTAGAGAAAGAAATTCTTAATCTGGACTGACTTGGTCAGTCCAAGAACGTGCCTTCACCGAAAGAAAGACTTCAAACAGAAAATTGCTTGCGACCAAACGACATCCCCTTTCTATCAGAATAAATCCTCACTATTACTATTCGGAGGTAGGAACGCACGTAATAGTATTGGGACTGTTTAAGCGGCAGAGGGAAGTAAATGGCGGCTAGTTAACGGTCGCATGACTGATCGACTGGGGAGGGGGGTGGGGGACCTTTTTTATTGGTCAGTGTTTCGACTATAGGGGAGCGAATACAAAGTGTATTTTGCATGAAGGAGGATCATTTAATCTAATATAAAACATCTCTAAAAGTAGGGAATGAATACAAATTGTTAATTACACACTTATTTTTACTTTAACTCTTATGCGAAAAGGAAAAATATTCAATGGTGTTTTTCCGACTAGGCAAGAGCTTAGGGCCACTGACCTGAGAAGGATCGCAGACAAGTCAATCAAAAAAAGCTATTGGCATAGTTGTCAAAAAAATTAATTAAATTTCTAAAAAATGCAAAATCTATGAGTTATGGAAATTGAGATATCAATATGTGTATACATTGAATTAATAAAATCTCTATTAAATAAAATGCAATTACATATTTATAACAAATTGGAATGTTAAAAGGAAATTTCACTGGCTAAGTTATATTAAGTAGGCATCATGTAAAATAACAATTTTAATGCCATATTGTTTAAAACTTACTAGTTTTTATAATCGATTTTTTATATAATTAAATGATTTTATTCGTCAGCAAGAAAATTGTAACTAATAATTGCAGTTTATTTCCAGGAATTTCATTTATTTACTCATTTTTTACTGGGATACAAATATCAAAAATAAAAATAAATAAATAAATAGTTTTGAATAGTTATTAAAACATTTATTAAACTAAAAATGCGAAATTAAACTGAATTGTTATTAAATAAAGGATATCATAATATGCACTACCTATTTCCCTGTTTGAAAATGATAATTCCAAACTCTTATCAGATAAGACTTGTGCAATCTGGCAATCTGTAAAATGTATTGTCATATCTAATCGATATTAAATTGTCGATTATGAAATTTTTTTGTCATAAGTAATTCCATCATAATTTAGGTACAGTTATTCAAAAATGTAATGGCAAGAAAGGAAAAAAAATGAGCTTATGGTTTTATTACGAAACGTGTTCGTGTTAAAATTCCCTTAACTTAGGTAAGTGAAATTCGTTGACTTTACTTAAATTGAATTCCAAATTTACTTTCATTGTGTGGCAATACTGTTGTTCATCTTCCAATTTTGGCTTTGATTGATCGAAAAAAAGACAGACAAAATTTATATTCGTTTTACTTTCTTCTCTATATTCTGAAGTAGAAAATGTTTTATTTTGTGGATGTGTTCACCTATGCTGTTGAAGGAAAAGAAAAAAAAAAATCTTTTTTATTTTCTTCTTGTCGTTGGGCATTATAATGAAAATAAAAGCATGGAAAAATTTCATTTGAAATAATTTTTTATTGAATCAGTAGCCTAAAAATAGATTTTTTTATTTTATTTTTGCTCATGGAAATAATTTTCTTCGATGCCATTTATATCAACTTCATTCCAAAATATTCACTTATTTTCTGATCCCATTCCACTTTTTCTGTTTAAATAATTCAACAAGAGTTTTAAAATTGCTGAATAGGTTAAAAGCCGACAAGTTCCCACACTCCGAGTGAAGGATAAAAAAAATGTCCAGCAAGAACATTCTTTTAAAAGATCCCTGTGATTCCCTTGTCTAAATCAGCGCATGTAGAGAAATCCCTCTCAAAATTCCATTGTATATAAGAACTGTGAAAATTATTTTCACTCTCTTTTACCTTCTGCTTTTGTGGCGTGCTGTGAGCGGGCGTGTTTTGCCCGTGCTACTTGTGCCTACATGGATGGAAATAAGACGAAGTTAAAATTTCAAAGTGTCTTCCTTATCTCCGGCCACGACTCTGCTTCAAAGATTACACAAAGACACACACACACACACACACACACACACACACACACACACACACACACACACACAAAAAAAAACAAACAAACACACAAACACACACACACAAACAAACAAACAAACACACACACACAAACAAACAAACAAACACACACACACACACACACACACACATATATATATATATATATATATATATATGCCTCAAGAATGGCATACATACATTCAGACTTCACGGAAATGTATGTTTGGTTTAAATTGTGGATTTGCAATGAATTAAATTTTAAACCGTAATGTTCTTATTTTACCATCTTCACAGACAGATATAATTCCAAAAAGGTTTCTCACGCACTTCTGAAACTTGAAGATTCCTCAAAATCGGACTCTTCTGTACAAGAAAAAATAACACTGAAATATATACTTGGCGTATTATTGTATGAGGATTTGAAAGTATAAAATTAACATAATTTGTTCTGAGAATTTATTTTAAGGAAATGTTATCAATTGAAATTTTTCTGGTCCATATTGTAGATTCTATTAAAAGCATGCTTAATTAGAATCTTCATAGCCCTAGAATTTCTATAGGTGACCCCACCTACAGAGGCTTAATTTAAGAAACAACCGCGACGAAGCAAGACAGCTTCTTGTCTATTCAGAGAAATCAATGATGGGCTTGTGCAAGGGCTTGAAGTGTGTTATATTTAAGAAATTTATTGTTTAGTTTGAAATGCACTCGAGTGTTTTTTCGTTTTTCATAAAATTACTTATAGAAATATATTTTCTCTTTACTTTTTCTCAGATCGTGAGCAGTATTTTATCATCAAATTCTTCCATTTTTATACATTCATGGTTAGCAATTTTACAATCACTAATTAGAATAAGTAATGTCTTTTAAGAAATTTAAAAAAAACCATGAAAAAATATTGATAAACATTTCAGCACATAACATTGTTCTCGCAGTTAATAATTATTATCTTGAGATACCAAAACCTAACACTGAAAGGACGGTTGAAGGCAATTCTCATTAAATGAAAATTTTTGACGAAAGAAAAAGGTTTCAGTTTCTTATTTGAAACTGTAATGGAGTGTTTTGATTTTTTAAATATTTTCTAATTAATTAAACTTGAATCTCAAGAACATTTTAATATTCTGCTTTTGAAGGACTTCATCTCTCAAAGTATAAAATGTCTCCTGTGATGAAACGAAGACACTAGGCTTCTTCCAGAAGAGTATTTTATTCTCTATTATTTACATATTTTACTTATTAACAATGAAAGCCAAAAGATGTTTCAGTAAGTTAAAAGCTTTTCACGATCGATTTACGATGTCAAATATATTGAAATCGAAAACTCTTGTAAACTCTTACCTGCCCCTTGCATTGACGAATCAGTTTGGAGTGACCAACCACCCACCATCATCATAAATTCGTAACTTGGTTTGTTATAGCGTCAGAAGAGGTCGACATTTTCATGTGGAGTCTAAGGATGGAAACTTCTTCAATTTGCGCGGAAAGAAGAAAAGCGCTGCTACACGATATTCGTAGGTCGGCATTGTTGCTAAAACTGTCAAGCGTAAAGTCGTTATGCAGTTTTAGCTTACAACAATCACTAACTGATCCTTGACGGGTTCAGTATAAAACTTCTCTTCTTCATTTTTATAGTAACCTCTTCAGAGAGCATATTGTTGATGCTTTCTTAAAATCTGAATAATACTGCTTAGCATTTAAATAATTGTAAAACTACTTCAAATGACTGATTCATATTTTCATAGTCAGAATATGTGCCAATTTAGTAATGCAAAAAAAAATGTTGTAATATTTTAGAGCAATATGTGAAGCTTGGGTTCGTATCATGTTGCACATGTTTACAAACAGTTGAGCTCATGCCCATTTAGTACATTTCATGCTGCAGAATTTAACTGGTTTGGAAATGAAAATGAACATACAAGAAACGCATTAAAGATTTCTTCTGGTATATTAGCATAAAAAACACGAAGGAGGTCACTCCACGAGAAAGAAAAATGGCATCTCCTATAAGATGTCAAAATCGCAAAACTTCTACATCGAGGATCTTCCTCGAGATCGAAAAGCACTGTTTTAAAGTTTTGCCTGTCAGTCATGAAAGTTTAAAAGTACGACGAGTTGAAGGAAAGAAATTTAAAATACAGCATTATTTAGAAATGTAATAAATTTTGGAGTAAGTCCTGCGGCTGGTTATTTCCTATTCATGTGCAACTCGAAATCACAACTGGCTAAAGAAAGGGAATTTTTACACGCTTTCATCAGCTGATTAATACAACTATGTCAAATAGTGAGTTCAATCAAAAAAGGGGAAGAGATGCACTCTATTCATTTTATACAAGACAAATGCAAATGCGAAATGCACACAGCGCCACAATGAGAAAACATACAAGAAAGTCAAAGTGAAAGTAACCTCTCTGCTTTGCAAATGAATTCTTAATGCGTTTTTAAAATAAATTTAAAAAAACGAATTTTATATTTTACGTTATAGATAGTAAAATTTCTCGCCTAGAAAGAGGAAAAGTAAAATGACTGTCATCTGTTCAACTAGAAACTTTGTTTCATCACATGAAATTCTTGAATGATCAAATGATTCATCACATATTAAGGAATTCTCTTCGGCAATAATATTTATGTATGTAAGGAATTACTGCGATATTCTAATATCATTTTAAATCCTTTTATTTTTATTTTATTTAATTTTTGACTCGTCATTGGAAGTAAAAACAGAGATGATACTCTATTTAATATATAGTAGATTATTCTCGACGGAAAAATAAAGGTGAAAGAACTTGTTCTTTCATCGTTGATATTTTCCACAAGACAAGAAAACAAAATAAAGCGTCACAGCAAGGAATTTGCCTTCGACATTCAGGAAACCATAAATATTGAGAAGAAATAAACACGCAGGGAAGAGAACACTTTCTAATCTTTTGGAATTTTAAAGCATGGGGCTTCGAAACATGTTTCTCGGCCATTATTGACACTTACCAAGTTTGAAATGATTTTCTTTGCCGTCATACTAGTATTCCTCTTCTTAAATGGCAACGATAAGTTGCAGAAGGCATCTCTGCCGTCTCGCAATCTCATGCGAACGAATCGAGACATGAATGTTTCATGAGTGAGGGGAAGGCAATGATTATTTCCCCCTCTGTTTTGCATAAAGAAATAAAACAAAGGTGCTACTAACGACGATAGGTTTTTAAATCTTGATCATAAAGCAGAAAGTGAATAATATCGGGAGCCTAATTAGCTTAATTGGACACTAATAACTCCAGAGTGAAGAGAAAAAGTTGCA
This sequence comes from Argiope aurantia, assembly GCA_026543865.1. Classification (NCBI taxonomy): domain Eukaryota; kingdom Metazoa; phylum Arthropoda; class Arachnida; order Araneae; family Araneidae; genus Argiope; species Argiope aurantia. Next base: position 20,860 of record JAPMOR010076294.1, read on the forward strand.
GTTATTAATGAACCCACGCTCTCATTAAGAAGTTGTCTTCGGAAGGTTGAAAAGGTGCCATAAATCAGGCATAAAAATAGCCGTGGCGAAGGAAAAATGTCAAGAAAACGAGCTGGGAGTTTTCCTTTGCAATGTAGCAGATAATAAAAATATCGCTACCAGACCAATGGTGGCTTGTTTTAGAGCAATCATTAAAATCAATTTTGAAGGTTTGTATTTTCGTTTTTGATCAAGTTTGATTATTTTTTCACATTATGAGCTCAATAATGAAAGAGAGAGGGAAAAATGAAGATGATAGGTAACTAAATTAACAGCAAACAAGGGAAATGTACGACGAAGTAGTACACCAAATAGCATTAAATTCGCTCATTGATTTTAGTGAGATGAGAATTTAGAATTTCTTCAATTTAGCAATACGTGGTCTGAAACTTGCACCCGTCAACTCATTATTTCCTCTTACTTAAAGCTAGCTATTTCTCCTTTGATCCGTTTTTCTTCGCTTTAATGTTCGTTTTATTATTATTATTATTCTTTCTCTCCATTTTGCCTTGATGGCAACATCCGATTTAATATATTACTCTCTTTTCTTTTTAGAAACCACTCATCGTGAAAAACGATGCTTCAGTAATTTTTGAAAATGTCATTTAGATACACTGTGACTCTATAATTCGTGTTTTCAGATGAATGGTTGAGTGAAAAGAAAAGCAAATTATTGTGAATTCGGCAACGTGAACAGGATGCTACTTATATTTTGAATGGTATTTTATAATATTTTTAGCATAGGTTTCAGTTCGGGAAATTTGCAATAAGAGTACCTTTTTGCTTGTACTTTTCTAAATAAACTCCCGCGAATCCGCCACTTTCATTAATCCGGTATCCTCTGGTGAGAAACTGGTTGGAATGCTGCGTGACTACCTTAATTAGAAAATTTTGAGGTTACTTAGTGATAAAAATGTTTGCTTAGATAATTGTATTCTGATTGTGTTATGTTAAAAAGTATTTCGCCTGAAGTGACGAGATTCGAATGTTATAAATATTAGTAAACACACTGCGTTTCAAAGGGACGAGGCTCATTGATGGTTATCGATTGTTATAAACTGGATGTCGTTTTGCAATCACGGATTGCAGATTTCGAGTTCACGCTTCCATAATAACAGAATTTTAGTTATTGGATATAAATAATTGAAGCAAAAATGATATTTCCAGACGCTTACTTCGTAGTTAGTGTTTCATTGTACAAACGCGTACTATCTTCGTGTTAAGATAAAAAATTTTTTAATTTTAAATGTATGATTGAGTTGTATAAAGATTGAGTAGATGTTGCGGTAAACTTTAAGTAACTACTTAAAAGTGTATCTAATTTGTCAGGAGTTTGTTTTGCTGCAACACGTGTAGAGGTAATGGCTTGAGTAACGATCATTGCAGACAGAACGATCTGAGAGTGCTGGCACGAAAAGCTTCAGTGTTACACATCAAATTAATTGTTGAATGCAGTAGTTAATGGGCATTAAAAATGATTGCTATTAAATGAAGCATCGGACCGATTAGCTGTTGGGCAAGGGTTATTGACGTCAGAGGAGAGATTAAACCTCTCTGCTCATTGACATACTATTGGCTACAATAGTTATCAATGATTTTAAGAGTAGCGATGCATTGGATGCGATGTCCTAAGCTAAATTTATCAGTATGTCCAGAAGGTAGGTCATTCCTTTTTCAGGCTGTTTTACTTTTCAAAAGCAGATCTATGCGTTATTGGAAAACCGGTTTTAATGCTTTGGGTCATCGGGATATTAAAAAGATTTTGAGAATTATTCTAAATCATAAAGAAGCAAGTACTCCGCCATCCCCTGACGCTGCAGTTTTCCACGCGTTCTTAGCATCAATCGTCTTGTTCATGTAAAATTCCTAACTAGGGTAGCCTTATTCCTATGTAACATTCCAAAGATAGTGCTAATGAATGAACATTAACTACATTCAGGTATAATAACCTGGAGTAAATATTTATTTAAGCTCTATGGAATGAATCATTAGCTGACAAATGAGTTCATTTTATTTAGGGATTAGTTTTATACTCTCAGCTGAGTTTTATATTCTCAACTGAGCAGTGGCAACTCTCAGCTGAGTGGCCACTGTATATACCACCGGCCAGAGTTACTCCGAGAATCAATCTCAAAAATTCATTTTATTGTCGGAACACGTGAAATAATTCTACTAATGAATGTGAATGTCGATATCCACACTCTGTGTGTCAATAGTCACACCCCGGTAGTTTGACAGCCAGTGTGTCTCTCCATCAATGAATTTCAAATGAGCAGCACATACGAAAGCAATGAACACACTTTTCACATTTTCTGGTGTTCATAGAAAGAATACATCCTTTTAACCAGATTATTTTCATTAATTAAGACAAGTCAGGTCTATGTTCATATTCAGTAAAGAATGCGCACATTCCCGTCAAGAGTGGCGTCATCAGTCAAATAAATGAATTCAGATTAAACCGAAATCGTGCTCTGAAGTATCACATTAGTTTGAGCCACTGCATTTTGGTTTTTGCCAAATAATCTTCATTGCGCCGTGCTTCTGTGTAACTGCGCATCAAAGGATGTGCGGGTAAAAGGGGTTAAAGCTGATGCTCACCTGAGTGTGTTCTTCTCGATAAGAAGCAGCAAGTGGTAGACGAGGCATACTCCGAGCACTGTGATTCCTTGCTCCTTAGTGAAGAGGGCCAGAGAGGCGCAGAGCAGGCTCGTCGCTTGCCACGCCAAGGAGTTCCTATTAAAAAGAATTTTCTGTCAGCTGTTTGAATAAATTGTAAATGTTTAAATTAATTATACATAAAAGTAGAAAGGAAAATTTATAAAATCTTTTGAAAACGAAAGAAATTTAAATAATTGAATAGATTTTTTTTCTCCTTCAAATTATAATCAATATGAAATCATGAAGCCCAAGAAAGGTCTTCGAGAAGTTCTTGGATAGTTGATGAACTCTTTACTTGATTTTTTTACTCATGAAAAAGCTGTGTTTCCCTGCATAGAAAAGATGGGAATAATATTTATTGTAGTATCAACAGCTGAATGAAAATATTAATTATATTTCTTTAGATTGTTATACGACATGTATTAATTATATAATATATTATATTAAGTTATTATTTTAAGTTATTGCATTTATTTGCGTTCGAGTTGTCATTAGTAGTGTTTAAATAAATTTTGCATTACTTTTTATAAGTTAGTAAAAACATATGAAACAAGTCGACAGTCTTTAAAAATCGTCAGGTACAATCTACAAATTTTCCAAGAAGTTATTTAGTATTTTTATATATACTTAATCATTTTCAATTTATTTAAAAATAAATTGGCGGAAGATAAAAGGATTTTGAGTCTTCTAATATTTTATATGAATTTTTTTAAGTCAAAATATTGTATCTTTAGAAGGAAAATAGCAGCTTACTTACACTTCAGGAGTAATATAAAATCTATTTTGGTTTTCTTACACATACAATTTCCACTACTTAGCCATCAATATCTGACAACTGTAGTTTTTTTTATAATGTAAATGTTTCAGACATCGCTCACAAAAGATAGTCAAGAGGCATTGTTCAAACCTTTTTAATGATAAAGCATATAAAAGCTCTGAGCGAATGCTTCTTGGCAATGAATTAAATAGCTATTTTTAAAAAATAAAAAATGAAAAGGTTTTCACTGCAAGCAACACCTGATATATTAGATAGCATTCAACTAATGTTAACTTCTTTTCAACTAATATTAAGATGCAAGGAGATATTTTTAACTGCTTTGATATGTGAAATCGAATTAAAGGTGCAGAAACTGAAAATGGCCAGCACAATGTTAGCTTTCTTGGATAGGAGACTTTCAGGTGAGATGCGTGTCACTGGTAAGTGAAAGGCGGACGCCGTGCAAGAATCAGGTTGAAGCTGCAACCTCAGAAGGGAGGAAGGGGGATATAAGAACTTTTCATTTGATTAAAGAGTTCTGAGTGAATGCGAATGTTTTGACAGAAGCAACATTTGTGCCTGCAAAATTTCCCGTATTACCGTATTAAAATTTAGAACGTTTGTCAATTTGTGGATTTGCTTAGGTTTAACTTAATGTAGTCATGTTCTATTTTTGAATAACATGAGAGCGATTTTGGAAAATTCTCATTTTGGACTTAATAAGAGGACGAAGGTGATACTAAACCGGCTTCTTTACCACGGTAGAAGGAAGGCCTCAAATGAAATGAGGTCCAAGACCTTATCTTTGTTGCTGGAACATGCCGGTTCCGAAGTCGAGGCCGTACCCTCAGCCTCAGTGACTGGATTGGTCTAACGCAAGCATTAAATCTAGGGGAAGTGCACCAAATTTGTTTAAATAGTTCAATCAAATATTATATGGCATTAACTAATGTCAGGCCACATCAATAATATTAATAATACAACACATTATTGTAAGTTTACAACGTCAAATCTAGAACCAGACTTATAACACCAAAATTAAATCTCATTCTACAATAAAAATCAAAATTAAGTCTTCTAAGATCAAATCAGGTGTACAAATGCAAATCAACATTTTTATAAAATGGACCAAATAAGAAAAATGGATAATGCGTGTGTAAGTTTGGACACTGACATGCAGAAGGAAGCTGTACAAAGGAAAACATTTTTTCTAACAGTCTTTTTGCGAGTTAGACGCTTTAGTACTGAACTCGAATTAATTCGTTTTTCTTCAATATATGATTCGGGATAACTAATAAATTGACCCTTAAATACGTGACTGCGATTCCCAATCGCGTGTCTTTGATCTGCAAATTTCCATCAAGTATGTTCAGCAATTTTCCTTAATTCACTTTTCTTAATTATAATTAAAAATGAAATAAACTAAATCAAATGAAATAGTAACTGAATAGTAATAGTAATGAAATAGTAACTAAATGCCCACTTCTAACATTGTAACAAAGTAGGTCGATTAATTGCTTGAAAATATAGATCTACCACATCTCACCACAAATTGTCGTTGCGTAGATACAAAGTACTCCTAAAACACACTCTGTGTCCAAACTCAGAATTCGGAATTCGATTATAACTCTCAAGGATCTACAAAAGGAACAAACATCCAATCCCGAAGAGCGCATCCCCTATCGCTATTAAATCTGTTATAAAAATCTGTGACCACCTTTAGTTTCACTTCACTGCTTGCCAATGTTTACATGGAAGAAAAATTACTTAATTTACAGAAGCCATTTCAAGACGAACATGAAATATTTAAAATAAAGGTGTATAGGACTTTGTAAAGTGTAAAGGTGTATATATATATATATAAAGGTGTATATATATATAAAGGTGTAAAGGTGTATATATATATATAAAGGTGTATATATATATAAAGGTGTAAAGGTGTATATAGAATAAAATAAACTCTAATTATTTTATTCCATTATAAAAAAAATACCAACTTTGCGACAAACTTTGTATTAGAAATGAGTGATTAAACACTATTTAAGCCATATTTAAAAGATTTTAGAATGTAATCATTCAAAAATAAAAAAATGAACAGAAAAACAGTACTTAGTTTAGAAAAGGTGTAAACTTAATATCATAATTATATTCTTCCCATTAGTTTCATGACTCAAACCTTTTTGTTTTTACTTCGTTTTGACTTCGAATTATTTAAATTTTAAGTCAACGTTACAAGAAATTTTTAAAATGTTTTTATAGTGGACTTTAAATTACCTATTTAGTAGCATTTATGTCGTAATAAATCGAAAGTCTTTTTTTAAAGAGGAACACAAATTTGAGAGCCTCTTAATAAGTACGTAGTATGTAGTTAATTTTCACTGACAAAGATTACGAAATTAAAAATGCTACCATCATTTAAGAAGACAGTTGTCAATAAATTACGAAAGAAAAAACAGGATATATTTCTGAACACTGATAATGAATGAATTTTCAAACATTTGATATTATGACCATTTGTTAACTCTGTGTGACTTTGTAGACTTTGTGTGGTCTTAACTGGACATAATATTCCAACTGAAAACTTTTATAAAAGTTGTCTCCAAGTTTGAAAAAAAAATTTGGGCCAAATTTCTGTCTATTTGTAGATAACATAATTCAAAGGCAGATGAAATAGAAGAATGAAATTTAGTATAGCCTTTATAATAAAATTGTAAATTTCCATCAAGCTTTAGAGGCAATAAATTGATGGGAAGTAAAATATGTCTGCTCATTCATCGTAAGTAGCACAATATATTGTATAATATTGGAAAATTTGGAAAAATAATGCTATTTGACAAAACAGAAACTGAGTAAAACAACATATTTTTTTTATATTGATCAATATAGGGATAAGTAGCGTGCAATGTAGTTCCTAGATATTTTTCCTGTATCATGAATATTCTCAAAATGTTTCCTAATTGGCTACAATTATGAAAACAATTTTTTTTCCAGCACCTCTTGATTATTTTTTTAACCTCTGTGTCCTATAGTCAGCTAACATCACCAGTCTACTGGCCTTTAAGAAACTTTGAATTGAAAATGTTAATGACGTATTTCGATTGATAAGAAATTTCGTGCACTTCTACGTCCAGTTTTGTAGCCGTAGAAATTTGACGACTCTTTTGGATTTCGAGTTAAGCATTGAAGTCAAAGTTGGGGCGTTTTCATTAGTAAATATGATCTGCTATTAGAATGATTTTTAGAAATTAGGTTAAAAAATAATAGATTTTAAATATTTGTTGAATAAGATTTTTTTAGTTCAAAATCATTTGCAGTCTTTTGGTTTGATTTAGTTTATGAAATTTAAAATTTCAGCATTAAGAAAAAAAGTGAAATAAAGTTATCTTTAAAGTAGAGATTTCTCATAATCTTTTCGGATCTATAGTACATACTACACGTGATACAATGTTTCTCATTTCTTAAAAAAATTCTGAGTAACAGTTATGATTCCAAAATTTGTTTCTACAAGGGCGACACATAATGTAAAACATTGCTTGGTTTTTTTTTCTGACAATTCTGATTGACGTTATTTATCCTCTATTGGAAGTTCGTTGCGAAATGCTCTTTCCATGAGTGTTTTTTTTTAAATATAGCAACGTGGTTGCTAGACGTGCTTTTTAATATTATAATCTCAAGATGTGCATTTTCTTGTTATATTAGTTATATATTTCTAGCTATATTAGTTCCCCATTTACTGTAATTAAAATTATTTTCTATACTATTCTATGTATATATTTTTTCCTATGAAAAAGAAGCTGAACAATCATAAAATATTTTACAAATAAAGAAATATTTCTTCTTGTGCAGTCAAAGGGCAATATTCTTGCACTATAGCATGTATATATATAT
>JAPMOR010076299.1:0-22414 GCA_026543865.1 Argiope aurantia
GAAATCATGGATATCCCCAAGACAATCGGTCTATAAGTATGCCATTTTGAAACATTAAGCAAATGTATTAAATCGGTACGAATTTTACAGCTGCACATGACAGAAAGAGTATAGAAATGTGTCAACTTGCAGATGACACTGTATTCAAAATTATTGTAGCAATTACTTTTTGTGAAGTCGTATTGCATTTAGCTTTAGAATTCTCGCCTGGCAATAAAAATGGAAGCATTTCTGTTTTCAGATATAATGAAACGCCTACTAAACTTGCAGTATTACATTCAATTCATAATATATATATATATATATATATATATATATATATATATATATAATGGCTTGGTTTAATTTTTCATTTTGCATCTCAATAATTAAACTTTATTTAATTAGCAAATAGTTAAAAATAATTAGAAAGTTGCTGTAAAAATGTTTTTTGTGTGCACATACTAAGTAGTATATGCATAATATATTTATATGTTCTTAGAGATTTATATAGTCAACTAAATAATTTTAATTTAATCAATTCTTAAAAATGTATTTTAGTCATTGATCAAAAATCCATTTATGAAGTCTACAACACCTCTGTAAAACATTTGGAGTTGTAGATCTCCCATAAGAGCCAATGAAAATACGTGTTGCTTCTGAAGGTCATGCTGTGTATAAAAGATTAACACGTAAATGATTTAAATTATCTGAATGTTTTCAAAGAGTTTTAATGACAAAAATTCTGGAACTAATCCTAGGCTGAAGTCTACAATTATATATGAATTAATTTCTGCTATATTAATATTTATATATAAGACAAGAATTTCTGTATTTAAAAAAAGCTTCGATGCTACGCATAAATAGGATATTGAATAAGTTCCGTTGTTTTAATTAAAAATCATTCAAAACTCGATAAAAAATTGATGCGATTATCTCGTACTGAAGCTTGTAAATACTGAGTTCTCTTGTTTAACCTTCACAAGATTTATCATATGACATATCTTGTCATTTTGCTTGGTGATTTAATTTTCTGATAATTCTTTGCTTATCTATATAGAAAAATTTTACACTTTAGGTATAGATGTTACATGAAATTTTATTTTTAAATTTTTCGATAAATCTTTATATTTTTTTCCATATATTTCTTGACCAGAATGATGAATGTAAAACTACTACTCTATTTCTATAAAGTCATATTATATTCCAATTTCTAATTTATATGATTTGAAAATCAGAATATAATCTTTCATATAATTTTAAAAGTTAAGAATTATTTCCTTCGTTTGAAGAACAAAGAAAGTTTCTAATTCTTATAAATATTAAATTTAGAATACTTATCATAGACAAAAGTTTCGATTACTCTTTATTGTTGAATTTAAAATACCTACTAAAGGTAAGGAAAAAATGCTGAAAGAATAACTTAGCATAATAATTTATATGTAAAATAATGATTTTTACTTTTTATAAATTAAACAATCTACCAACATGTGCACAATAATCTTATAAGTTTTTCATGCACATATGGGGATGAATATGAATTTTTAAAACAGAAGAATTAAAAAATATATCTACAGGTATTTGATCAAAATCCAAACTAACCTGCATAAGATTCGCCAACATCAGACCATTTTGTGGAGAGCAGATGAGTCTAAAATGCTTGAAATTAAATCCTGCATAGTCCCATAGGCCTACGTATCCATTAATTTGAGTCACACCATTGTTGATCGAAGCATACTCTGCTACCAAATTCCCTGCCGCTACGAAATCGGTGTATGGGATTTTGTCAGCATCCCATCGATCTGTGAAAGTATAAAAGATGTATTTTCACTTAGATTCACATCAAGGAAATTCTATATATTTAATTAAAAAAGATTCTATAAATATTAATCAACTTTGTAAAATTTAGAGGACTAAAAATACATTGATTAGATAAAGTAGGCAGCGAAACTGTATAACCATTACTTTTTGTCTGCTAGAGAATTATAATTTTCATAAATTTTGCCCTTGCTAGTTTGCTTTTACTCAGTTTAAGTATTTCAGTTATCGCATGTTTAATTTCGATATGAATCTGTATCAAGTTGTCGAATTAATGTGTCTTAATAATCTCAGGCAACAATAGTAAATATTTATATATTTGATATTTGTAATTTTTTTATGACTAACATATATCCTTCTAATGTATTTTGGAATACATATATGTTTAAATGTAACAAGGTAGAAGTAGCCACTAATAAAATCAAAACATTGTTATAAGATGTCAAATAGCATATAAACTTTGAAGAAACAGGGTTCAGTAAATTGACGTTCTATGAAAATAAGTGTCCAATGAGTATTTACGAAATATAGTTGTATACTTCGAAAAAAGCATTCAAATACCATCTCAACATTAAAGTGTAAGATATAAAGACATTTAACTTATTTCTAGCAAAGGGAATAATTAGAGTCATTTTTTGAATCATGATTTCAATACGATATTTCAATTATACGATTATTAATTTCCTAGTTTTAATCTAAACAGTAGAACATGTTTAGTTTACATAACTTTTGGTTAAATTCTTGAACTAACAAGATTTGGTTTCATGCAGCAAGTTTAGAATTATTAAACATGTCCTATTTTATTAAGCCATTACAAGTATTTGACTGTGTTGCAAACATTTTCTTATTTTGTGGTTTACGAGTTCAGAATCAACTAATATGTGCTGGAAATCAATCATGATGTATTAGAAATAAATTTTTGATTTCTTGCAAAAAATAGCTAAATTATATTTAATATCTTGACTGTGACTACTTTAGATATGAATAATTCATCTATGCAGAATGCAGAAGTACAAATTTACACCGCCTTTTTTTTAACAATTAATTTGTGCTTGTTTAGTGGCTTCACTTATAAAATCTACAAATCAGTTATCTACAAAGAGTTAGATTTCAATCATTTTACTTTTGAAATATAATTCAAAAGATAAATTTACAAATCTCATATCTTTACAATGAAATGGAAAAGATATAACCTAACATGCCCAATATTTTTTAAGTGAAGTTGTCAAGATAACTTATCAAATCTACATTTTTCACAATAAAGTTGAAAAAAAAAATTACTTACCAAATCTAATCACGAAAATAACTCTTCCTTTATGATCTCGATGAGGTAAAAAGTTAAATATGCATCTTCTCAAAGCTTCCTCTATTGCAGTTGGAGAGAGAAACACTCCCGGATTCATTTTTCGAAATTTGTAGTGGTCCCGGACCATTTTAAAGGTTTTATTACAGTCGAATTTTCTACATCTGAGGAAGCGTAGTAGAAACTCATCGTCTGTGCGGGATGTAAATTCGTCTTGTTCTGTAGAAAGAAAAATCATAATTAAAATGAATCAGGGAAACAATTTGCAAAGAAGCTGTTGAGTTTTATATAGAAATTGGTACATGCTTCAATTTGGAAAAAAGGCTTTAAATTAATTAAATATGGATATTTTATGATATTTGAATCAATAAAGGAATTACAGAAAAAATTACAAAGTTCAAATATTTATAGTCTTCCTGTCCTAATAGTCAATCCAATTATTAAATATTCCAAACATTTAGTAACATATTTTGGACGCAGTAATATTTCTAATGTAAAAAGAATCATTATAACAACGATAAATTTGCGATTAAGAATTTCTTTTAATGAATTTATTTCATTATTTTTAGCGAATCAATGGACGCTTTGAACTACTATCATCTATTCAGTGATAAATTGTCCTCAAAACAGTCTTTCAAAAGGTGTAAAATCATCTGAAATGATGATATTTAGCTTTACATAACCTGATCGGTTTTGGTCGCTGATCACTTTTTTAATTGAAAATTTTATTACTTTCTGAATATTTTACATACAATTCAGAGAATTCTGAAACTATATAAAAAATTTTAAATCTCTTAATTTTTTTTCCAATATATTTATGGATTTAAACAACGTGAGTTATATTTTTTCACATCATTTGAAGCATTTTGAAGCATTTATTATACACTTTTCTCTAATGGTTTAGAAATTACCTGTTGAACTATGATTAGAGTAAATATTTTGTTTATCATTAGAAAATTATTTTAGAAGTAAAGAAATTATTTTATCGAAATATTAACATATTTCCAACATATTATAAGTAAATACAGAAATTGCGAATGTAAAAATCTTTTTTTATCCTTTAAGGGTCTTAAGTGGAATTTCCTCGAAGCTAATTTGGTTAAATTTTTTTATTCATGTTCCATCTAGTAATCACATGAATCTTACTTGGGAGGTATTTTTTACCATTTATTGCCAGATAAAAATGATCTTTAAACAACATAACATTTTCCAAATTCTATCTTCACAAATATGTCATTGATCATATAAATTATTAGAATTTGAATATTGTGACAGAAGCAAAACTCTGTTATAGGATATTTTGCATTGAATTCACAAGCAAATAGCGAGGAGATAAAGTACGAATCTAACTAAAGACGATAGAAATTTGTTAAAAGCAGTACTAACTGCTAAAGAATAAAAAAAAATTTTTCATTAAATATACATCTATACTTATAATAAAGCTCAATGTGTGTGTGTGTGTGTGTTGGCGCTCTATAGGCCAGACCATTCAACCTACAGCTATCAAATTTGGCACGTGTATACCTTGGAGGCCGGGAATGTGCACCTGGGGGTTATTTTTTCGAATTTTTAACTAGAATTTTATTTATTTAAAAATTAAGCGAAATTTTGACGTGATTCTGCTATAACTGCCGAAAATATTACAGCACAAAAAAGATTTTTACATGAAGTTAAAGATCAAAAATTTATCTTTTAAATGATTCTACTCTTTTAATCTTAAAATTAAATTTCTATTTTTAATGAATTTTTAAATAAATATTTTAACTATGTTTTTCAATAATTTTTTTCGTCAAAAATAAAAATTAAGATTAAGCACGTTTCGCATTCATGGGAAAAAAAATAGCTTTTTTCAAAGTGTTGCCATCACATTGATTAAAGCTCTAACTGAAAATAAATTAAATCTTTTTGGAAATGAAATCTGCAAAAATATAATTTTCGGCACGTGTCTGTAGGAAATGAAAAAAAAAATAATAAATATTATTTTTTCTAAAAAGTAAATTCAAGAAAAATTATTTTATGATCTTTTACACTCCCTATACAAGGTGTTTATTCAGTCCCGGATCCATTTTGATATTTAATTACTCATAAAATAATGAAGATGTAAACAAACTTATGGCATTTATTGATGGAATAACTCATATATTTTCCTTTTCGGGTTTGAATATTTTTACTTTTGTAAATATCGTCTGCGCGTGTTTTTAATTTCAGATAATTTCATTTTCCAGTCTAAATATCTGTACTTTTCTAAATATCGTCTGCTTATTAATTGCATTTTTCTCTCTTTTGTTTTTGGCAACTATTGAAATGTTATGTTTACTTTTGATGTGTTAGTTCTATGTAGTACTTTTGTATGTGATGTTTTATTCGATCGGATATTAAGGAGAATGCATACACCACAAGAGAAAGCACAGATTTTATGGTGGTCATAGAGTTAATTTCCAATCAACTAAATCACTGACTTTTAAGAGTTCATTTCAAATCACTTAAACTGACTGATTTATGAAGATTTGAATATCACTATTGAATAAAAAAAGGATAATTTTAGATTTTTCATCGATCGTTTCAAAGAAAATACGCCAATAAGCGTGCAGGTTTCTCAAGATTAATTGTCCTAAGATTATGAAAATGGTGAGTTTTTCTAAATTTTTAACATTTAAAACTTCATAAATAAGTCTTAGTTGATCGTGGAAAATAGAAATATTCATTCATTTATTTAAAATTTGGTGTGTCCAGAATATTTATCAGAATATGATACCTTACTGCATTAAATTTAGACTTCATAATTTTTGAAATATATTTAGAAGCAGGAACAAAATATTATTATTGATTTCATTTCAATCCTTTTGAAAGCAAAACTAAAAACTGAATTTTATACTGAATCTCAGAAATTTTTGTTGAATTATAGTTTGAGATATTACATAAACTATGAAAAATATTTTGTAGTTAACATAAGACTTAAATACCGAGCGATTCTGTTTGCAATACTCATATTCAATAATAATAATAATTAATAAATAACAATAAAGATGATAAATAAAATAAAACGCTTGGTTTTATTAAAAAATATCTTAATATTAATTGCAATTTCGTCATTTACATTTTTAATTAAAGTTGAAGTTTTACCGGAAATGGCAACAAATTAGCAAAATATATATAGTAAATTGAACGAAACGATCTAAACAATATAAGTTTGGTATGACTATCAAAATTTGAAGATTAAAAATCTTTTGTTTGAGAATCCTTTAAGAGACCAGTTACTTAAAATATTTAATTGAAAATTGTAGCGAGCGGTAATACTGGCGAACCGGCTGGTCGCCAAAGGCGGCTAGTAGCTTATAAAACGAAAACATTGCAACACTGAATATTTTTGAAAAATATTTCCTCTTTTATGATAAGCAAATATTGATTTGATCTTTTTTTTCTATCAACAATGCATGCGATTAATACGATGTTCATTTGTTGTTTTTAATTTATTACAAATCATTGATTGATTCTTTACTATCTACAATATGTTAATAGATTTTACAGTTGTAATATGATTTTAAAATTTTTTCTGAGCGATATATGTGAATAATTGATAGCTATTCATTTGTTATGTTAAATTCATTACGAAATATTATTCGTCATTTATTATCTACAATGTTAATAAATTTTAAAATTGCAATATGATATAAAAATTCTTTTTTAGTAATGCATATGAATGATTGATAGTCATTCGTTTGCTTTCTTAATTTTTTTGCGAAACTTTTATTCTGTTTTTATTATTAACAATGTTTATAAATTTTAAAGCTACTGTATGACATAAAAGGTGAATTTTTTGTCTTATAACTTTAAATGAGCAATTATTGTATATATATATATATATATATATATATAAATTTATTTCTTGTATCATGGAAATAGCTTTAACGATTTGGGTCAAATTTTATATTTAGATAAGGTACTTCCTTTTAAGTTTATCTATATAGGTGTCTTTCCCCCAAAAATGCGATTTTACACACAAACATTTTTTAATTAAATATTCATATGTGGTTGGCTATACATAAAATGCATGAGCGTATCAGAGGTAGTGTATGGTTAGGGTTTTTCACCTGTTTGATCCGCGTTTGCAATTCAATTAGATTGCGCTTATAAATTTAAATGAGCCATGGAATAGGATTCTTATAAAAGCGAAAGATTGGTTTCCCAAGTACTTTTTTTTATAAATTGTACTCCACAATATAATATATACTTTATTATACTTTTTATAATATCACTCCACAAATTTTGAAAATAGTTTATAAAATTTCCCATGTTATTATTGATTACAGACAAATAATTTTAGCTTAAATTTAATTTATAATTATTAATTGCTATAAACTACAAGTATTTTCAAAACTTATTATATTTAGGATCATTTCTGTACACTAGAAAAGGATAAAGGGACAAAAGAAACAATTAATGCTGTAACGAATTACAATTTAACCTTGAATAAGCTCATTCTTACATCTTAGCGATTTTTTACGAAGGTTAGAAAAGATATATTTCCTGGTTCCTTTGAAGTCCTGAAGGAAAAGGAAGCCGCCAAGAAACATTTCTTAAAAGCAAAATTATAGTAATAAATGAATTTAATGAATCATTGAAAATGTTCAGATTAAGGAATTTCATGCTTTTTTTCTTCACATTCTCAGTTTCAGGCCGGAAAAAACAGCTCACATTTTAACATATAGGAATTAAGAAATTCATTTTGTAATAATCACTATGGTCTTATGATATTCTTATCTATTCAAGAAAATTGCAGCTTAAAGATATTCTAATAATGAAGTATACAAAGATTTGTTATCATAAATATATTTAATGTACTGAAAAATAAATCCTCCGTTTCTCTTTTAATGTCGATGACCTTATGATCTTAGTTTTACAAGCATATTACTTTTGTTTAATCTGCTTAATATTCATATCTTAATAACGACAGCTAATGTGCGCATGTCTCTGCGTTATCTATGAATGCATAAATGTTGTTAGTGTATAAGACAACTCGCTGGATATAAAACTATCAAATTTGGCATAAGTATATTTGTAAAAGTCCCTAATCCCTAAATATGAATGAATTTTAAAAACATCCTTTCGAATTTTAAATATTTAAAAATAAAATAATTTTTTCTATAGTAGCGAATGAATATACCATCTTTTAAAATGATTTTTCCCCACAAATCTTAAAATTAAAAAGAAAAATCTTTCTTATGATATTAATTCTGCAATCCTCCATCCCCTCCCCCGCTTATTTTTTAGAAAATACTTTTTCATGATTTCCAATAATATATTAATTGTTAAATGAAACGAAATATTTTCATTGTTACATAAAGTCTTTCAAATCAATTTTTTTTTCCAAAGTTAAGGTTATGATTAACGAGAGAGAGCGCAACTGAGTGTTAAGTATTTTTAAATTTTAGTTTAATAATTTTTGTTTACGTTTAGAGGTGCAAGAAGCATGCTCCACTATAATGCGCTTTCTGGTTTTAATTCAAATTCTTTGAATAAAGCTGAATTCATTTCTTAATGAAAGTATCTAAGCAAAATATTTTTCTATATTAGTTTATAGTTGATTCTTCTTATAATGCAAAAATAGATCTTTTGTTTTCTGTTGATGTTAAATTAATTATTTAATTTTGAATCCATTTATGTTATTTCTATTTTAGACATTTATTCGTTGAGTTTTTTTCTTTCTATTTTTGACATTATGATTAAACGACAATAAAAGAAAAGTTTTGATTTCCTTAAAATCGCCCTTTTTTTTAAAAAAATTGGTTTTAAGTATTTTTACTTTCTTGTATACTGAGTATAGAGAAAGTATAGTAACCGTGAAAAAAATTCGAACTGAAAACTTTCATGATTTTTCTCCTTTTAGACTTCAACGAGGTCGAAAAACTCATTTTTGGCATTATGTCTTTCTGTATATGTCTCCATTCGTCTGTATGTCTGTCAGTGACATCGTTAACTCGAATTTATTTTGAGCTAAATGGATGTTATGTAATATACATTAATTTCTTTTGTTATTTGTTTTATGTTTAATATGTTAATTATGTTTTTGTTAATTATATTTTACCCTTTTCCGAATTCATCAGAAAAGAACAAAAAAGTCGACCCCCCCCCCCCATAGTTAAGCGTTCGACATCAGTTTATCCTAGATGGATACATCAAACACTCAGCTAAGGCAATGACATTGAAAAGGTAAAAACGTGACTTGAAAATTAATTCCTTCAACTAGTTTGAAACTGTGCTTTTTTTTTTCTTTTTTTACTTTCTCGGCAGAAAATTCATTCACTCTGTAACGAAAGCAAAATATGAGATCTGGATATTTGCAAGAATAAAATAAAGATTCATGATTTATTTTTAAAAAAATCTACTCTTTCCTGGCAGAAGTAATTTAATGAGCAATAATGCTTTAAAAAAGTATTTTTAATAGCCTGATTGCTTGCTGAGTGACCTGCCATGTTTTGTGAATTTTTGTGAGTATCTTGCATAAATATATAAATATTAATTAAGAAGAAAATTTTTAGTAACTACCGTGTATTGACTTCAGCATTCTAGCAATAAGGGCTATTAATTATAAATTTATAACTTCATTTTTTTAAAAAGAAATTATAATATTGCGTTACCTTTCATTTTCTTGTTTTAGAAATTTTACAAAAAAAAAAAAAGGTAAAGAATAGAAATATTATCTAAAATGAATGAAAAATATCAAAAGAAAAAAATACATTTGAAATTTATTAACAAAGACTTTCTTTTAAAAGTAAATTCAATCAGAATTTCGAAACAATTTCTGAAATTGTAATTTTTATTTTGCAATAATCGGAAATACGTTAATCATCATTCGATTAACAATTGATTGTGTTATAGATATTGATTGATTATGTTTTCATTGACCAATGCATGGATAAAAATTTTAATTTTAAAATGATGCATTTTAAATATTATTACAAAATATTAAGATGATTATATATATACATAGGATGGCATACTGACTTAAACTGTAACATGTATGATGAAAATGTCGTTCAAAACGTTGGATAAAATAGATTGTAGTTTAAAAGTTAGTAAATTTGGCCGTAATTGCTTCTTGGGTTGTAGGAAAAAGATGTATTTGGGAAGCAAAAACAACTGTTATTAGATTTTTGAATAAAAAGTAATACAAAATTTTAATGTTTTTTCGCAATAACTTCGGAGAATATTATTGCATAGAAATAATTTTCTCACCATCTTATAATTCATAACATAATATTACGAGAATTTCAATTTTATTTCTTTATAAAGTTTTTTTTCTCTAATTTTAATAAATTTTCAGATATATATTTAACAATAAAACTTTGCATTGTTTTAATTTAGGAATTTATACTCACTTGCATTGTGACAATATTATATTTTTGTGGACACATTATCTATACCATATAATTAAAAGGACATTTAAAAATTAATAGGCCATCAAGATAAACGAATGAAGCTTAAAACATCATGCTACAATGTTTTTCAGTAGAGTTTCAGTTTTTCAGTTTCATGCTACAATGTTTTCCTTTAAAACTTTTTTATAAGTTATGAGGAAAATTTATATCCGAAATGGCTTATAACACTGCTAAGATATAATATTCTTTTTAAATTTTATCAGGATATATTACATTATTAAAAATTTTCTCTTTCAATAATAATTGCTGTTTGAAACTACGATATTCCGTAAGCATTCTTGATACGTAGAAAATATAATTCTTTGAATCATTTAAGAGCATTGGGAATATTAGTGCATTAACTTGAACTGTTTTTTTAAATTTTTGGTCTGATAAAATTGGGGAAATTGTATTGATTATAGAGATTTAAAATATGCTTAAGTCTATAAATCTAAAAGCTCATACTTTAATTTTTAAAAATGGAGCTAACAAGAGGTTTTATGATAATATAAAAGTATACTTTTTTTACTTTATTTAAAAATACATTATTTTTTTCAATTATTTCTGCATTGTAGTAACAATTTAAGAAACTATTTATATCGAAAAAAAATCATGCATTTTTTTTAGTTTCCAAATTCTACGACATTTAATATTTTCCTTAAAATTTTTTTATTGTGTGCGTATATATATAGATATCAAAATACGAATACTTTCACTATAATTATTGAATTAATAATCACATATTATGCTAATTTTGAAGTGATTTTATTCCGATATTTTTTCCTATGTATAGCATACCTATTATGGTTTTGAAGATTAGCTCATCACAAATCATATTCGATTTTCCATTAGAAAGCAAATGTTTTAAGAAACAAAGTTTTTTCTTGGCCGTTTAAATAAAAATGAAGACCGTTTATTTTTTATATATATATTAAATTTTATATAAAATATAAAATTTACTTGCAAAAATTTTTTTTTATATGCAATTAAAATTTCGGTGTTTTTACAATGGAGAAATTCACAATTTCTTTAATCAATTAATGCCATTCTACGGACAGTGGAAATTAAACTGTCACTTTTTTTAAAGCAGAAATGTGAATTCATAAGGTATCTAAGTTGCATACCTCTGAGCATTTCTCTTAATAACCTCAAACAAGTTTCTCTTCTTTCTGGGGTTTCATTCAGTTCCTCTTTCGCTACTCTCAGGTCATCAGCTGTCAAAGTGTTGTCGAGAAAAGGTCGATACACTTTGTTGCCTACAATTATGGCTTTTGCACTTTCCATAATTGTTTTAATTCCTAGATTCACTTACTCTATAGCAGGCAAAGAACTCAAAATGTCCTCTTTTTTCTGGCCTCTCTGAAAAGAAAAAGATAATTAAATGACAAATTTCTCCCTGAACATTACCAATGCACAGGTAACCTTTAATAACGTGCATACATTTTGAACAGAAAAATAGATTTCAAAATATGAAGATAAGGAATTAGAATCAATGAGATGGAAAGAAATATTTATGAATAAACATTTATAACAAATAAACTCCCATTTATTTAGTTTTGTCTACCCATCCATTCGGTAAATCGAAAAAAAAAGTTTCATTAACATTCATTCAACATGAAAAAAAGTTCATTTCATTTTTTAAAGAATTAAATTAAGGAAAAGGAAACGAAAGCCTACCTTTCCAGTATTTGTATTTTATCCTAACAGAAAATAATTTCTCATGCTATTTATAAAGCGTATCCACTTATCTTTTGTTGTGTAATCAAAACACCTAAAAAATCGACAGACAAAGCTCAAGGTTAAGTCTAAAGTTCAATGCTCGGAAATCGATTCGTATGGAAGAAAGGATAATTTTACATTGATAATCGCCCCCCTCCATCCCGAAGAAAGCGTCAGTTCTCTTCCTTTTAAATAATTGTTCAGTTAAATGCACCTAATGCGAAAGTCTATCAATCACAATAACAAAAGATGTCTCTGAATGCAGAATAAATAACGGAAAAAGAGATTTCATAATATCTAATTAGCATTATGGAAAACGGGGTTCTGTGTAACCTCACTTTTTAAACTTAACAATGATAAATTTTTTCTTGGTTGCTCTTGATTCAACATTTGTGCAAGGGTTACCAAGCATTTTGCTATATCAAGGTTTATCCCTGATCAAGGTTTACCAAGCATTTTGCTTTTAACTGTTGTCGTAACCAACCTTTTCGTTTTTTTCTGTAGATTCACCTCAAATGGCTGATGCGTTTAGGGTAACTTTTGCAATGAAGTCTTATAAATATTTTTTTAGATCTGGTTATAGCTATCGAAATTCTAAATTGAAGGAAATAATGTTCCTTTAAACAGTTAGATATTTCTATTACAACTGATAGAATACTTATGGGGATAAATAATAAATGAAATGTCGAATGAAAGAATCTGAAGTTAAAGCTTTCTATTATAGGCAAAATGAATATTTTTTTATTTTCTTATATACGGAGAAAATATGGCAACCATCGAAAAAAATTGGAACTCGAGATTTTCTCGAATCTCTTCAAGTTGCTCTAAGGCCTAGAATTAGATTTTTAGAAATATATTTATTTGTCTATGAAAATAATGATTATTCATAAACGTTTTCATCTAGAGGAATGAAATTTAGTATGCAACTTTTACACTTAATTTGTAGGCATCTTTCAAATTTCGAAGGAAATACCTTCTCTTGAAATTTATCTGTCTAGTCATCTGAGTATGGAAGAAGAGATAATAGTAAAGTTTAAAGAGCTTGATAGATCAAATTTTACACTGATTTAGATTTAAATTGTACATCCGTATCAAGCTTTGAACTTAACCCGTTGAACCATTGTTCGTGCATTTGTACTTTTGCACGCATATAAATGTGTCAAATACACAAATATTTGGATAAAGGAAATTTAGCACATAGTTTTAATATCTAAAGAGTAAATCCTAATCAAATTTTGAATCAAATCCGTCAAAGAACTAATGATCATGATAAATCAAATTTTAAATGAATATAAATTGGTATGGTATCTTGATATTAAAATTGAAAATCTGTGTCAAATTGAGATTTTAATCGGTCTTTACAAGAGAAATCCAAAATGCATATTCGATTAAGAAAATATTCGTGAGTAAAAGTTTTGTGAATAATAAACGAATCACAAAGTTTTCATTAATGAGACTGAAAAAAATCCCAGCTATCGTAACGTTTACAGCCTTGTCCAACCTCCACAATTTTATATGGAAACAGAAAGTATAATTTCTTTATTAGAGAATATGTGAGAAAATTTCCCTAACAGTTTTACTTTTAAAAATATTAAAGTAACAGGCCTTTTCAAAAAAAATTCTTTAACATGAAATTGAAAATGCCTTTTTTTTCTACCACTTCTTTGTGTTTTATAATAATATCAAGAAATAAATTAAATTATTACTCAGATATTTTTTTTTATTTTCGGTTCATGAAAAATAAATATTAAATATACACGTGTATTCGATAGAATATCAGATTAAAAAAAGGTTTTAGATAAAGAAATAACCTTCATGATTTTTCTAGTTAAGATAACAATACCTCACGTTACCTTATCTTCAAAGCTTTTTTGTTTTATTAATTACATTTAAATATTTATTATCAGGCTTTCTCACTAGGTTGCCCACTTGAATGACAATTTATTATATTTTGAAAGTTTCTTTAGATTTATTCCCTTTCTTAGCAATAAATAGAATTTCTTTAAAGATGGATGTATAAAATAATATGTAAAACAGAATAAAAATACAGTATTTCACCTATAAGATTCTTTTCTTTACTTTTTTTTTATTCAGACCGATGACTTTATAGGTAATTAATTTATAGAGAATTATAAAGAATGAATATGTACTTTTATGGAACATAAGTATATAATTTTTTAGCCTATATAAAATAATTTTTTTTTGTTATTAGATTTGAAAAAATCAGGAATATGTTTGAAATAAACTTTAAAAGTATCGTCTATATAATTAAGTAATATAATAAAAATAATATTATTTTATTTTATTTCGATTGAACGTAGGTTTATAAACTAGTAGAAATATATTTTGAACTACTTTATTATTTGCTCATCTTAAAAAGAAAAAGGCCAGAAAAATAATAGAATCTAGAATCAAAAGATAAGTTTAGTAATGTGAAACAACTTTGATTTCTCAAAAAAGTCATTCTGTATATAATATTTTATTAAATGGAATCTGACTCTATGAGCTTTAATGTGTAATCTGATATTACTGTACTTAGTTAAATAATTTACTTAAAATGATATTGAACAATGCTAATACAGTACTAGTAAAAAAGTAATAACTAATAAAATTGAAAGCTAATAAATTAATTTTAAAGCTTATTATCAATAACAAAACCACTTTTTAATAAAAATTTTAAAACTTATTAGGCAATTCTAATTCTAATTTAACAATGTATTGTTGTTGAAAGCAATTATATAAAAGCATCCTTGCAGAAAACACATACATTTTATAATAATACTAAAAATTAGATTACTATGCATTATAATTAAATATCACAATATTTAAACTAATAGAAATTACTTACGAAATCTTATAGATTAAAAAAAATTTTTTTCGCCTACTGGTACGAATTATTTAAAGCCTTTCAAAACAAAAGCTGGAACAAACCAAATAGTGGTTGGTTGATGGAGTTTATTGGCTCAAGAACCTGGGACAAACCAAAGATGCTGTAACTACACTAGTAAACTTTAACTAAGATTGTTATGATTCCTTCAAGAAATGAAAGTGTTTGTACGTTGAAACGCCTGTTGAAGCGCTCTTGGTTGGAGAGAAAAAACTCGTCTGACCGGAAAAATTCATGGTCCCGGTTCATTACTATGGATATGTTGAATCTTATTAAAGAAAGGAGAGTTCCATGATCGGTCAACAGAGAGATTGTGTTAACATATAGTTTCCTCTCACATAGCTTTCATATTTGAATTTAACCGAATATTAGGAATCAAAGTTTTCAGGAATAAGATTCGAACCTCTAATCTATAGCATGACGATGTTTTAAGCTTGATTTATCTATTTTTATTTTATTTTCAAAACTTTGCTCTCATTTAAATGGAAATGATGGCACAAAAATTATTTATTATCGTCTGAACATAAGTGTGAATAAATTCAGTAATTAAAGCAATGTTACAAAATCGATTTGATGAAGTTAAATGCTTCAAATAAAAATAAAAGAGCATTCTGAAATCAATTGCAATAGGTTCATACATGATTTTCAATAGGTTGATCTCAGCTTTAAATATCACTATTAAAATAATTCTGCCAAATATAGTATAACAAGTAAAATAATTCTCAACTTAAACAATTTTGAAATAAAGAGCGGAAAACAAATGCTTCTTACCTTTTGTGTTGAAAATTCTGGTTAATTATAGATCGAAGGACAATTGAAGAGGTACAAGCTTTCGTGGAGCGCCTTACTTGATAGCTGAACAAGCAGAAAAATGATTTACTGTCCAGGAAAATGACCTTCATTTAAAGAACTTGGCTGAACTTATTTAAATCACAGATTCATCCAGAACAATTTTTGCACGAGGATAATGTTTATACTTTTGCCATTTTTCACTGCTTGAACTTCCTGTGTAAACAAACTGGTTTCGGTGAAAAAGGGTGAAATGCAATTATCTTTAACATTAAAATATCAATATAATGGCACACATGCCACTATTCTTACATGTTTTTCTTGATTTATTTCTTATCTGATTTTCGTCATTCTTGAAGGAAAAATATTTGGGAATAGAATTTTTGTTATCATTGCTCCGAAGAGGAAAATGTAAACAAAAAATATCAATAAATGAAGCATTAATTTCAAATTTGTTTTGTAATTGAACAGAATTAATCTCTTTTTTTCCCCCTCTATAACGAATACATATTTCATGAGACTATTTTAGCTTCGAATTTCTAAGTTTCTTATAAAATTATAGTTATATTACTCATCCTATTATCCTATTTTTTCATTTCCTGTGAAAGAAGGCCTAATATTAAATTTACAAGCCAATTTGTAACTTTTTGAGAATACGCTTAGTCCTAAAATAAATGAAGAAAATGATCAAATTTTTATAAATTCTTTTATAAAACTGCTGTTATATTTTTTGTCTTGCTAACGTATTTATCTTGGTTCCTCTATTAAAAAAACATATTATAAATTATTTGGACTTCGTATGTACTAGACAAAGATTTGGTATATGCGAAGAGAAAATAAGGAAAATATAAAATATTAAATGTATTGAAACTACACACGTGTATTCCACCTTGCCAAATTAAAGGAATTCGGATTAAATTTGTATGAACAGTCGCCGCGACAGCATTAATGGCTATCACCGGCTACGGTACAACCATTCCCTTGGGAAGCACGTCCCGTCATCGGAAAGAGGTAGTCGACTCCACGCCATTTCTGTGCCCACTCGGGTGGTGAGAACCAACTACCACCCCTCAAGCTTCTCATCTCATATGAAGTGCTCCCCCGTGGGTGTAAATATATTTGTAAATAAATCATATTCCATTTTTAGTTTGGGTTGCAAAATAGGATGAATATAGAGGAAAGTATCTGAATTGTTCTTCATTCGACGCATCACTTAGGAAATCGATTTATGTTTGGTGATGTGGTAAACTAAAGAAATTTGAGAAAACAAATTTTTTTTTTATAAATACAAAATTTTTTTAAAAGTTGGAATATTTTCATTATTTTTAAATACTAAATATGGTTCAGCTTTAAATAATATTGCAAACAGTTAAGAGCATGGATCTAGTGGTGTAGTTTCTACAACCGAGCTTTAGGTGAATTCTTTTTATGAATTTTTCCTTTTCAGTGATTCTCATGATTCGATTTCGATAAAATTTCCTTTATATTCTCCGCTCATAATCCCCAAATCTTAAATAGTTTAGACGAAATCCGCCAAATAATTTTATACAATAATAACGCTATGCTCATGTTTACTTGTGAAAAAAATTTAGGAATTATTCTAATTAGATATAAATGGGTGTGGAATAATTTGTAAAGAGGTTTAAACTATTTACCAAGTTAGTAGATGGCCTTCAAGTAAAACAAAAAGAGACACTAATAAATTTTTATTTCTGTATGTTTCCTTAACTATTGATGAAAGAAAATTATTTATTCATTATTTGTATTTAAGATTTTTTTTTTCAGTAATCTATCCTTGAGAAATTATGAATCGAAAACTTTATTTAGAAATAAAAAGATCAGAATATACATATAATTTTGTTGCTCTTAGCACGTTTAATAGAGCATATAGAGGCATCGTAGTAGAATCTTAGCATCGAGACAACAAAATTGAATCCAGGTTCGAAGTTTTACTTTGCGTAAGATGTAAGTTCTACGAAACCAATGTGCCTGCACCCAACATAATATAAGAAAACTATTTACTCTTCGGGTTTATTAATAATTTCTTTCGTTTATTGAAACCAATGCAAAAATTGTTTTGATTATTTTTGATGGTTACTTTTCATTTAAATTATTTCTAAAAAATTATAAAATAGACTAGAAAAGCTCTCTTGTTTAGAAATATTATAAGACTATAATCAGTTTCCTAATCTGATGTATTTTTCATATTCAGATTGAAATCTGGATAAATTTGCGCATTATATTTCCCTTTATAAACTGATGATACGTAAAAGTACATTTAAATCATGCTAGTATCTTCCAAATATGACTACTTTCCCTGCTACTTAATATTTTCCTCTTCCTTTCCTTTAATATTTTTTCCTTTTTCTTCTTTATTCTGCATAAAGATTTATCTAATTTGCAAAAATGACATTTTAACCAGTGGGAGTAGTCTCCTCAAAACTTTCTCGCTTAAAGTTATCCCAAAGAACGCTTTGCATGGCAATGGTTTATTATAGTTACGAAATATTCGCCTTTTTCATGGATTTAGAATTTCTAATAAATCTGTCGTTTCATCCTTGGCGGGTAATTTATTGGTTAATCGCTGCCATATGTTAATAGCATCCAAAAATGAATTTTGGGGTTTAGAAATATTTTTCTCAACCTATTGAAACAAAAATTTGACACGAAACCTGTAGGCACAAAACCCCATACCAGATTTGATATATTTAAATCATTGCGCTTTCGAATTATCGAGTTTACATGTTTTTGATAGCACAGGCTGACAGACAGTCAATCTATTGTTGGTTTTGGTTCAAAATTTGATTTGAAAATGTCTATTCTATAGATGTTAAATCGTGTGACGAATTTTAGCTATCTAGCTTTTGTTTTGTAGGCATCGTGTTAACAGTCGTATGGGCGAACTATTTACACTGATATACTCTAAAATTAATTATCCAGTGACCAACTTTCCATAGAAACTTCAATTTCAGTTTTAGCAACTTCAACAGATCAATATTAAGTTGCTACTTCAGCAAATCAATATTCCCTGCTTATTGATTGTTGACCCGATTCTTACAATGATTTTTAAAATATAATAAAATTTCAAGTTAAGTACAGAAATTAATTTTGTCTTTTAAACATTGGTAATTTTTTTAGTGTTTACATATCATTTTTCTATTCTTCTTTTCGATTTTCTTCTTTCGTGTTTCTATCTCTTCTTTTTTATTTTGGCTTTAGCATTTTATTTTTCTCGGTTTCGTATTGCTTAAAAATATTTTCCCAGATATTATTTCGAAATTTTAAAGATAAATGCTTCACAGGTTAATAAGTAATAATTAACCAATTTTAAAAAAAAAAAAAAAAAAAAAAAGATAACTAAAGACCGTGTACTTATCGCGGCCAGTGTCTGTTAAAAGATAAATTATTCGACAGATAATGTCAGCACGCGATTTTTTCTCCCGAGTTTGTGTTGACAAAAACAAAAACCTTCTTCTAGAATATTTCAAACCATTTAAACTAGACATGTGAACCATCTAAATTATAGGCAGGTCGTTGTAGCTCTCCTCTATTTATTCTGTTGTGGGAAACCAGTTTGCGTTATAGCCGGGGCCATGAGAAAAGGTGAATACTCCAACTGAGCGAAACGATCTTCTGAGAAGATGATTGAACGTAAAAACGTAATGTTAGGAAAAAGTTTTCATGGGGATGAATAGAAAGAAAATACTTCATAAGATGAAATTTATTTTTCAAAAAGCAACATGATTTAAATATATTCATGAAATTCCTATAGTATTAATAGATATTAAGTCCTTTTCGTGAATTATCATAAATATTTTTTCTTAGTTTTTAGATACTTGAGTATATTAAGCTAAGAAATAGTATATTTAGATTGAAATGGAATGTAGAACTTTGAATATCTATATAATGTATTTTAAAAATTCCTGGAACATATTTTAAATGCATGTTGCGACATAAATTATAAATATTTAATTTAAAAGCAACTCACGAGTAGTTTAATAATTATAAATATTATTTTGTAAATAGTTGTTAATTCAGTATGGCAAAAGTGATATGTTTTGGAATTTTTGAGTTTGTTGTTTAAAAGGATATCAGAGTTTGAATGAAAATAAGTTGATGTTAATTTGGTAATATTATTTATAATATAGTAAAATTTCGTTTAAGTTTGTCTGTATTCCATTTTCGTTGATTTCACGAACTCAACATGCATATCAGACACATAAAAATCAAGACATTTTCTTAATAAAACATGGGAATTCGAACCTAAAAGGCGATCACCATAGGAGTTGTTTGTTAGAGAATAACACGTGGTTATTTTTTTTAAATATCGATTTATGAAGCCAATCTTCATAAATCAAAGAAACTTTGAGAAGATGTGGATAATGTTTTGTTACGCGTTTTCATATTTTTCGTAGTCACGTTTTAAGTCTTCATGTTTCTAAGTCTTTATTACAATTTAAGTATTAAAATAATAAACATTTATCCTTGCATAAAAATAAGTAGCATATTAATCAAAACTATCTGTAAATCGTTAATTCAATTTAAATAGAATTTTTTTAAATGCATCTGTATTTATATATATATATATATTTTAAATTTTAATTTTATTATTGTGTATTTCGATAATAATTATTTATTTTAGGATAAAAAATTTAACAACATATTAATTATAAGTATTTGTAAATTTTTAATTGAATAAGAATTATTAAGAAAGAAAAAAAATCTCTGCCAGATTCGATCCTTGACTTTACGTATAGGAGACGGTTACCTAGACAACCATGCCATTGGTATCATCTGGTAGGGAGTCAAGTTATCAGTATATAAGCTTTACCAAAAGTTTGAGAACCAATTTCTCGGAATTGATTGGCCATTGCGTTTTAATATTTTCATGAATGAACATTCTAAATGCATACTATCATTATACTAAATCTTATTCCGAACTCAGATTTCAACCCCGTGACTTCCCCTTGTAAGTCAAAGAAAACCGCTACCAGTATATTAAATTAAAATGTATGTTCTTTTTGTTAGTTTGAGTCCGATACAATTCCAGAACACTTAATGAATTGGAAAGAAATTTGACGGATATGTTTTTTGACAGCTAGAAGATAACTGCATGATGGATAGTTCATTGAAAATACTCTAAAGGGCAACATCGTTAGATCTATAGGTATCAAAAGTGGTAGTTGCTACTTGGGTAGCTGATATTTACTCACGAAATGCTTTTCAATATCTTAATTAGATTTAAATTCTAAAAAAATTAAAAGTTTTTTTTTTACTTAAATACTTCGGAGTATAACATTGTGTAAACCCATTTCTAAAACAATTTAAAATTAAAAAAAAAACTTCTTAGTGACATCAGTTTTACATGCTTTTTTATTTTTTTTTAATTTTAATAAATTGTTCAAAATATTTTAAAGTATATCCTACAACAGTACATTTCATTGCCTTAGTTATTAGATATATATTTATCTGTATAATCGATCTAATCGAATTCTAGTAAATGCATTTTGTTTTCCTTTGCACGCTATCGCTACTAAAAATTAGATTAGATTTTTAAAATTCGATTTTAAAAATAAAAAAGGGAGAGATAAATTAAGCCCGAAACTTTATAATTTGAGATTAGATTTTTGAATCCACTTAAACATTTTTTTTTTCCATAATGAAACTAATGGGATTGACTTCTTTGAAATTTTCTCCTGTACTCCCTAATAGAGGTATTATCCCTTTCCCATGACATTGTGAGTGTTGCGGGTCGTACACTCCACAAGTGCTCAAACTCCTGTAAAGAGTCAGTTCTGTGTTTTGCATTACAATCAATAGAAGAAGATATGCAGTTTAGAACTCTTCTGCTAATTGAAACCGAAATTCGTCACAAAACTGTAATTTTAGTTACAAGAATTATATTAAAAATTTCCTGTATTTAAATCATTTTGTTTTTGAGTTATCGCATTTACATGCAGAGGTTGAAACCATTTGCCAGCTTTAGTTCAGAATTTGATAGGGATCTACTCTCTAAATGCTTAAATTTGTAGCATTTTTTTTCTTTCATTTGACTCTACACTTTGTTATTCGCCTGTTCATTCGTATTCGGTCAGCCAAATTGATGGACTTATTATGAATTTATTTCATTCAAAATTTGATAGAAATCTACGAATTTTCGTATAAATATATACCTAACTGAAAACGATTTTGAGTTATCTCGTTTATAGATAAAATAAATTTCGTAAATAGACAATAAATTTCGGGTCCCAATTTTTTGACTATTACAATACTTTCTGTTTTTATATTTCGTATATGAGAAAAGAAAGGTAAAAAAATTACGAGGAAATACTAAACAATACTCTCTTTTCTCTCTCTCTCTCTCTCTCTCTATATATATATATATATAAGTATTAAAATCAAGTTAATAGGAAAAACAAATAAACCAAATAAAACAGCAAATAAGAAAATAATTTTTAGTTGCGATTCCGAAACTATTTCGTTTCGTTTTCAAAATATTTC
>JAPMOR010076299.1:22514-39031 GCA_026543865.1 Argiope aurantia
TTATATTGGTTATATATATATATATATATATATATATATATATATATATATATATATAGATTGGTTACGTATATATATATATATTACAATTTTACCGAACAGTTAGAGTTTCAAATATTTTACACTTTTACAGAATATTTAATGAGATAAATTTCTTTCCCCATTTCGCTCTATTCTCAGAGAGATAACCTGACAAAATATTTTTCCACGTGCCAAGCAAAAGAAGAAAAAAAAAAAACACGCAACGAAATTAATCTGTTTTATCAACGAATGATGTGCAAAACGTGTTTTCTATAATCTGATACTTAGGAAATGCGAAATTCCAATTGATAAACTGAACATCTGTTTCTGACGTGCGGAAATTTTTATTGATTTTGATCGTTTGAAACTTACTTATAAGTGGTGGGTATTAAAACCTACTTTCAGTACATTTCATTTCCTACATGCGTTAATTTTAAGACACACTGAAATTAGTCACATTTTGATGTCTAGACAGAAACTTGCGAAATTCAAATTATTTTATTTGTATTGGAGATTGAAGATTAGAATAAACCAGCTCATCCCCTTGCTTTAAGCAATAAACTATAGGCTTTCTGCCCGCTTTAATAAAAGGTACTGTCACATAATTTTCGTTTTAAAACAAATAGGTTATATCTATAAATTATATTTTCAGATGTTAATAAAAGGCTTTATAGTATAAATAAATGAAAAAAATTAAGATAAATTCGAGCCTTTAATCAGCAACATCTGGACATGATAACATTGATTTTTGATTCGTCTCTCTTTATATCATTTTAAACAAATTATTTTTAATTATATAATAGTGATAAATTACTCATAAAAATATATTTTATAAATTCGGCAAGTGTAAAATTCCAGTGCCAAAACAATTGGGGCAATATTTTTATGCACAAAAACTGAATGAAATCGTCACTTCCATATGAATGACTGTCGCAAATAACCTGAAAAGTTCTCGATTTAAGATAAGTACCTAATAAGTCTGGGCTTTGTCGAACGTTACGATTTCTGAAGAATCTGGGATCATAGGGTTACTATCATTGCAACGCGAGTGAGTAGAAATCCGGTAATTAAAATAACATGCAAGGTATACTTAAAAATGTGTACAGTTTGATGTGAATTTATAAGGTAAATATAAGGTATACTTAAAAAAATGATTAAAGTTAGAGAATTTTATTGTGCGGAAATGAATTTGACATGAATGAATCTATATTACTATTATAAATGTGAAAGTTTGGATGGATGGATGTTTGTTAATCACTCATGCCAACGGCTGAACGGAATTGGATGAAATTTAGCAAAGAGATAGATTATAGTCGGGAATAGAACATAGGCTACTATTTGTTCCGGTTAATTGAGTGTTTAATTTTTTATTAATTAAAAACTAACTTTCTAGCCAAAAGTCTTCATTTCCCTGTCGCCAAATGAGTAGGGTTTCAGTCGTTTTTCTTTCCCACGCTAAAGAAACTAGGCTTAATACGCTTTCGATCGATTATTTCAAATGATTCTCTTCATTTTCTTAATGTTTAATGCATTTAAAATTAAAAATTGTTAATTAATCGATCTTTCGGATTTATTCTGAAGTACTTTTAAATTAAAATAAAACAGAATAAGGGAAATAAGAAAATTCTAATCTGCATTGCGTTACTCTAACTGGCGTGGAAAATTCACGCATTTGTGTTACGCCAATTGGCGTTGAAAATTCACGCATGCGCAGTGTATTCTGATTGTTGACAACTATATTTTCCTTTTAATTAAAAGTTTAAAAAATATGTGTATTATACTGTTGTAGCTATCTCAAAGTCGATCGATAAATACAATAGACTCGATTTGATTTTAAGAAATAAGGACTTGATTTTCTATTTTGTTTTATTATATACTTTTAATAAATTTATTTTTAGTTTTAAGTACATCGTTTTTTTAGGTTAGTTTTATTTTTCTTAAAAATTTTTTATCATTTGATACTTTTTCGAAATGTCCAGAAAACGCAAATCTAATCTTTCGAAGAGAAATAATAAAGTTCGGGTTACGAAAGTAGCTAGAAGACCTGTTTGCAATTTTAGTGAGCACTTGCGGACTATCAAACCCCCTCCAGCTGTGGGATAAATACAAGGACGCTTTATAAGAAGATATCGTGCATAGGCTGAAGGGCACTCACAATGACCGAATCATGAACGGAACTTTGGTGTTGATTAAGGATAAAATGATTTCCATATCTGGAAAATGTCTAGCTGATTTCGGCCTACCCACACCGCAGCGAAGAGGGAAATTATCAAGCGAAGCTGTGAAGGAGCTAAACTACGACACCGCGGTCTTAGAAATGCAGTTTAATGAAATGACACTATGATTACTTCCCAAGCAGCGTCACATATACGAAACGATTCTGCACCGAGTAATAGTGGGGAGGAGGGATTATTCTTTCTTGACGCAATAGGGGGTACGGGTAAAACGTTTGTGCTGGATCTCTGAATTAGACAGCTTGGCAGTAATATTATAAAAGCTACCATTATTACAGGAGCTGCTAAAGGTGACAGCGTTTTAATTCCCTGCATATCTGTTATTCCAAACATCTTGCCATTTTGTTTCAAGAGGTTAAATTTCCCTTAAAATTGGCTTTTACAATGACGATCAACAAATCCCAGGGCAAAACCGGAACTTAATGTTGTATACATTATGGCATTAGAATAAAAATAAATGTTTAAATTTTCCCGTAGATATTTCTCAATCAGTTACAAGTTTCTTGATTATATCATATCAGACGCTGCTTTCAACAGCACTATAATGATACGGTTTGATAACATTTTACATTTTGATCAGACCGCCAGTTCTCATACATACACATCAAAATTTCCACGCCAACGAAGTCGTGGGTAATGGCTAGTAATTAATAATTTGATTCATGGAACTAGATTTTTATTGCAGTAAAAATTGAAACAGAGTATTTTACACGATAAACATTCGAGAATTCAATAACCCTATCTTTTGCAAGAAGATATTTTACAAATAATCTATCTGAATATATTGAATACTAGGTGTGAGTATATAATAAATACTAAATATTATTGACCAGCTTGTTCGCCAGTATTAATGCTCACAAAAATTTTAACTTAAATATTTAACGTAACTTCGTTCTTAAATAACTTCTTCGGCAATTAAGTTTAAATTTTGATACTTATATAATTTTTACTATTATAGAAGAATTATTCTGTTTATTGTAATATTTATATCTCTGATTTTCTGTCAGTTTTCTAAAAATTGAACTTTAAATTATATGAAGAACTTTGAAGACGAGGTGATAAAATGTCAATAAATATAAAACTCTTTATTTTCTGAAATCAAATGTGTTTTTTAAAAGTATGAAAACCGAAAATCAGGTCGTTCAGTATTAAAGTTTTATGATTATTATAGAATATTTTTTTTATAATTTATGAAATACCTCAAAGAATTATTCGGATACCGCTATATTGCTGTTATTTGCATCAATAATTCTTCTAGGGCATTACAAATCTGTTCAAACTGTATATACATTTCTTTAACTGTATCTAATTGGCTTCCCAACGAGTGTCGCATAATGATTGAAGACTCAAGTTTAAATGCTTTTGTAGAATTTCCTATCTTTTTATAGATGCAGAAAATTAGCAATATAAACGTTTGTTATAAGAGTTTGTGCGGAACTTGTTTCTCCAGTTGAAGCTTGAATTGTAGCTTCTGAGTTCGAAGCAATTTCATTCCCAGAGTTACTTCGAAGACAAGAAAACACTTTCAAATTTTGCTTTTTTTTGTTCTTTTCAGTTAATTTTTTTTTTCAAACCGAATCTTGACACCCAGTGAAAGACTTCCTCGGCATGGACGGACATGATTAGATCTAACAATATTAAACATTTTATAGCATGAATTATCAATATATAGTATATGCAATTTAACCTAGCAGGTGAGATAAATGATCATACTTTATGTTTATGATATGTTGCCAACTTACACTAATCTCTGATATATCTGTAGACTTCGTATATTTCAAAACCCATCTATTGTTCCAATTAAATTGCATACTCTTTTCTTTCCATCCAGCTATTACCGATCAGAATATTTTTTCAGTTCTTAATCATGTTGGGGCCACTCAATCGGGGGCCTCGGTGCATAGCATCCGCCATCCCTCCCCAGATGCCCGGCCCTGTCTATGTATGACTAATTTAAGGTTATAGAAATTATCTGTTGAGCCCTGATTATAGTGGATATACTGAGTACGTTACACTATGTTTGCCTTTTATGAAACGGAATTGTTACAATAATAATATGGAAAATTTTAAAGTTGAAAACACTCTGGATATAGAAAGCACAATTTTTGCATTTATTGCTTTAGAAACATAGTGTTTCGTATTTATTTCATTTCACACAAACACATGCTGATAATTACACTTTTTCAAGGTTAATTTCCTGTGAGATTTAACTTAATCTTTTAATTTGAGCTTTTGTCAGCGTGATGGCAACACGTTGATAAAAGCTAGTTTCTTTCCCATGCACGTGAGCTTATGTGGGTTGAATTTTATTTAATAAATTGATGGAAAATAATTGTTTTGAAATGATTTGAAAAATATTTATCAATTTAATTTATCAATTAAAACATTGGAACTATTGAAAATATATATTTTTAAACTTCAAAATGATATAAAAATAATTTTTGTGCTGTAATATTTTTGGAGGATGTAGCGGAAAAGCGCCAAAATTTCACTTCATTTTTAATTAATTAAATTTTTAAAAAAATACTCCCGAGATACATATTTTCATTTCCCAAATTATGTTTGTACCAATCTTATTAGTTCTAGGTCAAATGATATGGCATGTAGAGTGAAAACACACACATGTAAACACAAACACACATTCATCTTTATTATAAGTAAGGATAAAGATAAAAATTGTGAAGAAAGCTGCTAATAATTGAGAAATTCTGTGTTTATTAGGCTAAGGCCAATGGGATAAAAAAAATTCATAGAGTGGGTATTACAATAGGACCATTGTTTTGCAAATAACTTGCCCTATATTTAAGCTATCTTTATAAGTCTATACTCTAATATTCTTTACGTGAAATAAAACATTAGAATTCATATTGTTCCTTGTTGTAGAGGTAAATTTCTCTAGACTTTTCAAATTGACCTTAGACAATGTTTCCTGGAAAAAAAAAAGTAGTGACCATGACTTTTTTCTTTACTCTTGACAATTCTGTGGCATATTATACCGCTTTTTTTTCTGCACAACGTTATATTAGTGAAATATGTTTGGAACAATTACCTCATTATGCGGTTTTATTACTGGAGAACTGCATGAATGATGTAAGCTGTCTTAGAAAATCACAAAGTAGCTGAGATTCTTTGAAATTATCGCAGCAAGAAGACTTTTCCTTTCACAAAATAATAACGACTTCCTTTTAATTTTCATTCAAGCTATTATTAGCAAATAATTTTAAAATATTTAACTAATAATAAAGTACAGTATTTCTAAAATTTAAAAAATTTAATTAATTAATAAAATTTTAAAAGTTGATTTTAAATTATATAAGTTATTTATAGTTGTTTAACAGTAGATATATAAATGTTTAAAATTAAAATCATAAAAAGGTATGATGATGCTACTAAGTTTGAAGTTTTTGACAGTTCAACATTCATTGAATATTTCAAATTCAAACTAGTTATATTGATATAATTTAATAGAAACATAAAGCCACTAATCAGATAAAAGAAATAATATATTCTAATAAAATGTATGTTCGGGGCTGAATTTGTAAGGCGTTAGATGGTATTTTCCAGCAATCTAACCCATCTCTCTCTCTGCGAACTCAATAACTAGAGAAATTTATAATCACTTTTAACCGGTGAATAATATGCGATAGACAGGATGAAAATTCAGGCCAGTTTCGTATATAAATCATCCAACTCAAAGAGAGCAGGAAATAGCAAGAGGGTGAAACACTGCGTGCATAAACTTTACACGTAACTTTATGCAACTTTGCCCGCAATATTTCATTACTACTAGGGAATGCAATATCGGACTTATAGTTCAATACCGGTATTCGGTATTTTTTAGATTTTAATATCGGGATACCGGTTTTAATACCGGAATTAGAAATTTTAGGAAAAGAAAGAAAACACCGGTGTTTCTTTCTTTTATTTACCAGTTTTATTAGAGAATGTAAATATCACAAAAATAATTTGTAACTTATAAATTATAACAGTATATAAAGAATCACAAAAAAAGTAAAGGAACATCTTATTTATTTAATTCACAAAAAAGTGTAAATATTGCTATTCAGTCTGTGGTACTATTACAAATTTTTGAAATGTGATCTTAAAAAGCAAATTGCATCAATGGTACTGTCATTAAGCCTGAAACGTAATTTTGTGCAAAAATGACCAGCTGTCGAAAACACTCTTTTGGCATCTACGTTACTTGGTGGTACTGTTAGCAATGCGTGATGTACTTTTTCCAAGTATTTACCTCTAAATCCCTCATCTTCAAAAAAAATCGATTACTCGTCGGATGGTTTTGAATATAGCTTATTTCTGTACTGTATTTTGTTTTGTTGAATTTTTTATCTCTTATTTTAATTTTTGTTCAAGAGACAATTCCTTTCACATTAGTGCCATCATAATCTCCGATAACTGTACCGAATTTTTCTGAATGTGAAAAGGTTTGTGGGTAAAAATATTTTAAGAAAATTTACTATAAACTTAATCAGATTTGAATTGGTTAGTCTCGTTACTTCTTTTTCATTTTTAAAACCAATATAATTATGTAAATACCGTAAGATATTTTCTATTTCGGTATGCCTTTCTTCTGTGTGTTTTTTCAATGTTATATATAATTCTTCAGATAGTGAAGTGTGCTCTTCTTTCAGTGACTGCAACTTGAAATTTATTGTTGCATTAGCTGTTAATAAATTAGAATCTCTCAGACATAATGCCTTAACAGCCAGTTTTAATATTAAGTTTATATTAAGTTATAACAACCTGTTCTGGATATTAAGTTGAATTCACTATCTCAAAAATTAATTTGCTGGTTTAAGTCGATTATTGCTTTTTGTATTGGATTTCTCAGTTTCATCATTAGGAGTAAACTGTTCCAACGTGTTTTAGAATCTCCTCCTAAACATTTCCTTTCATCTTTCCTCTCACTCCTATTTTGTCGAATTAAACCCATCCTAATGCATGCGTAAAAGCGTGGAGGGTTTTACAATCCGTAGTCTTACAGTATTTTATCACTTCTCTTGATTGTACAATGCAAGTTTGTATTCACACTCTAATTAATTTCGCCCATTAGGAAAACATAAAAACAAAAACATATACTATTTTGCTATGTTGGCGATCCCTGAACAATTTAAACAATTACAATAATAAAAAAATCCAGTAAATACCGAAAAATCGATATTTAAGCTTGTGAATTACAAAATTGTACAAATGGCTCAAAATACGGGTATTCAGTATCCCGGTATAGCGATATTGCAATCCCTAATTACTACGTGCAAAAATGCTTTAAAGAATTGCTCTTCTCATTGGTGATTTCAAGTTATGAAATACAACAAGATTAAAAATTTCATCTATATGACCTAATATGTAGAGAGCATGAGAAATGAACAATTGCAATTGAGAAACATACACATTATTATGCATGTGTAAAATGCATAAAGATTACAAAATAAATATAAAGCCGCAGCCATGAACTTAACAAATGCCTAAAATCATTAGCGATTATAATCTTAAGAAGATTTCCGTTATAGCTTGAATATCCTTCACAGTTCTGGATATGCTGCAACCAAGAACGTTCTTTGATATGTACTATAACATTTTCAAGCAAATGAAAAAAATGGGCAAGATTGGTAATTTTTTTTTCAGATCAATGTAATTTCCATCTTTACCTCACAATTTCCCGAATTTTTCGCTTCAACGTTCTCGAAAGACAATCACTAAAACTGACTCAAGCGTCATTGAATTGAAACCATATTTGATGTCACAATCAATGTTGGAATTATTAGATATCCAAAAGTTCTTGCAAAAACTGTCCGAAATGTTAGATAACGTCATTCATTCAGACCTTCCGTAAATGGTGTGGTCATATCCTGTGCCCCCTAGCAATATCGAAACAAACATTTACTGTAGTTTTCTTCTAGCATAAGGATTCTAATGCCATCTGCTGAATGAAGGTGCCATTTCTGATGCTGCGTAGCAATTCCCATTTATCTTTGGGCAATTTTTCAGATCAAGAAGTTTCAGAAAACAATATTTTAATGAATGCAATATTTAATGAATGCCAATTTATTTTAAGGGCTTACCCAGAAAAGTATTTTTTAATTTCAAATTTTGATAGACATATAATATTTTAGAAGCCATACACTATTTTGTTGATTATGTCAGATATTTCCGTATTTTTTTTGTCTGTATCTATATACAGACAAATATATGTAAATACAAATATATTTATATACACACATATATGTATGTGATGTCTATGGTGTATGTATATTTTCGCAAGAAAGAGCGGTAGTGTTTAAAAAGGGCATATTTAAAAAAATTTCACCCTTGTGTGATACTGAAACTCCTTAATTATAAGCTCAAGAGAACTTCAAATTTTAGTTAAAAACCTACCTTATCTTTTAACGAAATACTTGCACGAAAAAGATAAGCCGGATCCTCATATGTTGATCCTCAACAATTGAAAAAAAGACCAAGATTAAATATTCTCAGCAGCAATGAAAACTATCTGATCTTTTCATAAATAAAATATACTTTTGTAAAACATATTTAAATACTTTTTAAAAATTGGCCGTAACCATATTACCTCCCATAACTCTTTTTATATAATTTAAAATTCAAAACGGAAGTCTCTTAATTATAAACATGATAGAAGGGATGCCGGTTTTACTTCAATACAGTTATCTAATTTAATTTTCTAATTTTTATATAAAAATCATTTTTGAAATATTTTAAATTTAGTTTTCAGTGATCAGTTTTATTTCCATGTAATTTTTTCTAATTTTTAATAAATCTTACATATTTAATATTTGATATATATTACAATGCTAATTTTCATTGTATTCGTAAATGCGTTTATACTCCCGAGCTTATAACATACAAAAATGTGCATATTAAATATATATTTTTTGTATGCATGTTATATGTAGTTGCTGTAATTTTGAATAATTTAAAAAATGAAATAAAGATACATGAAACGATTTTAAAGTCTCATGGTAGAATGCTTTGAACTAGAGATTCGAATAGCTATTAATTTTTAATCAGAATAATCAATCTAAACAAACAGAAATTTATTAGTTTTTATAGAAACATTTTGATATAATATTTCATTAAAATAATGCGATGTTCTAGGTGATGTTTATTGTTTTACATAACTTTTGCTTATTAATTTTAAAAGCATGAGTTTTGAAGATTATTTGGGATTAAAATATGGTAATAATAATATCTAAAGGACAATATTGAATGAAATAATTATCTAATATTAATGGATCACTTATTACCTATTCTTTGTGTACTTTTTTTATTTGAAGGTCTAAAAAATTTTGTCCACGTATACCCCTCATTTTTCTTTATGATCTTAAAGACTCATTTCCAAATGAACGAAAAGTAATTCATATAAAATAGCAAAGAAAAATTTTAACATCAAGATTCAGGAAGAAAGAAAAATTATGTATAATATTTTATGCATAAGTTATTTGGATAGTTTCAGCAATTTTGCTAAATATCAGTAACAACGGTAATTAAAAATTAATAACTAAAGTCACGGTAACCTTCGAACACTCAACGGAAAATAAAAGTCATTCTTCTTAATGATTAATTACCTTGAGTGCTTTGATGCTTTAATAGAACTTATTGAGTAACTTGTAAACGGTATTAAGAAGAGAAAATTTATAACATTATTACTTTCTCGTTGTATATGAAGTATTTCATGAAAAAAATATATTATTAACAAAAAGTTTGAATCCAAGATTTTATCGAATCTCCATTTTTAAATAATCCTTAATCCTAAAAATACATTTCGAACCATATTTTGTCTGTGAATACGAAAACTCAAATACGTCTTAAACAATAGAGATGAAATTCGATGGCGTGTGGTTTTTACATCAAAGTCGTAAATTTTTATAAAATTTTAAAGGCAATTCAGTCAAAGGAAGTTAGTCTGTATGTCTGTCTAAGTGCAAGTAAAGACGATAATTTGAAAGCGCAAAACATTAAAAGTAGAATTTTGTGCACAGCTTTTAACATTTAACGCACAGATCTTATAAAATTTTGAATTAAATCCATCAAAGAGTTGACCGCCTGCTGATCTGTACATTTGAGTGTAAAAACTTGATAACTGAAACCGCAATGACTTAAATAAATAAAATTTTATATGTCATCATTTTACAGAACTATAATCTTTTTTATTATAATGCTGATGAATGAATACTTTTATTTTCTCGAATACAAAGAGAAAGTATTATAATAGTCAAAAAATTGTAGCTCGATATTTTTAAGAATTTTTACACTTCAGGCCTCGTTTAGCAAGAAAAGCACATTTTAGAAGTTTGTTTCAAATCTTTTTGAACATAACTGAAAAAGAATTGAGCTAGAATTTTGAGCCAAATCCATATAGAAGGGAATATATTTGTTTGACTGTTCGAGTATACGATAAATATAAAACATAAAAATATAGATAAATAAAAATCTATACACAAATTTAACATTCAAATTGTAAACATTTATCGAGTTTTAAACCAAATTCAACAAGGTTTTCACTATCTGTCGATCTGCATTTTTGAATTCACGAAAACAAGGCAGCTCAAAAATGCACTAAATAAAATTTTAAAACGTAAATTTAGTATTTAAAGTATAGATTGTTATAAAATTTTGAATCAAATCCGATAATGCATTGACCGTTTGTTGGTTTGGGAGTTCGTAACTTCCATACTTTCGGTCTGTACTCGCATGTAAATGCGATTTCTCAAAAATGTCACAACTTAATTAAATGAAATTTAGTATGCAATCTTGCATACAAATTGTAGTTCTCAATAATTTATTTTGTTTCATTCCACAAAAAAGACTCCTATAATGCATATTCGGATTTATTTACTATTTTCTGAAGTAGAAATCATTTACTTATGTGAGAGATTCTCATTATAAAAATTTGAGCACTCGTGTCATTTAAAGGCAAGGTTGTGAACGCACA
The DNA here is from genome assembly GCA_026543865.1 of Argiope aurantia. Classification (NCBI taxonomy): domain Eukaryota; kingdom Metazoa; phylum Arthropoda; class Arachnida; order Araneae; family Araneidae; genus Argiope; species Argiope aurantia. The sequence continues at coordinate 33,741 of JAPMOR010076299.1, forward strand.
AGTTCTGAGATTTTTATTATTTTCGAAACCAAAATGAAATACAACATAAGCAGATGGAATTTTCCTTCTCTTTTAACTTTTACATAGAATAATAGAGTTGCGCTCGAATTTTGAGATCTCGAATCTTGCAGTATGCGGTTTTTTTATGGTCTTTTCTATATATTGAAAATAAAATTTGATACGTATCTATAATTTCAATAGCATGATCATATACAATTTTTTTTATTTATATGAATTTTTGCGTTTATTTACAATAAAATATACATTCCGACTGATTTGGTTAAAAAATTGATACAAATGAGCATTTCTGATGATAAATCTGCGTACCAAATTTTAGTTATCTAAATATTTACGTTTAATCTGTCTTCAAATAAATTTGTATTCGACAGAAAAGTGGACAAATGTCTGGATTTTATTCACGTTTTAGTAGAAATCTTCGGATTTCGTATTAAATATATACAAAATTTCATTCTTTTTTCTCAAGGGGATTTTGAGCGATCATATTCACATACAAATAGACACACATTGAAAAATGATTTTGTTTTTGCCTGAGAGATCTAAAACAAGAAGGTTCATGAAATTTTGGAGGTAAACAATTTTTGGCGTGTATGACGTTCTTGTATGTACTTCGCATACGAGAACGTGAAAAACACAGATAGTATTTATTATCATCTTATAAAATTATTTTTATTCTCACATTTATGATAGATTTAATTATTATCCTATGTAATTAATTGTTTGTTTTTTGAATTCCAAAATAAAAGATATTTCAAAATTGATTTAGGAGTTTTGATTGTAAATGCATTTCTTAAATCATACATACAACGAAGGTCCAACGCTCCATTGAAAGAATAAAGAATGCTAATTGTAGTTTTCTGCATGCTCAGGGAATGCTGAGTCTACATTTCTAAAATTTGTCACTTGCAATTTGCAATTTCAAAAATAGCAATCGTGGAAGGAGAAAATGTTCATTGTTTTAGAATTTACAAAGTCTGAACCTTTAATTACAATTTAATGTACATTTCTTATTGAGATTGATTGTGTTCCTCAAAGTGAAAATAACATCTTTTGGTGTTGTCGTGATTTTGAAAACTGGATTTCTTTGAAACAAGAAGGATATGGGACTACAAAGAGCGCTTGAAAGAAATATTCATGTGGAAGAGAATTTTAAACATAATTCTAAGAAATTTGTAAAGGAGAATTCTTAGGGCCTTTATAAGAAGTCATGTGTATGGCTCTCCGCTGCCAGTTAACTTGAAGACTAAGTTGAAGTTACAATTGCATCACCTTTTCTATGACATGCTGATTAAGGTATGATTGTTACTAAGCCCACGAATTCCATCACCTTGATAAGTGTAGAGAATATTTCTCCCATTGGACTCTTCAAGTAAAAGTTCTGTAGATCCATATATCCTAAACAAGTGCACGTCAAAATATTTAATATATTTAAAATTCTGATAGCCGTTTTGTAGCAAACAAGAAGGCTATTTCTAGATCTTGTAATTTTTAGCTATGGTCAGATGACACGGATAATACTTGAACCAGCATTCTTCTATGCGTACTGATGATATAGTAATTTTTTTATATTCCGTGCATAAGAATATTCTCTAGAATATTAAATGAAATACATGTGCAATTTATTTTTTAGATTTATTTTATAGCCTTTTCCTTACATTAGCTTTCCACGGTGAAATTAATAAATATCTAATTAGACATAAACATTAAAAATTCAAGAAAAAGGGCAGAAAACAGTTCTTAAGTAAATTTATAATATAATACTGAGAAAGATAACGTAAATTTGAACTAGGATTTTTTTTTTAAATTCAAGTGTAAGTTCTGATATTTGATACCTGTCTTCTCAAGCCTGAATCCAGGATTCTGAAAGGTCTTTTGGTTTATTAAAAACCCAAATAAAAAAGAAATTTACCCAAATAACAAATGATTGTAGAAGGTATCAAGATTTTCAGAATTGCTGTAGACAACATTTTCATATTAAAATAGAGCCTGACTCGGGCATCTGATCAGAGATTTTCCGATGTTTAAATTTGTTATTTCATCAAAATAATTTTTGTCAATAGAACGTGTATTTCAGGAATCTTTTTGTTTTTATATACATTGAAACATTGAAAGTTCAAAATCTGTTTCATCTGCCAAGATTCTGAAGAGACTTTTTGGATTTTCTTCAATCTACGCAAGATCTCTACGAAAAAAAATTAATAAATAAAATAAAACACAACAAAAAGATATTAAAAAAAAAAAAAAAACTGGGCGTTTCATCAACTACTTCACAAAGTCGAAAATCTTTGTCTTCTGATTCGAAGAATGCAGACAAGGCTAGTCATGAATTCGTGGAAATTTCAAACATTTATAATAAAAGTCGAAATGCTTTGAAAAGATTTCAAAGATATCAGCATGATTTAAATGGTACTTTTAAATACTGTCAGTATATAAAGGGTTAATATGCCTTCAGACATTGTCGATGTTAAAATTCTCTCTCTTATTCTTCTAGAAATTTCTCAGATATTAAATAGATTACTTCTTTCTTAACCCTAAACCATAGAAGAAAACCACGCGATTCTTCGCAACAATGATATTTATTTTAAAAATTATGCCAAAAATATTTTTTAAAAATTATCAAATTTTAATCAAATGTTGCATGGTCATTAGATTCATATAATTAGAAAGATAATATTTGAAATTTTAAAACTGTCTGAAAATTAATTTTGTATTGTAATATTTTTAGTAGTTCATAGTTCACTCTGAGAAATACCAAACTCTCATGTCTGTGCTAAATTTCGTAACTCGAGGTTATAGAACGTCAATGTGAACATTCTCTGTTAACGTATTAACGTTATTAACGTGTAACGTGTTAACGTATTAACGTATTTCTCTCTTTATTATTAAAATTTTATTATTTATTCTACAGAGATTTTGCAACTTGCTATAGTCTTAATTTTACACTTTTTATTCTTGTAATGAAATATAAAGGAAAAATTATAAATTGCACTCATTGATAAAAGAATTAAAATTTTGTATTTATTTCTTTACGGTTCAAAGAAATGATAATTGTTTCTAATAACATAAATTGAACATAATAAAATTATCTGCCATGCATCTTTCGACGTTTTTGAAGAATTCATTATTTTATCATAAAACATTTATTTTGCAAGAATATTTTCATTACAAATTTGAAAAGTTTGATTGATTTTTTTTTCTTAATTTGCAAATCAATTAACAGATGAGATTTCGAAACAATGCACAAATTTAATCACGAATATGTATTTCTCTTTAAAAGTTTTTTCAACAATTACAAGACAACGATGAGCAAAAAGTCTTGAAAGCTTTTACTTGAAGCCTTTTTTGGGCACATACATGTAACTTTGATGTGCATTTTACTACCAACTGCACTATTTTTATCTTTCCTTTCCTGGGACCATTTTCCAGAAAAATTTAAGAAATTTCTTACTTTGTTAACCTCAATACCTAATAAATAAATCATGATCATTAATAATGAAGAATGAGTATCGAAAGAGACTCCACTTGCTAATAACTTATTTAATATTTTTTTAAAAGATATTTGGTACTGGTAATAAATTAACTCAAAAGTACTACAAAAATATTTTATAATTTCTGATGAATGTAATTTTGTTCAAAAGAAAGCTTCCCTGAAATGTTTAATTGGATACGTTGAGTAAATGCACGCATGAGTGAATTCGGCTGGTTTCCTCACCTTACCAAAGCGAAGGTAAAGTGATAACTACATGCACTTATACTAAATAAAGCATTTTCACCATCAAGTAAGTAATTTCTGATTATGTAAATAAAAAAAACTTTTAACATGATTCCACATGCCTTGAATTGTTTAACTCGATTTGCCAAGTAATGGCGTACATGCATCTAGTTTTTTCACCTTAATCACTAAATTTCTATTTTTAATTATGTTCTTAAAAATAAAACAAAGGGAGTGGTCTCCTAAAAACTTTCTCACATACTCTCTAATTAATTTATCATGCGAGAGAATGCATTGCGTGGTACTGAAATACAGTCGGTACGAGACAATAACTTTCGGCGTGAATTTAACATTTTTACTGAATCTATCATATGATACTTGGCATGTTTCTCAGGGATTAATCCATGACATGCAATTAATAGTATCCGAAAATCAAATCTGAGTTTCAGACAAGTCTTTTTCAACCGAATGAAATAAAAATTTGATATAAAACAGCACTTGCAGTCGCAAATTTTCATATCTAATTTGATATATTCGTCATTCTGTTTTTGAATTAGGATGCTTACTTATTTCTGAAACTACAGACTGACAGACAGTCAATCCGAACTTGTATTTGACTCAAAATGTGGCAGCTGTCTACACCATAGATGTTAAATCTCTGTGCCAAATCTTATATGTATAGCTCTCTTCATTTTGTAGTTATCGTGTTAATTTCACCGGACATTCGGACTTTCTAAGAACATATTTTATTTAAAATTTTATAGAAATATAAAAATTTGATATAAAGACCGTACACCAAATTCCAACCACCTAGCTCAAATCGTTTTTGACATATCTTTGTTTTCTCGAACTCAAGGAAGTCTAAGAGATTCGTCAAAATCTCGAGTTCGAATTTTTTGATAATTAGTATATTTTCTTTATACTACATATACGAGAAAATAATAAATGAAATTATATCAAAACTCAATGAAGAAACTCAATGAAATGAATATTAAATTTGCAAAATACACATAAAGGAATATTAAATTAATTAACAAGCATAAATGAAATTTAAAATGTAATGTTAAATATCAATGCACTAATACAAATTCATAAACGAAATTTAAGATTTTAACATTAAATATCAACGCACTAATTAAAATCATCAAATGAAATTTAAATGTCTTATAAATTTAAATTTCAGTTTAAAAAATAACAAAAACCAAAGAAATCAATATTAGGAGATCTCTTATACCATAACTGATAGTTCATTCAATATTGTTAACCTTAAATATAAGTAAGCACGCTATATGCTTTTATTGCGCATCTAAGAATCATATTTAATAATGCAGTGCTTAAAGAAGAACATGATAAATAAAAAAATAGTGAATAATAGAACTTGTGGTTTGCAGTCCTTACTGACAAAAATGATGTAATAACTATTTCATGTATTTATTTATGGCTGCAATACATACTTTTAAACGGAAAGTCTAATGTACGAAAAAAATCACTTTGTGATCAAAGGTCTTAGTATCTCGATAGTATTTATGTTGTTATATAATTAGTCTTTAATTCGATAGTA
>JAPMOR010076299.1:39041-56376 GCA_026543865.1 Argiope aurantia
TCGATAGTATTTATGTTGTTATATAATTAGTCTTTAATTCGATAGTATTTATGTTGTTATATAATTAGTCTTTAATTCAATTGTTTTATCATTCCATGATTCTTCCTTTTTCCTGATCCAAAGAGACAAACGTTCTAAGATTTACGTGTCAAGTCAATCAAAGAAAAAAAAAAAACTCTAACCTTGTGTCGATCAGGAACAATGCAGAATTTTAGAATTCTCAATGTTTCTGCTTGCATGCGAGATAAAATGCAAAATATTTTTTTCTCCCGTTGTACATACACACACACACGCATGCACTCACAAAAGTTGTTGCAAAATTAACGGAAGATCTGAATTTATCACCATTAGTGCAGCAAAGTGTTGGCAAACCTATTAAAAAACCATTTGACAGCTATTAGTTTAGAGTTACTAAAAATGGAGGGTTACAAGATAGAACAACGTGTTAAATTAAAAAAACACAGAATCGTAAAGTACGCAGGAAAAGGTTATGTACAGAATAACACATAGGGAAAATGGCCTCCACGACTTTGCTGGAACATTCTCACTCTTTTGTCGAAATTTTCCATGACCATTTTGCATAAATGTGGTTGAATTTCGCTTGATGCAGCGTTAAATTTGACTTCAAATAACCCCATAAAAAGAAATCCAATGGAGTGAAATCAGACGATCTAGAGAGTTAATTTTCAAAATTTCTAACTGTGGCCACCAGACTTTCATTATTTTTGAAATAACGCTCAACAATAAAGGAATGCTGTTCCATTGTGTAATACTTCATTTTCAGTAACCCTAAACTATCAGCTGTCAAATGTTTTTGAATAGGGTAGTCAACACTTTACTGCACGAATGGATGCAAATTCAAATTCCTCAGTTAATTTTGGGACACCCTTTATACAGTATTGTAATACATAAATTTTTTCCGTCGTTTGCAATTTTATTTTTAATTAAAGTTTTATTATCGATTGCAAAAAATAATTTTAATACCTTTAAGTCAATCAAAAAATTACAAAAGATTCCAGACGGTTTTTAAATAATTCAGAAAACTAATTACTTCTAACTTAATTAATACCTTTATATAAGAGTTGTTTACCAATGTCTGTAACTCTCTTTTGGTGTGTAACTAACTTCTATTTCGGGATATGGTTTTTTATGTGAGAGTAATAAATGTTAGGAAACTTAGAAGTGTTTATGTTCGGGTATATGGCTAATACTGAATTCTTCCTTTTATTGAGCAATTTTTTTAAATGCTTGCAATGGATTTTTTTTCTGTTAGTAGGTTAATGATTGTTTAAATTCGGATTTAATTTTTTATTTCAGTTTTGAACTTTATCTTGTTTTGGTATCGCAAACTTTTCATTTTATTTATTTTTTATTCTGGATTGTAGTAAAGACTAAAAAGATCAGATCTGTTAATTAATAATGTTCTCACTTCATTTGTAAGTTATTGCTAACATTTTCTTTCAGCATCATTTTTATTTTGTGTATGGTATTGCATTTTCACGGAAACGCAGATTGCGGCGATTTTGAAATCGAATTTTATAATTCTTGAGATATTTTGATTTTCTTTTATATATTGACTCCACAATATTTTTAATATCTCAAGCAATTTTGTATAAATTTATTCATTTTGTTTTTCTTTTAATCGTATTTATTTTATTTCTTAGTATTTAAGTTTAGTAGAATTCGTTATTTGATGAAGTTTGGATTTTTTTTCCGTTCAAAACCTGTATGACATCGGATTTCTTTCTATTAATAGGTCACTCTTTGTTTTAATCTCGTTTTAATAATCATTTCTTATTTAAGTGTTCGGAATTTTTATCGATTGAGAATATCCCATTGCAAGAAAACCAAACTTTCAATGTATCACATATTTACATCTAAAACATATAGCAAATAATATATATGTTTTAATTTTTTTAATCATTCTGTTAATGTGCTTATTTTCTACAACTATCTATAGTTAATCTGCGATAATCAGATTTGAGATATTGTTAATAGAACAACAGTCGATCTAGATGGAGAAACATCTAATTTTTTTAAAAAATTGCTAAAGATGATTAATTAACATAAGTGTTTTTATTTACTTACGTAAATTAGTTATCCTGACTTATAAAAGGATATAAAACTGTCATGAATCGGTGTTTGAGTCGGTGTGTGAAATAAGAAAACGCTATGATCGCTGTAATTTACTACTATTACACGTCTTTAGCAACCAGCTATTTCGTCAGTGATAATAGCTTAAAATTTGAAGTCTATCTTCAAATAAATTTAACTTAGAGTAATACATTGATCTTTCAATGCCAAAATTTATTACCTTGTTTAAATAAAAACATAACATCAGTCTTTGGCGCAATAATTTTCCGTATATTTCTAAACAAATTGAGTTACTTATTATATTTCACCAAATAAACAGATGTAGTCTATTTTCAGAATTAAAATTTAGCTCCACTTGATAAATTATTTCTTCACAGTTATTTCTCCAAGAAGTTGTCTTTTTTAAATACTATTTTCTTTATTCATGGTGAAAAAAAAGCAAAAACATTAATTAAAACTAAATTATGACTTCCATAATTGTCTTTTACGAAAAATACTTACTTGAATTGAATTCGGCATAGTTACTACTTCAAGTGAAAAGATCTCTTAAAAAACTGCTAAGAGAATAAAACTAATAAAAAAATTAGTGATTAATAAAATTTAAAAATTGATTCTTATTGTATGATGAAATCATTTAAATTTAGTGGAAACGTAAAATTTCTGAAATTATAAACCAGTTCTTTCCAGAATCAGCCGCCCCTTAGCAAGCTAAACCTCGTGATTCCGGAAGATTAGATAAGTAATTATAAAGAAGTTTATTTAAATTTTGCTCTCATAAAAACATTGATTCATAAATTATACAACATCATCAAGTATTATTAGATAATAAAGAATAAACGTTTCACCTTGACTTTTCTAAAGAATTGAAATTACGGTAACTTGTCAAGTTAACGTCTGTTTTACATCTTTGAGGTTTCTTGAAAGACACTGATCACATGAGTTTCACTTGATGTATAACCTTATTTTGTTTTACTAAATCTATCGTTATTTAAATGACGTATTTCCTGGTCAATTCACAGTTCATTATTTTGCTATTGACAGTTTAATTTTTTGTTTTCTATGAGTTTTTGCAACAAAAAATATACAAAATTGAATTAATAATTACAAAAGAAAACAATTTCGGTTCAATAAAGAGATATTTGCTGTTTTAATTATGTAAATGCTCTGGAACGAAAATTCATACGATAGAAATTGTAGGACGCATGTTTCGACGTTCTTAAGGAAAAACTTTAAAAATATTTATTATTTTTCATATATTATCTTATTATTATTTTGAGAAATCTTTTTTGTTTTTCACCTGTTACTCATGGACTAATAATGGGTAAATTTGTGCCAAGATCCAAAGGTCTTTTCTGAAAACAGTTTTCAATTATATTTTCATCATACCGATAAATATCATTACAGATGATATTTTAGCCTATAAAAAATATCATTTTAAAAATAGACAAATGTTATTCAAATAAACTCTATACCAAATAGATGTTTTTATTCTTTAAATTCGTAATTAGGTCTTGTCCGGTTATAATTTCAGAAATTATTTGAAATAAATTATTTTTACGCATTCTTAAAATATTTTTTAAAAATATCTGTTCACGGATGCATAAATTAAGCTATAAATATTTCGAAATTTATTAATCATTAATTTTTCAGTTATGATATTTTCATTGGACAAGTTGTACCTAAATATTTATATAAAATTTTTTTGGCCAATGGTAAAATGGTAGATATGACTTTCTACATATAGCTGATTTTGTTTAGTTTAATTATCCAGTGAAGATGCTATAAAACATTGCAAAGATAAGCATTTCTAACAATTGCCGGATTAATTAAACATTTAATACAGAAATGGAAAATTTTTAAATAAAAGATCATCTGCCAAATACCAATAGTCATATATCTCAATGAGTGTTATTTACACTCGCAGCGTTGTCAAACAATAAAAGATACATAAAGATATAATTGTAAAAAAATTTTTGGATTTTCAAATGCATAAACTATAAAAGTTAATAACTATCTCATGTTACAGATTTTTTTAATATATTTCTGAATATATTTCGCGTGAAAATCAAAATAATTTATAAGAAGAATAGCCAAAATGATATGCTTTTAAAATAATAATAATTATTACTGAATATTCGATTTAAAACAACAAATTTTTACATGATAGAAAAATTTGCTTTGTTATTTGATTTTTCATATTTTATCGATGATAATTCCTTGACTTCAATTTCAATTTAGAATATTTATGCGACATTTGCAATTAAGAAATGGAAATAGTTTTTCTAAAAAATAACAGCATTATAAAAGATATTGCATTTAAATTATTTCTTTGAATGCAGAAAAATTAGTAAAATTTTAATAACGAAAACGGTATGTCTCCTTTAATTCTTCAAATTAATCAAATTCGGATTTTCTATATTTTTCAAAAAAATGAATAAGGATTCCAATCTATAAACTGCCTTTCAAGGGTGTATTTTAGATTTCAGTTCAATATTCGTGAATTAAAAAGATAGTAGATGACTTCAAGAAAAATAATTTTTATGGCCTATTCTTTTACTCCAGAGAATAAGTTATCATCAAACATATGCATGACGAGAAAACACACGTGAAATTTGTAGAATCTTCCAATAATGAGTTTTCTCCATCACGTGAGGAACTATCATAATCAGTGAGCATTCAATGATTTTTCCCCACCTCCCACCCCCTGTCTTTTTTCTCGCTTAAACTATATTGTTTTGAAAGAAAACAATTTTTTTATACCAAAAACTGCAGTCTTTCAGCTAATATATTTTTTTATGTTTTCGAACTTTCACTAATTTTTACCAAGTTTGACATTGTAATTTTGATAAAAGTAGTTGTTGCTTAATGTGATCGCTTCAGGACTTAAGAATTTTTATAACATTAACCGACTGATAAGAATTTTGATAACATTAACCGATTGATAACAATAACCGAATTAGATAAAATTAAATATATATTCAGTGCATTCAAGGAATAGGAAACCAGCGGGAGTGGTCTTCCCAATGCTTTCTCGCATACTCTATAACAAAGGTGTTATCCCAGAGAACGCCTTTCATGGTATTAGCATACAACAGCTAAGGAATATTAAACTTTAGCGTGAATTTAGCCTTTTTATTGAATCTATCGTGTCCTACTATGTGAGTGTTTTGACGATTAATATCTGGCATGAGGTATTCGAAAATCAATTTATGTTTTAGAAGCGTTTTTCGCAACCGATTGAAGCAAAACAAAATTGACAAAAACTGCACTTGTAGTCACAAAATCCCATATCGAATTTAATATATTTAAGTGAATTATCAAGTTTACATGTTTCTGAAAGTACAGACCAACATACGGGCAAGCGCTCATTGGATTTATTACATTTTATATTGTAACTATTACATATCATTTTAACTATAGATGTTAAATAGAATTTTATCCATCTAGCTCTGTTCATTTTGTAACTATCGTATTGACTTACATTCGAAAAGATGGATTGTCAAACTTTCTCTGAACGAAGTTTATTCAAAATTTGATAGAAATCTACAGATTTAAAGTTCATACACCAAATTTCGTCTGCTTAGCTCAAAACGTTTCTGAGTTATCTCTGTCGTAGACGGACATCAGATCTTTTCCAGAAATGTTTTTTTTTCTTTTTTTTAATTCAGGGAGATCTGGAATGTAGAGATTCGCCAAGATCTCGAGTCCGAATTTTTGGACGATTATAATACTTTTTTTAAGTCTTAAAGCTTCCTGAATTCAAAAAACACATTTTTGAGAAATGTGTTGTCTGTCTGTGACAAAAATAACAAAAAAAGATTTGAGCTGGACTTTTAAAATTTGATATTACACCACCTTTGCAGAATTTCATCAAATTTTGAGTAATATCTGTTCCGTGGAAGTCCGTCTATCCAGCTGTTCAAATATAAGTTAACACGATAATTGCAAAACAAGAAGAGCTAAATGAATAAATTTCGGTTCACAGATTAAACATCTATAGGGTGGATACCTGTAAAAGTTTGAACCAAAGCCAACAAAGGGTTGACAATCTGTCGGTCTGTACTTTCAGAAACATGTAAACGTGATAATTCAAAAATGCAAAGACATAAAATTTCAAATTAGGTATGGGTTTTTGTTACTGTCTGTATTTCAATATATTGATAAAAATGTTTCTAAAGCCTACTGTAAGCCAATAATGCCATTCAAGGCGTTCTCTGATATGACAAGTTTATTAGAGAATATGCGGGGAGGTTTCGGGAAGACCACTTCCACTGCGCTGATAAAAAAAAAAAAAAATCTGGTTTTATTACACTCATCAGAACTTAATATTCATATAATTTTCATTTTATGAATAGTTATTTTTTTAAACTGGAGAAAATCAGTTTAACTACATAATAGCAATAACGTGTTAGCGCTTAGAAATGCTGATTTGTAATCGGGCAATGGCATGAGAAATGGAAATCATCGGTGAGCGGATCTCATAGAACGAAAATTACCCTTAACAAGAGGTTTATGCTATATAAATATCTCTTTTTCAGCTTGCGTGTTGCCATTGGTCTGGTAGCATAATACTTCATATTCAAAATGTATATGCTCATTGACTTTCCAAAACACAATAGAATTCCAACTCTATTGTAGATGAACTCAATTGTACTCTATTCTTTGAATGTTTACTGTTACTTACAAACCTTAGTAAAAAAAGAAAGAGTTTTTTCTCACACGATACACAGGATGCACAATTACCAGAAAAGCAGACCGATAATTTTTTCCTTCCTCTCTTTTGTTGGTGTTTGAGATAAGGTACAGTGACAACAACCGGGTAGCGCAGAAGGAAATAATCGAGATCCATCTTCGAAAGGGTGTAATTGGTACCAGAACATTCTGTGCGATAATATTTTTGTAAACTCTGTCTGATATGTAGAACTTTCTACAGTTAAATATTATGCCATTAAAGGATCGATGCTGTGATATCGAGTAATATCTGCATTAGCCTTACTTAATATATGTGGTTAAGATTTCCAGCTTTCAATTTTTGATAAGCAACATTTCTTATTAATTATTGTCATCTTTCCAATGAAACTACCGAGTTTTAAATACTCTCTACAAAAAACTTTTGATGGCTAATTAATCATTTTATTCAAATTAAGAAAAGGTGTCGTACGAAGTTCAGCTTAGCTAGTTGATCAGAATATATAACATTAAATTGTTTATTGATTATTTACTATCTATATGACATGAATAAAAAGAAAAACCAGTGACAGACAAAATATGGCTTAGATATTTAGTCAAAAATTTTAATTTTACACTGTTTATTGAGTGGTTATTATCTGAAAATCGCCTGACAAGACAGGTATAAAGAGAAAAATCGGTAGAAAATGCTTTGTAGTATCAATTGTCTAAACTCATGCTTATCAATTTCGTACTTCCTCGTTCTGTTTTATTATCTGATAAGCTATTTCATTCAAAATTGTAAAAGAGGGGAACATCCCAAACTCGTTTTATAAAGATGGTGCCACTTTTTTCTTATTAGGATAATCTTATACGATCGATACTATAAATAAAATGCCAGAGATTAAATGCATAATACCAAAAATTGGTCAAAAAGGCTTTGCAATAGAAAAGATGTGAACTGATAATATCAAATTTCGCATTTCCTTCTTTCATAGCCTTTATAATAAAACTATATAGGTGCTATTACAGTCTTTATAATCACAACAAAAAATGAGCTTTGTAACTGAACTACAAATGTAATTCTTAGGATATTGTTTTGCCCTTCATCAACTATATTTTGATAACCAAGTTGTCTCTAGATCCTCGTGACTTTGATGAACCTCAATGTTTCAGAACTTCACGAGGGGAGGGGGATGAGTGATGTCTGACTGTCGGCCATCAACATAATAACTAAAAATGAAACACGCTCGATAGAATGAAATATTGCATTATATTAAGGAACTTAAATTGTAAGGCTGTTGTCTTTTAAATCTGACCAAAGTATACTTAAGAGAAGTCTTTATCTGTGACATTTCATTTGAATACAATAATACAAAAATCTCCCTGAGCTAGATAGATTCAATTTCCAATTTTATTATTGAAATTTTACATCCATATTGAATTTTTATTCAAAGAATTTTTGATTGGGATCTGTTTATTGGTGCATGCTAGAATTCGAGAACTGAAAAACATAGCAATCTAATAAGATGAATCTTAGTAAATGAACTTTATATCGAAATTGCAGATCTTTATTAATCTGTATTAATGTTAATATGGTATAACATTCATTTTTGTACTATAATGTTTTCAAGCGTTATTGCGGAATAAGTCAAAATACTATTTAATTTTCATTACTGAAAATTTTAAAGAAGAAATCGCTAAGAGATGTACATTACCATCTTCCATATGCCCTTTTTGTAACTCTGTGTCATACGGTCTGTTGTATACAGTCACAATATACACAAATATTCTCTTTCATTATTAATAGAAAAAGAGTGGAGAATGTGAATGTCGAAAAAATAATATTTCAGCTACTTTTGGTTTACCACAAATGCATATATTTTTCTATAAATAAACATGCAAGAACATTCCCATGCTGTTTAAAAATGGTAATCTTATAATGGCACTTTTTTAAATAATATTATAACTTTCATTTTTTTATAATGATTCAAAAATTATCAGTTAATGTACTAGTATGGTTATTTAGATTTATAAACTTTGTCCAAAATGAAACTAAGCTTTTAAATTACAGCGATGACGTGGCTCCCTAGTAGCACACACATATTGTACAATTTTGTATAACAACAATCAGTATTCAAAATTTTGTATAACATCGTTAAATATTGAATAATACAATATAATAGCACACGATATTGTGCAACAGGCTGTGCTACTTGGGCTGCATATCAATCTTTGTGTAATGGTGTTGAGTATCATTAATCATGTTCATTTATCTGCATATATTGCGAAAATACCTAGGCAATCATTTTGGCATTACTTTATAAGTGTTAAAATTAATCACTAATCTGTATGTTCGGCTATTTTTTACCTTTTTTTATGTTGTGGTTGTTTTGGCGATATATTTCGAAAATGAAAGAACAGCGAGTTTAAATAAAATTATGTTTAAATTAGGCAAAAGAATTTACTAAATTAATTTAGATTTTGAAACAATCTTAAAGGTAAAGATTATATTTACCGGCCCTAATACAATATACTAATGTTTCAAATAAGACAGAACTACCACCAAAAGTGGTTTGGAAAATTGAAAACCTTTCCACGTCAACAAATGACCTTCATATTGAGGAAATGCATACTTTGATTCGTACAATCATCTTTTAAATGTTAATGAGATAATGGAAGGTCATTTCACTTAATTTTGACTTATAATTTAACACATTCAATTATATTTGCCATGCTTTTTACCTAATGAATAAAGCGTATCGTTTCACTCTAAATAAGGAATTGTTGGATAGCTCAAATGTTGATACAAACTCTATAAAATTTGCCACAATATGTTCCAAATCTTGGAATTTTATCATATATACTTTCTTTTTTCCCAAAATCTAAATTCAATTTGAAAAATCTACCGAGTTCGAGCAATAGAAGACTGAAGAGAAAATCCAATGCAATATTTAAATCCGATTTCAAAACGATGGATTTGATCGCCATGGAATCTATGGTATAGCATATTAACTCACTGGCATTTGATACAATATCGACAATTCTTTTGCCGTCTTTATTTTTTGTCACTTCCTAACGGGAGGCACCTTAGAAAAGAGAAAGAAAAGTTCCGAAGGTTGTTTCTCTCTATCCATGTGGATACGGAAATGATTTGGAGTCGGCTACCTCCTACCGATGATGGGACGTATCTCCCACCGGAGGGGATGTACCGTTGCCGGTGATAGCCATTATAACTTAGTCTCATTTCCCACCAATGCCGTCGCAACAGTCCAGTCATCCATGCACCTCTGGGCGATCGGAATAGTCAACATGAGAAATAAAGTGATCTTCATATGAGAAATTCAATAAAAGTATCGCTGAAATATGTATTCAGATCGATATATTTTTACATTTATATTCTTTTCCTTCCCTTTATATCAATATCCTAATCACAATTAATAATTAAGATAATCGATTAAGCCTTGAGCTTTATTTAAAACACACGGTTATTCAATTTATATGATGTAAGGTCGGTTGGGAAAAGAAGCATTTTGCTGTGTAACAAAACCGTTCTAGGGTAAATAAATAAGAAGAATTGTTTAACAGAGCGCTGAATAAGATGTTACATATATTCATAGACACTAGACTTCGATCGTTAATAGGGATTGCAATATCGGACCAAAAGTTCAATACCGGTATTCATTATTTTTTAGATATTAATACTGGGATATCGGTTTTAATGCCAGTAGTAGAAATTTTAGAAAAAGAAAAAAAACATAGGTGTTTCTTTGTTTTATTTGCCAGTTTTATTAGGAAGTGTAAATATCACAAAAAATAATTTGTAACTTATAAATTATAACAGCATATAAAGAATCACAAAAAAGTAAAGGAACATCTTATTTATTTAATTCACAAAAAAGTGTAAATATTGCTATTCTGTGGTACTATTACAAATTTTTGAAATGTGATCTTAAAAAGCATAATTCATCAATGGTACTGTCATTAAGCCTGGAACGTAATTTTGTGCAAAAATGACCAGCTGTCAAAAACACTCTTTTGGCATCTACGTTAGTTGGTGGTATTGTTAGCAATGCGTGATATACTTTTTCCATGTATTTACCTCTAAATCCCTCATCTTCAAAAAAAAAAAAAATCGATTACTCGTCGGATGGTTTTGGATATAGCTGATTTCTGTATTATATTTTGGGTTTATTGAAATTTTTTATTTGTCGATAATTCTAACTTTTGTTCAAGAGACAATTCCTTTTCACTGTCGACATTAGTGTCATCATAATCTTCGATAACTGTACCGAATTCTTCTGAATGTGGATAGGTTTGTGGGTAAAAAATTTTAAGAAAATTTACTATAAACTTTATCAGATTTGAATTGGTTAGTCTCTTTTTTTCTTTTTCATTTTCATTTTTAAAATCATTATAATTATGTAAATACCGTAAGACATTTTTTTTTCGGTATACCTTTCTTCTGTGCGATTTTTCAATGTAATATGAAATTAATTCTTCAAATAGTGATGTGTGCTTTTCTTTCAGAATCTCTCCGACATAATGTCTCAACAGCCAGTTTTATTGGAAGTAGAGTTGATGCAGTTTGGATATTAAGTCGAATTCACTATCTGAAAAATTAATTTGCAGGTTTAAATCGATTATTTCTTTTTGAATTGGATTTCTCAGTTTAAAAAATCGTTCCATCATTCGGTGTAAACGGTTCCAACGTGTTTTAGAATCTAATATTAACATATATTCTGTTTTATTTTCAGTTAGTCTTAAGTTTTGTAATATGGCATTTTTTGTAGGGGAACGTTTAAAGATCTTAACAATTTTTCGAACTTTATAAATTATAGGAAGCAATTCTTGACGGGTTAATATTTCATCCTCATTAGCAATATCTTCTTCAACAATTACATTGTCATTATGTTCATTGTCAATATCACTCTCACTCTCGCTCTCGCTCTTTTCGAAGTTTCTATATCCAAGTATTTGGGTTCTTTTGTTCTTTATTTTTTTGGTATAATACATCTATTACTCCTAATTGAATTCCATTTGACCTTGGATTTCTCCCATTAGATACTTTTTAGTTCAATTTTTTTTCACGTGTATGTGAGGGTTGTGTTATTTCACACAGCATTTTTTTTTAACTCAAAATTTCGCATTGATACGTATAGCCAAAAGCGATAAAAAAAGTTTTCAGGAATGATACGAAGAAAATTTTACATAATATCATTAAATATTGTGACCAAGAAGCAGAAAACGGGGAATTGAAATATTCCTGAAAAAATTTAATAACATATAAAAAAGAAACATTTTAATATAAAAACGATCATTATTATTTTGTAAAAAAGTAATTACCAAATTTTAAGAACAGAAATTTTTCCTTTATTCTTCATAATTTAATTTTATGTCCCTTATATTAAATAATAATTGCTCTGAAATATTTCACTGTGCATTAGTACCTTGTTCTTTCTGTATCACTAATTATCTGTAATGTTTACGTCTCATGAAACAGCGAATCTTCATTATAAATGTAAACATCCCCTCCTTTCATCTTTCCTCTCACCCCTATTTTGTCGAATTAAACGCATCCTAACGGATGTGCAAGAGCGCGGAGGGTTTTACAATCCGTTGTCAAACAGTATTTTATCACTTCTCTTGATTGTACGATGCAACTTTGTATTCTACAGCCTAATTAAGACACAAAAACAAAAACTTATTCTATTTTGCTATGTTAGCTATCCCTGAACATATAGTGGAAACAATTTTAAAAATTTCTAGTAAATACCGAAAAAACGGTATTTTAACTTGTGAATACTGGTATTACAAAATTGTGCAAAGGGCTCAAAATACTGGTATTCGGTACACCGGTATTGCAATCCCTAATCGTTAATAACCTCTGCTAAATCATTTATTATGCATACATTATTAAAGAAAGATAAAATAATTATCAAGAGATTAAAATGGTTTAAAACCATAAACATAAATCATCATAACTCCGAGATAATAAATAACAAAACTTTTTCAAAATATAAATTGCGTAAAAATAAAATAATCATGAATTTAAGTATCATTATAAAATAACATATCTCCAAGGTATTGCCGTAAAATAACAAGCCTGACAAACTCTACACATTCAAACTAAAATTGAGATTAATTAAAACGAAACAAAAATCATCACGGAATTTATTGAAATTTTTAATGCGAAAATATAAATTTATCCATATTTATACAAAAATTTAAACATATATACAAATAAAATTTTCTTTACTATAAGTGTTCCAATTTTCTGCAGATTTAATAGATAATTTTAAAAACCTCATTTATCGTTTGACATGTCTTTTTATTTAAAGTCAGAGTTTTAAACCGTTGCTTTTGTAAATTCTTATCAGTTTTAAAAGTTCATTTTGTTTTATTTCTTTATAGACCTGTTCAGAACATTGAACAAAGGTCTTTTTTAAAACATTGGAAATATCAGAAAATAAAAAAACATTTTGTACATCCAAATAAATTTGAAATTAATCAATAATCTTAACCCAATTATTCCCGATCCCCTTATTTCATTTGTATTAATGTAGTTTAATAATTGTGATATCATGCATACAACGCCGAAAAATTCATTTCAAAATAGTTTTGAATTTGATATCATACCTGCCATTTAAAAATAAAGTTCTAGTGCTTTTTATGTTACAAAATATTCAAAAGTCATTAAAAAACGCTCAGTTTTATTATCCTGGAAAGTAAACCCATTTTATCTCCAAATATGTAAATCAGGAAAAATGAGATAATGAAAAGATAGCAATCGCAACTTCCAGGTCCATCGAGGAAATCATTATTGATTTTAGTTTGCTTTTAAATCATAAAATGACAGCTGAAATTTCAAAATAATTCATTATCTAGTCTGAGTATCGCTTACTTTCCCACTTAAGGACAACAACAAAGACACCATAGAATACACGTGAGGGAATACGACGCCATAAGTCACGTTGGCGGCAATGTGAAAAGTAAAGATTACATTTCATTCATAAGAAGTTCAGCCTGATTTTAAAGATTAAAAGAATGGTAAAAATGAGGAGAATTGTTTCCCTTATTATTACAATAAAGTTTAAATAAATTTTTCTAGTAAGGAAATGATGACATTCAGCTGTACGCAGTAAAAGCCAAAGTTAGCAAAATAATTGTACGGAAAATCGTGTCTACTTCGGAACGTATCAACACAGCAATTACCATGCATTGTGACATAAAAATAGATAAAATTACGTCACATTTATGAAGAAAAAAAACGCAATCATTAAATAAAGAAAATAATTTTTTCTGGAATTTTTAATTGGCTCTTATACTGTAAGGACATATCAGTATTATTTCTGCATTTTGTGCTTACATCGTTCGTAAGGCGCTATTTTTAAAAAATATATATTTAAAAAGAATATTTCCCTCTTTATTGACAGATTAATAGTCGCTGGCTTATTCTCTTAGAATGCAGGTTAATAAATACTGGTTAATTCTCTTAGAATACTGGTTAACTGGTTTCAATTAAATCTCTTATACATAGCTTGAAATTTATTATTCCCCCAAAGAAGCATTTTAAGGATTAAAATGAGATAGATATTAAAACTATGGTATTTTAATAAAATTGCATTTATCCGGTTCATTGTGTCCTTCAACATTCTTTATCAATGATATCGTGTTAACCATTAAAAACGTAACTTTCCAGGTAATCCATCTTCTCACTGCATGTCGTCTTCCGTAGTACTGGAATTGCATTTTCTGATGCCGCATACAAAATAGAGATGATAAATAGTTTGTTATATTAACGTCCAATTTTGAGGCAACACTAGATCTATTTTGGGATGGACCTCGTTATGCTGAACCTCGGTCAGGCTATGAGGACGAACCTGAGCTGGCATCCCCTCTCTAAATTTCCATGCCACACCAGCAGGAGGAAGTTTGACCTCGACGGATTTAACATGCACCAGACCCGCTTACACGACAGTTCTTCGGTGGAATCGGGTCTCGAACCTGAAACCCTTCTGTTTATAAGTAGAATCTTTACAAAATCTAGTTTACGAATAAATAATACATAGAACATTTCTTTCCAAGGATTCAATAAGGAAAAAAAAGTTAAGTTATTGAAATTTTAACAAAGTAATGAAAAAGGATCGATTTCATTGTAATAATGAAATTTTTTTTTTTAAATTTATTAAAAAAACAACTCTAAAATAACTATTAGAAATTCAGAAAAAAATGCCATTTAATTTCATTAATATTATTTTTTAATTTATTATTCTTTAAAAGGACGATTTGTTTATTTTTAAATTGATATAAAAATATTTTTAAAGACTAATATTCGGATTTTATAACCGTAAAATGCCTAATTTTTGATTTATACTTAATTTATGAAATTCTAATTAAAATTTCAAAAACAAAATAATACGATTTGCACATTTCCACTATTCAAATTTTATTTCAGGGAAATTTGTAACTCTAATTCAAACCCATTGACATATAAATATCAATAAATGCGATCACAAATACAAACTTGTCCTTATTATTCAAATTGATAATAGTATTAAACTGCTTATAAAAGCAAATGATGTCTTCATAACATGAATGTATATTCAGAGTCCATTTTTCTTGAGATTCATGGCAAATTCCAAAAACACAAAACATCTAAAATTAAGTATATTAACTGTAAAGTCGACACCATGATGGAGTCGAAATGAATATCTTAGAAACACGGAAACTAAAATAAAAATCAATTACGACGTCAAAAGTGTTGTGACAAGTAAAATAAAAATTTTAGGTCAAGGTTTCATAAAATATGAAATGTGATTCCAAATAATATACAAAGAGAAAATTATTAGAATTCTGGAATTGCGAAATTCACAATAATACTTAAGTAAAATTATTTTTGCGCTAATATAAAAAAATAGAATCAAAATTGCATAACAATTGATAGAGCAGCAGTAAATTAAATTTCATTTATTTAACAGTTGTTAATTAATATAACATATTTTTATTTGACTTTATAAAGTTCGAGAGGCTTCTAAGAGATATTTCATATAAAGTCGAACGTCAGTCACAAACTTATACCTTTTTTGTATACGAATTATCGAAATCGAGATTTTGGTGAATTTCCGAATTTGAAACCTCCATGAGTTCGAGAAACGCATTTTGGGTATTATATTTGCCTGTGAACATGATAACTCAGAATTTCTTTGAACTATGCCGGTGAAATTTGGTATATGACTTTGCACGAAATTTCTAAATCTCTTTCAACTGTTGAACAAAATGCAATCAGAAGAAGTCTGTATGACTGGCTATCCGAGTACAAGTCAATTCTATAACCAGAAAACACGAAAAATTTGGTAGATAAAATTTAGTACACAGAATCAGAATGTAAAATATATATTCGGTACTTTTTCGTTAGCCGAACGCAAATGCCACCAATTGTGAACAAAACGCGAATGTGGCGTAAGAAATGTGGTGGAATTCTACATTATTTGGCGATTTTTCTCTTGCGCCCGGCTAACGGAAAAGTACCCAAATATTCTTATCAAATTTATGCCAAATCTGCCAATCTTCTTGTCAGTCTGTATTTTCACATATATGTACACTCAATGCCTTAAACCATTGAAATTTGGTATGTGTAGTAGTTATTGAATTTACATACTTGGGAAACAGATTGACAGACTCTCAAATCCTTAACGGAAAATGTTTCAAATCTGATATATATCTATGCATTAAATATTCAATATGCGTACTTTATTTTAACCAAAAAACTCTTTTAATTTTGCAGTTTTCATGTAAACATTTATTCGGTCAGATTTCCTCTGAATGGATTTCATTCACAATTCGATCGAAATCTACAAATGTTGTTAATTCCATATCCAAATTTCATTCATATACTCAAAACATTTTTTAGTTATCTTGTTAACAGATAGACGGACGGACATACATATATAGAGATATAACGCCAAAAATATGCTGTTATGGTTCACAGATATCTGAAACATGGAGATAAATACACCTGCATTGGGAAGGTTTTATGCATTATTTATTCTTTATATTGTTTCAAACAATGTTCGGCAATGCTACCATTTCCCGTTCCAATTTTTCATATACGAATTATACAAACTGAAAATGATGCAGTAGTCAAACAATTCAATTTTGACTATCTTTAAGTTTCAGATAGACAGAATTATAGACAAAATGAAAATGATGCAGTAGTCAAACAATTAAGGAAATTTATAGAATTATGTTTGTCTGTCTATCTTAAAACATGAGAACTCAAATATGCTTTACTCTAGGCAGGCGGAATTTGGCATATGGTTTCTACTTCAAATTAATATATTTGAATAAAATTTTGAACAAAATATATTTTCAGGACGTACAATTATCCAAATGCATGCTAATATGATAGCTTTAATACCATGATAGTTGAATGCATAAACTTTGGTATTCAGGTTTAACATCTAGAGTGTTGATATATGTCAAATTTGAACAAAATCTCTTAAAGGATTGACTCTATATCGGTCTGTACTTTCAAAAACATGTAAACGCTATAACTCTAAAATGCAACGAC
>JAPMOR010076299.1:56386-82118 GCA_026543865.1 Argiope aurantia
ATATCGGTATGTACTTTCAAAAACATGTAAACGCTATAACTCTAAAAATGCAACGACTTAAATATAAAATCTGGTATGCGATTAGTTCAATGTCAAATTTCAGTTTCAATCGAGAGAAAAAAAAGTTACTAAAATTCTCATCAACAGGATGTCGGTGATGAATTGACAAAAACTGCAAAAAAATGTTATTTGTAATTATTATTCGCCAGTAACATGTAATTAATAATGCGGAAGTATATTTATTAGCGAGCATGGGTGAGAGTTTCGGATAGACCATTCTGTTTCTTTATGATTATGCAAAGAATGAAAAAAATATATATATATATTTCGGTTAAAATGCCATAACATTTTGATTTTTTAAAATTCTCATTCTACTTGAATACATTCTATTTTGTTTTAAGTAAAATTGTTTTTAAAATATCATGAAGGTTACTTTTGAATTTGTAATTTTTAAATTTAAATAAATTACAAAAAAAAAAGAAAAAAGAAAGAAGGATGGAAAAACCTTCAATAATTTTGTGCATGACCCAGTTAGCTTTGATTTCTCCAAAGTAGAATGACATAAAGTATGAAGAAGACGTTTTCTTTTTATAGTAAAAATATATAAATATTATAGAAGCTTTAAATTAAAACAAAACAGAAGGGTACAAAAAATAAATGAATGTAAACGCGGGAAAAGAATTGTTAGAAAAAAACCATTCGTAACATATAATCCACAAAAATGCTCTTTTTGCTAACCTAACACCATGCACCCTCCCCCTGAGAAATAAAATTATACAAAAGTGATAAAGGTGTTGTTTAATTATAGTAACGTCTCATTTTAAAGCAACACTTAGGATATTTGGGATAGACCACGGGATTTTGAACAGCGGTTAGATGCCGAGGACGACAACTGAGCTTACATACCCCCCCCCCTCTCCAAGTTTCCCCACTAATGGGAGAATATTTGGCTCTCCACGGATTTAGCGTGCACCAGAGCCACTTACACAATGGTTCGTCAGTGGTATCAGTTATCAAACCTGGAATCTTCCTGACCCGATGTTGTGATCTCACCACCATGCAACCACGGCCTACAAAAATGATTAAATCATCTGCCTGAAATGAATACTATCTTTTCATTTATAGCATACAGTAAGTGCAAGACATTTGATTCTTTATATTAATGGATCAAAGCAACATAGTACTATCTTGAAACAGACATTATATTTTCGAACGCTTGTTAACAAGCATTCCTCCAGATCACTGAGCTGACACAAACCTTCCTAAGCTGTTGCACCATACCATTGGGTGGACATTTGAAGCCGGCTGATTAAGGCTCATCGAACCTGCTTACATGACAGCTCTATAGTATCTGTTTACGAACCTTCTTTGAAACAGAGATCTTACCATCATGCCACCACCACCCTTCATCTGAAGTCATTTGAGTTATTCAGGAACGAAATCCATCCTATATTCCAGATTTCACTTGTAATTTTTTAGATTTTTATGATGTTGCTTGAAGACTCAAGACTCCATCATATGTATAACAAAATGTAGCCATTTCAGAGCTAATGGATCATGTCCTTTTGGTTACCAAATCATGTCGTATTTTTTTGTCAATAGAAACCCTTGTTTTTTCCTTTATCCACTGAATCACAGACTTTCCTACTGATTCTGATTCAAGGAACACTTTTGATGTGACCTTGTTATTTTATGTTCTGTTTCAAGCTTCTTTATAAAATATTTTTTAATTATCCGGGTTCAAATGGAAATCCAATTTTTTAATGCTATCCAAATATTCTTTAAGTTATGAGCAACAAAAGCTGTTATCCCCATATTGATTTTTTTTCTTATACTTGTAACTGTGACTGCCTGGTGTATCTGTGTTTGTATCTTTTGTTGTTTTAGAAGCCAGACGAAGTCCTTGCTTGTTGTCTACTATATGTTTGCAACACACATTTTTTAAAAATCAAATTTCTATATGTATAATTAATCGCTCTAATGGATATGGTTTTCTTTTCTGACTTCATAATTGTTTTTTCGATTTGAAGCACTTGAGATTTTAATCCTGAATCCAATATATAATATCAGTGTCATGAAAGGAAAAGCCGAAATTTGGGTAAGTGGTTTTCTTATTATAGGGTTTTGTCAGTGTTTTTATTGGGGGGGGGGGGGATTTGAGATGTAATGTGTAGATAAAAAATGCTATATATTTATATAAATTTTTTTTATTAATAGCAATTCTTGATGATTTTGTTTGAAAATATTTTTTTATCCGTGTACTACTTTAAGTATGCTAAAGAATTTTATGCTATCTTATAAATAAATTGCATTTTCCGTGCTATACATTTTGCTAAAGTGTAACATATAGATTCATTTCTTTAAAGATAAATCCATATCATTAGTTATATCGGTTTATAAATCATTGGATATTTGTGTTATGATTTTCACAAGTGCTCAGTCAAGCAGACACGATTTTAAAAATGACGATATTAGTAATTAAAAAAAATCTTAAATATCATTTGTTTTCTCCTATAGTATTTTTTGTGTTTATGTATATATGAATAATATATATACAAAAAATATTAAAATCGTTAAAAAATCGAACTGGAGATTTTGACGAATTTTTATGTTTCAGATATCTGAATTCGAAAAACCAATTTTTGTATTTATGTCTTTTCTGTTTTGTTTGTAAACGCGATAGTTGAAAAACGCTTTGATCTAAACGGTTGATATCTGATATTCGGACTTAATACCTATATTGTAGATTTTTTTAATCAAACTTTGTACGAAACTCATCATGGAGAAGTCTGTTTCCAAGAAAATACGATAATTACAAAATGTTAAGAGCTAGGTAAGTAAAATTTTGTAGAAATAACAATATGAGCAGGTGTAACACGAAATCACACACAAAAGAATCGCATTTAATATAGTTGCATTGCGCGTAAAAATAAATCTATTGTTGTTCCAGTGAATAATACTGTATTAAAATATATTTAAAAGTTTTTCAAAAAGCACAAGTTTTTACTTTCTTGCAAACGAAGTATTATAATTGTCAAAAAATTCGAACTCTAAATTTTGACGAATTTTCATATTTCAGAATTTTTTATGTTCGAAAAATACATTTGGGGCATGATGTTTGTTTGTCTGTGAATGCGATGACTCATAATGCTTTCAGCTAGACAGATGAAATTTTTGTAAATGGTTTCCACTCCAAATGTGTAGATTTCTACTAAATTGCGAAGAAAATCCATTCTGATGAAGTCTGTTTGTTTAAGTACGATGGCTTCAAAACATAAAGAGCCTAGATAAATAAAATTTGGTGCTCAGATTTAGTATCTAAACTGTACTTATTAAATTTTTAATCAAATTTCTTAAAGAGTTGAATTTTTGTTCTATACTATTACTTACACAATAACTTGGTAAATGCAATGACTTATATCAGTGTAAATCGTCGTGCAATCTTGTGATTACAACTATAATCCCATGTCAAATTTTGACAATAATTGATCGGAGAAAAGGCGTACAAAATATATATTCGTACGATAGATTCAGTAAAAATATTAGATTCATGCCAAAGATATGTATTTCAAAACTATTGGTTATGACTCCTCAATGGCACGAAAGGCATGCCATTGAGGATTGAGGCAAAGCATGCCACTCGATCGCCACCATTCGCTCAATGTACGTTTATGGAGAACGGTGAAAAGATGTTTATTGGAGAATTTACGAGAAAGTTTCTAGAAACCCACTCCCACTGGTTTACATTTAATATGCTTTGACGTGATTGAGGTAAAACTTAATTTTTTCATATAAATTCTTATTAAATATCTTTATAATATAATTCTTATTAAATTTTAGAAACCCTTTCTTTGTAAGCATCCGAGTTTCGAAACCCGATTCCTCCGTAGAACCAACGTGCAGGCGAATCTGGTGCACATTAAATCCATCGGGGCCAAACGACCTCCCACTGCTGTGGTGTGGAAATTTGGAGGGGGGTGCCAACTCAGGCGTCGTCCTCGTCATCTGACCGAGGTTCAAAATTACGAAGTACGTCCCGAAATGGTTCTAATATTGCTTTAAAAAAGGGACGTTAATATATCTAAACTAAACTTATTGTAAGCATCTACTATATAAAAAATTACTAAGGGAAGAATTTAAAAGCCCTTGGAACAACAGCTTTTCGTACAGAGTGTTTTGTACGACTTTGGATAATATTGTCGTATAAAGCAAATTGTATGCCAAATTGTAAACATTATCACGATAAAGATATCATTACAACTAACATTTTAGAAGTTTTTCTACTTTCTCCTATATGAAGTGTATAAAGAGAAGGCATTGTGATTGTCAAGAATTTGAACCTTAAGATTTTCATTAGTTTCTACACTTCAGTTTCCGTCTTTACAGATTCCCAAAGAATAAATTTTAGAATTACTTCTATATATTCCTTATTTAATAAACTAAACGTATGTAATTTAGTAGTGGGCCTTTTAGCATTGATTAAGCTAATTAAGTTCCAAATAAATTTTAATCTCATAACCAAAAACTCTTTTTCGATTTTTTTTTACATATTATCATTATAATTTTATAATATCATTATGTCAATAAGACGGAAAAATTATGATGTGTTATTATTACATGATTTCTAATTTTTTCCGTTATTGAAATGATAAAAAAAAATAACTTTGAGATATATTGTAACTGATGATACTATTGTAATTTCAGAGAAATTAACGCAATATAATATGTCATGAATTTAATGACATTGTTTGCAAAGAAGCTAGAAAGATTTCACAAAGTATAATTTAGTCGTTAAGCCTTTATCATAAGGAATTACGACAATGTATCTAGAAAAAAAAAAGTTCAGAAACGAAGCATTATGTTTATCGCAGAAAGATATCAAATAAGAATCAGATGATATTTTATTTGAAAACATCCCTAAAGTATTTAATGATTTGAAAAAATAATCAAAGTAGCATTTATTTAAAAATTAGCATAAATATATCATCACAGATTTCTTATTTGCTTTCCGCTTTTATTAGTACACATCTGTTTGAGTGCATTTAATCGGTCGAACATGTAATGATAGATGGATAATGAAAAATAGATGTATTGTATGTGGAGTCATTGTTTAAAACAAATCAGATCGAAACAAATGAATGTAGGCAAACTTTAAACTCCGTTTTAAAGATATTGTTACTTTTAAACTGGTAATGACGTGGTTATAGTTCTCTACTCTAATTTTCATACAGGATTCCACTTTAAAATTAAAGGCGACGAAACCGTGGTACGGAAATGATAGAATTCTTTCGAACTGGATACCATATTCCGCATTACATTGAAATGTCGTCGAATGTCTTTTTAAAGTTGATGCTATTTTCGAACTGCCAATGATAGTCAATTACCTCTATAAGTTGTATTTTTTAAATTATAAGAAATTCGATTCTTCTACCGTAACGTTCAAGATATTTAGGATTGGATATTGAAATGCGTGATATATTGAAATATTATTGTGTATTTTTACTTTCTCGTATAAGTGGCATAGAGAAAGTATAATAATCGTCAAAAATTCGAAGTCCGTATTTTGACGAATCTCCACGTTTTAGATCTCCCTGGGTTAGAAAAACATTTTTAGAAAATGTCCATCTAGCTATCCGTCTGTGATTTAAAGATAACTCAAAAACAAATCGAATTGAGCTAGACGGTTGAAATTTGGCACATAGTCTTTACACATGATTTGTAAACTTTTCAAGTCAAGTCTGTTTTGGAGAAATTCGCCTATCAGGCTGTTCGAATATAAGTTAGATCGATAATTACAAAACGAAGAGAGCTAGATAGATAAGATTCAGTACACAGATTTAACATCTATAGTGCAGACATATGTTATTTATTTTTAGCCAAAACCAATGATTTGTACTTTCAATTCAGAAAAGCAATGGGGTAAATACACTATCGACCGATAAGTATTTGGACACTCATGCAAATGAGGATATCTGCGGTCCTTATCTACGTCAGGCCTTCTATACTTAAACACCGAGTAGGAAACAGCACACGCATTAGTCGCATGCAAGATGTCACGAAATTCAGAGCTGTCTGACTTCGAGAAAGGTGTGGTTATGGAAATGGTCGGCCCTTAAGGGACATATCTAGAGAGTTAAACATTCCAAAATCGATAGTGGTTTTTGTAATTAAGAAGTGGAAGGTGAGTGTGGGATTGTGCTTTGAACCGGCAGACCGATGAAACTAACAGATAGAGACCGTCGAATGCTGCCTAAAGAAATTCGGGGAAGAAAAAAAAACTCACCAAACCGATGGCCCAGATATTCTAGTTTCAGCGAGATCTGGGACTCATGTTTCGATAAATACCATCATCAAGGAAACATATTTGCTTGGTTTATAACAAGCACACACAAAAAACACATTTAATCTAGTGAGATCGTATTCTTTACAGCGCGAATGCATAAATAAACTAAAACAATGAATGGTTTATTTTTGTGTAATGTGCTTTAAAATATTTTTTAATTTATTAAACCTTGAGAAAAAATTAAAAAGTTGAAAGGAAGTTGAAGTCACTGAGATGTTAATTCATTGAATTTTATTGAACTGTAAAAATGTATATTTTGCAATAAATGCATATTTCGAAGTTACTGAGTAAAAATGTTAACATTTCGATTCAATTTAAATTTCGAAATCCTTTGTTTAACAAATGCTTACAACCAAATATTACTAATGTCAAATATCATAGTTATAGATACAAATATGTTTTGTAGAGCGTTTTGCGTGACTATCATATTTCATGGGTATTGTGACAGCATATAATTACCTTGTAAAAAAATTTAGCTCATCAAAAATTTATGAATGATGCGTCATTGAACGAAACAATAATGCGATACAAACATGGCAGATGCATTAATGGGTGCGACATGGTTCCCTTTGAACTGGCTTAGTGCGCAGTAATTTCATTTTCGTCATTCGGAGATGGTAATGACTTGACAAACGCTTTCAACTAAGGAATGCGTTTGAACTGTCATGTAGTGTTGATTGTCAATGGTGCAGCTGTTTTATTTAAGAGCATGTAAATACATCTGACATGTACCAATAAATTGATCATAGTCATTAAAGTAAAAAATTTTTACACCACAAGAAAACGGTGATACATGACAAAATCTCTGCCCCCCCCCAAGCATTTATTTGTAAATGGTGATTTCATCAATTTCTGCTACAGATAAGTTGGATTGTCGCATTCTAAACTTATTGAAAAAAAACCCCATAAGACGACTTGTTAATATTTCTGATTCTGTTTATTACAAAGATACAGATACATACTATTCGTTTAATATCCGATTTCTTCTGATTTATACAGTTATATATTAGAGAAATTCCGAAATTCTTTCTTTTGGAAAAGCGCTCAACCACTATTTATCCTATTCCATAGAATGTATAGCAATTTAAATTTTCAACAAATTTTATTTTGACCGTGACATTGTAAACCAGCGGGTGTGGTGTCCCCCAAACTTTCTCGCATACTCTCGAATAAACTTGTCATGCCATAAATCCCCTTACATGGCACTGGCGTACAGTAATTACGAAATATTAACGTTTGTTATGAATTTAGCATTTTTACTGAATCTGTCGGTGATTCTTGAAGAGTTCTCTTGCGTTAATAGTATCCAAAAATCTAATTTGCCTTTTGCACTCTCAACCGATGTAACACAGAATTATACTTGTATTCAGAAACTCCCATACCAAAATTGATATATTTTTTTTGTTGCATTTATGATTTATTGAGTCTATATATTTCTGAAAGTACAGATCAACTGACAATCAATCCTTTGTTGGATTTAGTTCAAAATTTGACAGGTTACTCTATAGATGTTGAGTCTCTGTACTGAATTTATTTATATCTAGCTCCCCACTTTTTGTAATTATTGTGTTAACTTATATTCGAACAGCCGGACAGATGGACTTCCTTTGAACAGATTTTACTCAAAATTTGGTGTAGAGACCGTATGCCAAATTTCGACTATCTAATTCATAGCGTTTTTGAGTTATCTTGTTATAGACACATGGACATTTTCCAAAAATGTGTTTTTCGAACTCAGGGATGTCTAAAACGTGGAGATTCCTCACATTCTCGAATTCCAATTTTTTATGCTTACTATACTTCCTCTATACTACGCATACGAGATTTACAGTGGAAAATATTTTGATTTAAAAGGAATCTATCCAATTTGGAATAAATTTTTATTATTCAGACGATTGACAAAGCGTAGATCGAAAAAGCGTTTAATGACTGTGAATTCCCCGACGGAAAGAGACTTAAACGATCTTTATCAAATTTCTGCATATAAATTATTAAAGAAATGCAAATCTCTTAAATAATGCATTTTATTATAAAAATCAAAAAACAGTTTCTGGTAAAATTTTTGATATCATTTATATCGGAATATCGAAATATTTCTTAAATAAATTTCAGTGAAAAAAGAGTGCATCTCCTTTTTTATTATCTTTAAAATTTTATTACCTTGCCATTCTTCTTCATTGTAGAATAAAGATAAGACGAATGATAATGTCGTAATGTCATTTATCACTTACCGATTGTCACAAAACTCAGTGATTTCGGCACACTATGTAAAACGTGACTAAATTGCATATTTTTTACACAGAAATCTTTCGCACAGTTTTGACTATTGTGCAATTTAAGTTTCTAGTCTTTTTTCTGTTATTACTTTTATCAATGTTTGATCTTGAAACTACTTGTTGTTTACTGAAAATTTAAAATAGGAAGTGAGTCATAATTTCAAAGCAGTGTCTAGAGATAAGTGTAGCATTTGCTGATACCTTGATCTCCTAACATTTATGCTTCATCAATGCCATGAGCTTTGTCCCTGCGCATTAAATGTAACTTGCCTTAGACTCCCTTTTAATTCGATCTCGTTATTTCAAGATGGAGTCACAAGAGTAATAGTCCCGGTGATGTAATGGCAAGATCTCGGCTTCAGAATTGGAGGGTTCCAGGTTCGAGACCCGATTCCATTGAAGAACCGTTGTATAAGAATGCCTGGTGCACGTTAAATTCATTAGGAGTAAATGTGCTTCCGCTGGAAAGTTTGGAGAGGGTTTGCCAGCTCAGTTTCATCCTCGTCATCTCACCGTGAGTCAAAATTACGAAGTCCTTCCCAAAATAACCTTTCTGCTCTTTTAAAACTGGGAGTTAATATAACTAAACGAAATGGAAGGTAGTGTGAAACGATACTTTGCTCTTTTTATGCCAAAATCATGAGTAGTGTCCCTGTATAATAGATTTTAATTTACACTAAAGTCATTTATGATGAAGATATTCAATTCCACAAAAGAAAAGGGTATAAACCGATATTTTAATCTCCTGAATCCCATATTACACCAATGTCAAGAATCTTGTCTCTATTCATTGGATTTAAGTTCCTCTAAAGTGACTTATAATGCAAAACTTCGGTTTCATAATGTCAAATTGGAGCTACAAAAGGACAGAAGAGTAGGATTCGACATTTTGTTCTTCGTACTTCCATGTACATCAATTTTATAATTTTCATGCACTAAGCATGCTTATGATTCAAAACTTCAAATGCACCGTGTTTCAAAACTCTGTTTCACCACTTTCGAGATTTCATTTTACATTAATATATATTCCAGAGTGAGCATGAAGTATTTTTCGATTTGCGTTTCCAATTAATAAAATAAACACATATTGCAATTAATAAGACATATGTTTATTTTATTAATTGCAAATACTGTAAGTTTCAAAGCCGTGATTCACCCTAATCTGGAAGACACAATTGATACTCATTGAAGTACAAGACGATGACAAAATCTTTAGAGGCTTAAAAATATATGATATATATCCTTTCATTTTAGAGTCCAACGACTGATTTGTAAGCCTTTTTATAATAGAAATGTATGTGTTAAAATCGTCTAACTGAAGTAAACAATTATATTTCATGTGTCTTGAGTCAATGAATGCTCTGATAATTAAAAATGTTTAGCTTTTATCTAGATCCAATGCTCTATTAATCATATTTAAAAAAATATTCTTGAGACACTCATTAAAAAGAGTTGCATTCCAATAAATTAATTCAGTCACTAAAATATAATGATTAATAAAAATTTGATTAATAAAAATTTGAATATCATTATTTAAAAAAAAAAAAGACGGACGATTTTAGACCACTTTATCGACCGTCTCATAGAGGATACCCTCAGTCTAGGAATTCTAACGATTGTTTGACCTGAAATTAAGAAAATGTTGATTGTTCTAAACTATTCTATTCAAAACTTTATAAATCAATCCGAGTTGAAACCAGAAGATAGAACACATTCATTTACTTTTTTAAAAGTTCAAGTGTCAAGAATATTTCGCAGTATATGATTCTTTAAGACCAAAGGACTGTATAAAATATAGATATCATAGTTTCTTTAAAGTATCAGCCGAATAAAATAAAATATTATAATTAACGTCATTTAAGTCCTTTTGAAAATCAGACTAAGAGCTGGTTTTTATGATGAATCTGTGAAATTTTTGTAAAATAATTCTTAAGATGCTACATAAAATATGAAAATTAATCTGTATTGCATGTAAGCTTTAAATGCTGAACGATTCCATTTTAACTTCTCATATATTTTTTTTTAAATGCGTGATTTCAATAAAAAAATATTTTTATATTAATTGCAATTTAATCATTTCCACTTTAATTTAAAATTGAAATTTGACGGGAGCTGATAGAAAATCCAAGAGATGTATAGGACATTATGGCTTAAGGCCTTTATAATAGTGTGAGTGAATTATATGGCTATCAAAATTTATAGCTTAAAAATATTTTGATGAAGAAGCTATCAAAGACAAGTTACATAAAATATTTAACTGAAAATTTTAAAGAGCATAAAGACTGGTGAACCGGTTGGTCGCCAAAGGCGTCTAATACAAAATAAAACTTTTCGAACCCCGCTGGCCGAAGATCTCCGTATGTGTGGTGGCTGCCACACGTATAAATCTGTCGTGGTCACAAAGACTTCCATGGCGAGAGTAATATTCCTGAGGGGGGGGGGAGGTACTGGATCAGGGGTGAAAGTTCGCAGATTCCGATTTAAATTACGATCTGTGAATGAGTGAGTGAAATGCATGAATGAAGTCCACCCCGTAAAAAGGGTTATGACGTGTATGTAGCTAAGTCATGCTCTTCGCCCTAGATGGCGCTACTGAAAAAACAAGAGACGCACCCTTGGCTTAAAATCGCTGACTTCTAAAGTCAGTGGGCTTGTCAATGACAAGTGTTATTAGATACAACAATAAGCTTCATATCAAAATTAAAGCTTTGTTTTTTTAAATTGTATTACATATGCTCTGTTCATAGAGCACGTGAACCATCTTAATAGAGACCGGTATGCTATCATAGCTTTATTAAAATATAAACTGGATATAAAACTGAAAAAGGATTTGAATTTCAGGACAACAATATATTCTGTTGTAGAAAATTAGTTAAAATATTTTTTTTTTCTAAATTTTGGAAAATTTTGAATTTTTTCTAGATTTTGGGGCTATTGAAAAGATTTTTTTTTTTAAATTTGGAGATGGTGTGAAAAACAATTTTGTACTGTAATATTTACTGAAGATATGTAACGGAACATCAAAATTTTGCACCATTTTTTGCATAATCTTTAATTTGCATAATCTTTTATAATGCAGGTCATCAGACGAAGAACTATTAAGTGATTGCGTCTTTGATCAAGTAAAAGGACATTTAAAAATTTTAATTAGACTTTTAATAAACATTTGACCAAAATTTAACGTTTTTTCACAATAATTTCAATGTATATGTTGCATATAAAATATTATAAGCGTTTAAAATTTTTAAAAATAAGATATTTAGTGCTATCAATTTCACATCCGTATTATTTAAATTTTTCTAACTTTATTAATCAAAAAAATATTTTACAGCAACAATTTAATTATATTTTCCTTATTAAATTTATAGTCAAAAGTGTTGTGAACGGAGTGAAACATATTTTTACTTTATCGTATGTAGTATAGAGAAAGTATTGTAATCGTTAAAAAAAAAAATCGAAGAGATTTTGACAAATCTTCACATTTTAAACACCCATGAGCTCGAGAAACACATTTTTGGAAAAAGTCCTTCTGTTTGTGACAAAAAAATAATTCAAACCCGCTTAGAACTACACACATGGAATTTCGTTTGCGGTCTTTGCACCAAATTTGTTGATTTCTATCAAATTTTGTGTAAAATTTGTTCAGAGGAAAACCGTCTGTATGGATGTCCGAATGTATATTAACACAATAATTATAAAACAAAGAGAGCTAAATAGATAAAATTCAGTACACAGATTTAACATCGACAGAGTAGACAACTGTAAAATTCTGAGCCAAAATCAAAGAAAGGTTAACTGTCTGGGTGGAATGGATGGATGAGAAATACTGCAACAGAGTAATTTTCTGTTAATCAAATTGGAGGAAGTATACGTCAATCAATTACTGTCTTCTTCCTTCGAACTTGTAGTTTCTGGGTGGAGGGGTCCTTTCCGAATGAATGGATCTACGAGGGAAGATTCACTGGAAAAAAACATATTAAAAGTTGCATTACAGTGCCCAATATATGAATATAACAGTTATACAAAACCCAATATAACTATGTAAAATAGCATTTATTTGTTTACAAGAAAGCAAATGTTTTATGAAAAGCAATGCATTTACAAAGTTTGATGTAAAGCTTAATTTATTAGAAGAAGGGCTGAAATCTGATGAAATACTGTCTTCGCTACCCCTAAATTTTCTTTCTTTTCACCTGAGTAAATCCATGAAATGAAGAGGTTAAAGATGGACCACTTAGGATGGATGTCAGTTCAATGAATCATCCGCTGTTATGGATGGGTTTTGATAAAGACAGCAGTTGGCCGCAGGAAAAAATCATATTAGAAATTAAATTACAATGCACAGTATATGAACACAACAATTTTACATTACCCAATACAACTATACAAAATAACGTATTTTATGAGGAGCAATAAGTTTACGAAATTCGATGCGAAATTTAATTTGTTTGGCGAAGGGTTTGATTTCGAATATCGATGAAAAATTATATTGAGCTTTGATCAGCGAAATGCGGATCTTCGATACCCTAGAGGGATTACTCTAGGCTTCTATTGGTCCCCTAAACTAGTTTTTTTCTGAAATATATTTAGTGATTGTGAAAATTAAGCAATAAAATTTTTTTAAGTTATTCGAGATTCAGTTATTATTCTACATTATTATATTTTCCTAGCAAAGTAGGGGAATTTCTTTTACACACTCTTGGCTTAGAATAATAAAGATCTTTCTCAGACATAATGTATTAAATGATACAATTTTAAGTTAATAGTAGAAGTAAAATTTTCTTTTATTCGTTAATATTTTTTTAAAATCTGTTAATCAGTGAATACAATTAAACGAGATTCGTTGGCCGCAGCATCTTTTTCAACAAATACGTGATGTCTTAGATGTGCATTCTCCGCAAACATACCATCTATCCTTCTATTGAACATTTATCTTTTTTCCCCAACAATTTATATGTAAGATTTCTTACAGGATTATCAGTTATCGACGATAATGCAGTCTTAAATTCAGCCCTTGTAAAATTACACTTCAATTACGTCTTTTGTTGTCATTGCAGATTTAAAATACTTTGTACCAATGTTTCAGAATAACAATTCTTTTTGCATTCTTTTCGTCAAACGAAATAAATTGCTTGTTCTTAGTCTTTACTTAATTTCGCATGTTTCATGTTTGTAAGGATAGAAGTTTGTAACCGATTTTCATTCTCTTCATCATGTAATAGAGTTCCGAAATCTTGTACAGGTATTATTTATTGTTAATGGCAAACTGTTTTAATATTTTTGGAACACTAAAGTATCAATTAATATATCAGTTTTGTTGAGAATTAATTTTACGGAGGTAGCGCCATCTAGAAATTAAGTTAAGATATATTAAATTTTAAAATTCACACTATTTTTTAACATGTATTATAAAATTTATTATAGACTTAAAAGTCAAATTTTAAAAAAAAATTATTAGGGCAACAAAATATAAAATATTTTTCGAGGAAAATTTAATATTCTAAAAAAAGATTAAGGTACTAAAATATTCTTGGATATTCATAGTAAATTAAAATGTATCATAATTTTCTAATTTACTAGAGTATTTCTTTCAGAATTTCATAATTCTATGGTTTTATTTTGATCTCAATATTTTTCATAAAAAGTAATAAAAATAAGAAATTAAGAATATTATCGAAAGGTGAGAAGAAAAAGGAATAAAGAATATTACTTACGCAAAATAAAATATTTGCTCTTTTAAGAAAACGAGTTTTATGATTTCAATATTTAATTTTAGAATTCTAATAGATAATCTCGATGTAATTTTATGAATGTTTAGAGTATAGGATTCAATAGAATCGGCCATTTTTGTTATATTGACTTGCATATGGTATCTGTTGTTCAAACGTGATTAGGTTAACCGAATAAGGCTTACTCATTTGGCGTCACTTTCTTAAGCCACAATAAAAAAATATTTCTATTAATAATAAAGGTGTGTGTGTGTGCGCGCGCGTGTTCATGCTCAGCCAACCAGATTGTTTGATCTACAGCTACGAAATTTGGCACATGTATACCTTGAAAGATAAAAATGTGCACCTTGGAGATAATTTTTTTTGTTGAAATTTTAATTAATTGGAAATTAAACTGAATTTTGGAGTTTTTCCGTGGTAACTTCTGAAAATATTAATGCTTAAAAATAAATTTTTTACAGTTTCAAAACTTTAAAAAAATGTATATTTAATGAGAAAATTTTATGAAGTCGTGAATTTCTGCTGGGTATTTGGAATTTTTTAAAAAATATTTTTTAACTAACCTTCAACAATAGATTACATAGTTGTCCAGAAGTTCAAATATTTTCATTGTTTCATAAATTATTAGGTCGCACGATTTTCTTACATTCTGAAAATTAAAGTGTAAAGATTTTGTTTCATATATGTATAGTTTGAGAAAAGGATAAACAAGTGTAATTATAACACGAAATTTATAAGACAGATGAACACATTTACATATTTGATTGCAGCATGGTATTAGTTTCCATTAGAAATGTTCATGTATACAAAGAATAGAGCATATGTACGACAACTAAAGCAACACTTCTTTAATGTCTGGCAATTTCATACTATAATAGACATGGATCTATATCTAAATGATTTAAAGGAAATTAAGGATAACCAATATTCCTAGCGAAACAGCTGGTCGCCACAGACGATTAGTAAGAAATAACTATTAGTAAGAAATAGAAAAACTAACTTAAAAAATAGACTTAAAATTTAAAAAGTCTGAAGGGGAAAAAAAACGGAAAAACCAAAATCTTCACAGCGTGAAACATAGAAAACTATAGGAGAAAGTTGTGAACTCACAATGAATATCATGATAATCCTTAAGTTGCAAAATAAACATTAAAATGCAGCATAAATGTGATTATTATTCCAATTTATTTAAAACTTTTCTTACACATCACACTTTTACGATTTTTGTTAATATCTCCAGACTGGTGATAAAATTTTTTCCATTTAATTTACTGATAAAGGCGGATTTGTTTTCATGGGTTTTTTTTATATTTGTTATTCATTATAGCTTCATTCATTCACGTTTTCATCATGTATCTATGCTACTCACCTTTTCATCGTCAAGGCCAATAGACAAACAATTAAGGTCTTATAGAGCATTATCATTTTCAAATAATACTATTTGACTTCTAAAAAGATCATCTTCTGAAAATTCTTTGCCTGCAATTTATTTATTCTAAAAACTTAATATTTTGACTCTTTCAAAATAAATATCTGGAAGACCAAGCAGAGTTTTTTTTTTTTTTTTTTTTTTTTTTTGTAAAATTATGTTTTTCCAAGCAAATATTTAGATACGAATAACATACTGATTACATATTGTTATGAATTCGGGGTTCTTTCGATTTGTTAGTCAATGAAAAAACAATCCTTTAAAAGTCTAAAATATTTATTCCAGAAAATTCCAACAAATTCAGAACTTTGCACGAACCAAATATTACAATTACGCACTTGAATACGGCGTAATTCAGTAGTAGCTAATAGCAGAATAACAGACTTCAAAAAGCCTCGGACGATTAGATCACAAGCGAAAATGCTCTCAGTGAACTCATCTCTCTTCGACTTCGATGATATGCTTATCGGGGCACCCGTCCTTGGAATAGGGCTATCCCCTTAATGACATATCTAGCTCAATAGACTTGACTTTTAGGTATGATGGCATGAACTGTGGTGGTTCTTGATGGTACAGTGAAAGGAGAGAAACTGCCTTGAAACTTCGAACGAATATTGCTCTTTGCAGGTGAGGGAGAGTGGGAGAGTTGTCTTGGCCAATAGGAAAGCAGGCTGTCAGGGGAGTAGGAGAGGGTGATGCAGACGGTTTTCTGAGTTAGGTGAGGAATAAACTATTGTCCGCGAGTGACCAATCAGGATGCTGGGTTATTGAGGAGGATTAATTTTACTTGTGGTGAGACTTAACCGATCAGTGCGTTGAGGATAATCATCTTTTTTTCTTCTTTGTTTTCAGTTTTCTTCGCTAGCTTGGCTGCTTCAATTAGTTTTGGAAATTCTTTAAGGATTTCTCTTATTTCTTTGAGGATTTGCAGGGTATCTAGTAGAGAGGGGAGTTCATTGTTGGCTGTCAAAGTATGCTCCGTGTTCTGTTTTCGAGGTGGGGGAGTGGGGGGTGGTCTTGTTTTCTTTGACTCTTTCTAGTTATTTCTGCGTAGGAGGGCCTCCCGTTGATTGATGTTAGCTTGGGAAATTGACTGCATCCTTTCCAGGCAGCTGTGTGACCAGTTTCTTGACAGTTTACACAAACTGGGTCTTGAATTTTTTCTGGAATGCTGCAGTTCCTGGTTGCGTGCGATTCGCCGCATTTAATGCACTTGGGTGTTAATCTGCAGTTTCTTGCGGAATGATGAATGCCTGCGCAGTTATAACAAATAGTTGCGGTTGGTTTTCTTCAGTAGCTTTCAATTTTGATTTTAAGATGTAGGAGGGTTTTTTCATTGTATATGTTGAGGGCACTTCTGGACTTCTTTATCTCAAGTATAAAAATTGGATACAGGGTCTTCATCTTATAGTTTCTGAGTTGTGAAATTCTAATTATGCTGTAATTTCTTTCTGTGAGTTCTCTGGTGATTTCTTCTTTGTCAGTATCTATTGGGAGTCCTTTAAGAATTACTTTCATGGGCCTTTCATCATAGTTTTCGGATAGGATAAATTCTTCCTTTTTTTCTGTGAGCATCTCATTGATTTTTGTTCTATCTTCTTCATTAGCTGGTTGGATTGCAATCATATTTCGGATTAGTTTGTTTTCGGTTTGGGGGAATTTTCTGTGGATTTCTTGAAGTGTCAGGTTGTAGCTACTTGTGAGTTTCAGGTTTATGGAAGCTGGTCTATTGTTGATTATTTCTTGGGAATCATGGTTATGGCTCAGGATCTCGTACCTGTTTGATGTGTCCATGCTTTCTGGTTTTTCTTCTATTTTCCTTATTTTAGCGGCCTTTTATTGGGTTAACTGGTTGAAAATTATCATTGTCTGGGTCTTTTTTTCTTTAAGTTAACTTGTGCTGTGTCGTCGATGTCCATTTGTTTATCTTCGTTTAAGGCTAGGTCTATTTCAAAGTTGGGGTAATCATCATTAGTGGTCTTGCTTGCATTATATTTTTCCATCCATGCTTCAATTTCTTTTGCATATTTTGTGTTTTTGAATTTAGATGGGTTCTGTTGGGTTTTTTCTTCTTTGTAGTTGGAATAGCTATTTGGCCTGGGAAAAACAACAATACTTGACCTGTTGCCCGTTCCCGATGTTATTGTGTGATTATCATTAAATCCTACACTCATAATTCTCGGTCGGACGCCTTTGCTGCTCTTAGAAAAACTACTTGAGCATCTGCTCTCAGAACGTCCATCTCCTTCCATGACTGGAGAACTCATCTCTCCCCATGACACGTCCTATTTATACCCTACCTTGGCGAGATATGACGTAAGTATTATTCCACTGATATCCGGGAAAATCCCGTAACTCCCGAAATATTAATGCTAGAGCTTCAATTCTCGAAGTTTCAAATTCCTATGGAATGGCGCCAAGATCGCCAAAAAGCATGCGAAGTCTGTGATAAAGTCGCCAAATTGGTCGCCAAGCGGCAACCCGAAGAAACCGATCCTTCGCTGGTGGGCACTAACGCATATAATCTGATTCGTCTGAAACATTTACACAGAAATATAATAAAAATATAAAATATTTACAAATTTGTAACAATATGAATATATTTTCAATCTTACCTCATCTCGCATCAATCAGCGCCATCTCACAAAATTTTAAAGGTACCAGTAGGTTATCATCCGATAGCAACAATGTAAGTAGCACAAAGACTTACAAGATGACGCTATATGACATTGTGAGCATCAGAGCAGATGGAAAAAAGCTCTAATAGTTAGTTATAAAGAAATATGTTTTTTGCGTAAAATCACGTTTTTTTTCCCCCAGGAAAGATACTTATATAGTAAACAAGAATTAAAACTTTATTTAGATATAAAATTTGTAACAAATCGTTAGAACCGTTTAAAAGATATATGAAATATATATATATATATATACAAGAATTGTTACTAAATTATGCAGTTATATATATCATTATGATTATATAGTATGTAAAAGAATGACATCAAGTAACACAAAAAATGCATGACATTGTCTGAATCGGAGAAGATAGAAAAATGTTTGAACAATTAGTTATAATTTGTGTGTGTGTGTGTGTCTGTAAAATAGCGTTTTTTCAGGAAAGACACAGATTTAGATAAATTTAAAAAGCAAAACCTTATCTAAATATAAAATTTGATTCAAGTCGCTAAAGTCATTTCCGAGAAACATGAAAAAATCCATTTACATATATGCAAGAATTGCTGGTTTAAATTGATAATTTTTGTATGAAAGAGGTTTTACCTCAAAAGTAATGGAATAAAACTTTTGACTTTTTTTATCTTATGCTAATATAAGAAAATTTAGATTAGTTGAAATTTTGGCCATTTTCAAGAAGTTAGGCTATTTGTATAGCTCTATTTCGAATATTTATAAATTTTCAATTTTTTATTTCTATTAATTATTTCCATGCAATTTGTAAAATTATACAAAACTGCTGATATACTTTTTACATGTTCTACTTTTCTTTGACTGATAGTCTTACTTTTGAACATTTGTTTTTATTTGTATCTATAAGATATATTTTAGGAATGATTTAAGAATTTTTAAGATTTCATGCAATTAGAATTTAAGGGTTTGCTTCAAAAAGGGTATAGCTCCACCTTAGGGAGATTTGGAGTTACATGCACTATCATGTGGTAAAGAAGAAAATAAAAAAAAACACTTGTTCGTTTGGTACCATAAAGTTGTAGCTCCAATCGTTAGTTCTCAAGTTACTCAAGTGATGGAGCTGTCTGTTTCATTAGTTTGTTTCATTATATAGCTCCTGGTGCTATCACCCTTTTACCCCACCGATCATGCCTTCGGAAACACTGAAAAATGTACAAGGAAAGTAGAAAGTTTTTCTACCGTGTGAGTATGTGATATCTTAGAGAAGACAAGTGAAAAATTTGTTTTTTACAAAAGTTACCCAAGGAATGATTTTCAACTTCGTTGACCTATTAAAAGGTTTCTTTCTAAAATCTTTACATCCTTTCTAATGGTAGCAAAAGTTTTTATAACGAAATATACAGTTTTTGTTTGAAAAATCCCAAATTAATGCAGAAAACATATTGAGAGAGTTTTGGACTGCTCTGTAGCAAGCCAGTAAGAATATTCATTAACATTACTCCGTTACATTCCAAAACATTACTCCGTTAATGTTAAACAAGATTAGGCCATCTTACTCCCACTCCCTTCTACTTAACAGCGCAAAATGAAAGGATATAATGGAAAAAGCTCTCAAATACGTCCCACAAAATGTTATGTAGTTCTACGATGGCCTTCACCCGACGGCACAGCAGAAGGTTCTGACGTAACAGAGGGGGAGTGTGATAATTAAAGGGAATATAATTTTTTGTTTTTAAAGTCATGTTGTATGTGTATTTTGTTAGTTTACTTTAACTAATATTATAATAAACTATATTTTTATTGCGAAATATTTTTTATAGAAGTTGTCAGACTTTCCATTTGGTTGCAAGAAAGAGGTAGCTCCAACATTCCAAAATGTGCCACGTCATCTGGAAAATATATTTTTGAGTGAAAATACTGTCAAAATATATAGAAACAATTAAGAAGATTGATCGAAAGAAAAATCTTCACACAATTTGGAATTTAGAATTTTCAAACGTTTTTCACGACTTTCTGCAAACTTGCATAATTGGAGCTACCTCCTTTTTACAGCAAACCCTTCAATTATTATTTAAAGATCTGTCCCTCTTGGATTGTTCCAAAAATTGTACCAAACAGAAAGTGAGTGAAAGTTATAGTAAAT
Source organism: Argiope aurantia (assembly GCA_026543865.1). NCBI lineage: Eukaryota > Metazoa > Arthropoda > Arachnida > Araneae > Araneidae > Argiope > Argiope aurantia. The sequence goes on from JAPMOR010076299.1 coordinate 76,950, forward strand.
TATTAATTATATGAATTAACAAAAATGAATAGTTCAAATATTATTACACAAAAATACATTTCACATAAAATTGAAATATTTATTTACTTCCTTCAATTTAGATTTATTGGTTTTGCATGTACAATAAAATTAAACCAAAGTAGTCTTGGGAGAGTTCATATATCATACTTCTCATTTGGTGCCCAATGTGAACTAAGTGCAGATGGAGCGCAATTTTCAAATTTCAGCTTCAGTGACATCATCCAAGTCGAAAATTATTGGTTCAATAGTTCAAGAGAATTTTCTCACTCGTGAAAACCCTTCAGTCGTTTCGAAAGTCAAAACCCTTCTTTCTTGTGCAGTCTTGAGGAAATTTCTTTAGTTTGGTTACTTTTGAGGCAAGAAGAAGTTAGATCTTCGATTGGGCCGAACACGGCAATATTCTCATTCAATTAAGTGGACGAAGAAAATGCTGTGAAAAATAAATACAGATCAAGTAAAATTTATTTCATGAGTAAATATAAATTATGCTTTTCAATAAAAATAAATATTTCCCTATAAAAGAAACTGAAATAGACTTTTGAGAGCAAAATTAATATAATACTACGCTTTGATAGTATGATAGATCACGATAAGTTAGGAGTTAGAAGCTAGTCCAAAAACACAAGTTATTTTTATTTATGTTTTTGTTGTTACTTATCCTCACAAGATCTGACATAGGTCAAATCAGCTCCAATAGGTTGTTGACTGCCAAGAAATCTATAATGACAAGGGGATCGGATGTTAAGTCTCCCTTAGAAAGTCCGATGCAACCCAGAATGTTGTCCGGTGAAACTGGATGGTCACAGCACTTTTTACAAGTGGAATGGATTTTTCTACCACTTTCAAAGGAAAGACACTTAAGGTGGCCACTTTTTAGTCTAGCCAAAGCAGTCTGGCAACGGTCCCATTTGATTTCCAGCAGAGTGCCAGGATAGGTTCCCGTGTACCATTGGTGCTCAGGTGGAATACTCCATATGAAATTGAGTTTAGATCTTTCATTTGAATATAGTTCTTGACAAGTAAGCTAAGATCCAGTGGCCGTTTTATTCTCATTACTCTCTTTGGCCAATCTATCAGCGATCTCATTACCACTAACGTTTACGTGTGATGGGATCTATTGGAGGTGGACATCGTGGTTCTGAGAGATCTTCCTCAGTTTGAGCAGAATAGATTCGATGGTTTCCTCGTTTGCTGAGTACCAGCCAATAAGATGTTGTAATGTACTGCGACTGTCTGATAAAATCCATAGTTCCCCAAAATCACAATCATACGATAAGATAGCGTCAAGCCCGACATTAATGGCAGTTAACTCGCTTCTGAAGACAGAGCAAGTGTCAGAGATACGTTGCTTTATTGTAGTCTCAAAGCGGGGGGTGGGGGTCCTAATATAAATACCGCTGCACTTTTAGTTATAAATTAAATCATTGACCACAAGAGATAAAAAAATATATAAGCTTAGTTTTTTAAGCTAAATTTTGAAAAATTATTTTCTAAAGTTCAAATATGTTTTAGTATTGTAATTCTTTTTACAAAATTCCTCAATCAGATATAGTAACAAAATTATTTAAACTGCAAGCAGATTTTATATCCGTTATTCAGGTTGGGTTTGCACTCAGCCAGTTGCAAACCATCCAGTAAAACCACGCATGCGCAAAAACTGTACAGTATCAAGTACTTGTCCCGTCGCGGCAAGAACTTGCTCTTTGAGCGCATGCGGATTCTTTCTTCTGCGCATGTGTGACTTACTGGAATCTTATAATGGCTGAGGTTAAATTAAACCCGCCTTCACTTCTGGTGAAGAAGTGATGCTATTTTTTCACTCTGAATATTGTGTAATAATTGTTTTTTATTATTCTCAGGAGCTTTTATAAATGCCTTTTAACCTATAAATTTAGATTTTTATTAAAAATCAAATTAAAACTTAGTAATGTCCTCTTTTACAAATGCTGGGCTTGGCGTAGTTTTTAATTATATTTTAAATTTTTTAGTAAAACTAGATAATTTACAATTATAAATTTCGATGACATACATTAACTTTTTTTGTTAACTTATTTGTAAACGAAAAGAACAGAAACAATTATACATTGATTTATTATGATATTTTCCAATGCTTCTTAAATATGAAACCTCTATAATGTTGAACGTATATCAATATTGTTAGAAAATTAAAAGAATTTTTGAAGCTGGATCAATCCGAATTTCTGTTTTCACCAATTTATTTAAACTATCCATAGAATATAAAGTAACAATATTGCATTAAGGATCAGAATACAATTGAAATTTGAAAGATGCTTTCTTTTATAATCTTGATAAAAATTTCAAAAAATTGTTATTTAATAATTATAAGAAAGTTATTTTTTTTTATCTGTGTTCAGCTACGGCTGAACCAAAGAATTCTATGCAACTCCAAACTGTAGTTTTTCAAAGGCAATAATTTGACAATCATGATAACCTAACAATCAATGACATGTAATATTTATGTAATATTTGTAATCTTTAATAAATATTTGTCAAATTTACTGCTGTTTGACACACTTTGGCAAAGTTTGGCGATAATTTTGTTTCATGTTCTTTAGTTTTAAATTTGCCATAAATGAATGCATATTTAACGGCACTGTCAAGAAATAATAAGAATTGCACGTAATAACAATTACTTTGTCACATTTTAGTAATTCATAATAAGTATCAGTAAGAAAAAATAATTAGTTACTTGCATGTTATATTAAAGGTATATAGATATAAACACGCTTATACTATTTTTTGAACACTTCAAATATTTTTTTTCACTTACATACAAAAACAACAGAAAAGAGTGCGATTAAAGGACATGTATTTTCGAAATAATTGTAGGGTTAGGGATATTTTTAAAATAAAGTTAGAGACGATTTTATTATCGAAACAAAGTAGCAAAGTTCTAGACTTGATTCGTCTATTTTTAATTTATTTCTAAAATTTATTATTAATTATTAGGGAGTTTCTCCCACTGTCCAGTTTTCCTCGCCAATCCCTGTCGTTGTCCGATACTGTACCCGATGTTCGTCAGTTCCCGTTAGCAAGTTTTTAAACTCCACTTGCCAGTGTTTCACCGCTGGAAGCCTGATCTTTCCATAACGACAACAGACGTTTGCGTATCAGCCAACTTCCGATTTACAATTGAAGCTCCACAATGAGAACATTATTTGCCTGTACCTCCAATTCTAAATATTGATCCATTTTTTCACGTTTTGCCACCGTAGCATCTTCACGATCAGTTTTTCTTTTCTAATTGGCAGTTTCTCGCTCGGTGATTCTTTGCATTTTTTCTTCGTCTCATGTCTCTAGATACTCAATTACTATTTAAATAAACCGTGCAGGAATAACCCGTGTACTACTTAGGTATTTAGACGATTTCTAGCCGAGAGATGAAAAATCTCCGTTATTCAAACAAAGAAAACAAACGCGAAAGCTATTCATTAATATTTCCAGAAACAATGTGTCTTAAATTACAAATAATATTGTTTTACACTCATTTGGTATTAATTAAAACTTTGCTTTTCCTTTTTGACACCATTTCACCCTCACTTGCAATATAAATACTTATTACGATGTAGTAATAACTTTTACTAAATATTTCAAATACTACAGGCAAAACAAACCTCAAATGCCATGAATCTAGCTACCAATTGTAAAGTGAATATACAATAGATATGTAACATATAAAGCCATCCTGTGCCCCCCCCCCCGGTGCCTATAACACTAAGTTATTTAACCAGTTGGATGAGCACAAGATGAAAGGAAAAAATAGAAATTGTTGATAGAAAGAAGGAGACGACAGATCTTCCAGGGTTCTCCAGAGAGAATCCCATCGGTGTCAAATCCTACACGACTGTATTCAATTTTTGGTGAAGTAATAACTAAATGGAGGGGACAAGAATACTTAAACAAATGGTGAATCTGGATTGAACATACAGAGAAATGAGATTACTAACTGAAAAGAAAAAATTGATAAATTACATTCTGAACATCTGTATGACATGTATAAGCATATAAACAAACACCGTGGATTCAGAAATTTGTAGTGTCCGGGTGGGTCCTGTGGTTTGATTTCCTTCGTGAGAACTGCACTTTTGAGCACTTTCTAAGGAATAATTTCGACTGATTTTTTTGACAAGTGGCATTTTGGTCTCAGCTATTGTGTAGCCTTGAAGAGGTCTTGGTATTTATGAATATGATTTACTATGGAGTGGATCTTGCCGCGTGAAAGCGTATTCGATGCAACTCTCCTTTAGTATTCTTCCTCGAGACTTGTTTCTGGCTTTCTCATGTGCCATAAGAGAGTCAGTAAGCATTCGGTGGCATAGTGAAGTGGGGATCCTATCTCCCCATAGCTACAGCAAGGATAGTTGGCCAGATGGAATCTGTGTAGGAATGTCGGGAATGGACCGTGTTAAGTGAAGAAAAGGACATCCGCTCTGTTCCAGTTGGCCGCGTAGAGAGAAACTTTCGGTATTATGTTGAATGTGGACCGGCCTTATATAATAGATAGATATGGTAGCTATAACATGCGAATTGAGAATATATATTTAGTAGCTACATAATGTGCATTAATATAAAATCAATATTTGAAACATTAAAAAGTATTGCTGCTAAATATATTATTTAAAAATGTTTGAAAAATAAACGTATTAAAGGAAATAAATGTAATTCAGCAATTATACTTATGATAAAATTTTTTTATCATAAGTATAATTGCTGAAAAAACATTTACGTCTCCGAAAAATATATTAAAGAAATTATTTATGTAAAATTAGTTCTTGTGCAACAATATTCTCCAAAATTAAGAATCTTTAAATTTCGTTTAATTTTTCATGAAAATTTAATTAAAATTGTGTGATATTTTGTTAGTGAGCGTCTATTAAAAGAAAACTACCCACGTCCCAGATTTGCCCTGTTTAGCCTTTTGTAAGAATTTTCTTTGTACATGACATTTCAAACGTGTAACATCAAGCCTCTTGCAAATAAGAGGCCAGCTTTTAAACTATTAACTTTTAACCTAGTTAATCGTCCATTAAAAAATCCATGAATGAAATTCATTAGTGATCCATTAAAAAATACGCTAAATAAATTGGAACTAATTTAAAATTTGTTAAGTGTATATATATATATATA
>JAPMOR010076299.1:82518-173391 GCA_026543865.1 Argiope aurantia
TATATATATCTTAATTAATTTCCTAATTCTTATCTTAAATTAGCTCATGTTAACTTCATTCTAAAATGTTCTCCTATTTCCTGATCCAGTTCCCACTTTTTATTTCATTATTTCTAACAAGCGCTTAAAAACATCGTTGATATAGTCGTTTCCACACCAAGAACGATGGGATAAAAATCCTTAAAATCTGCAAGATATCGTATCATTTTAAAGTTATCTAAGATCCCCTTGCTTAAACAGATAGGCGGCCAAGAAATCCCTAACAGAATCTCATAGTAAAAACGTTGAAGGGAAAAATTCGTCACTTTGCTTTTATATCGCGATGTAGACTAACGCATTTTTTATCATTTTTTCTCTGTATATAATAACTCCTGTGGTGAAATAAATCGAAGTTTCTAAAGTTTCTTTTTATCGGTAACGCATCATCAAAATTGTGTTTATATATATATAATATATATATTATATTAATGATAGTATTAATAATGCATAAAATATAAATGCCAGAAATTTTGAGATGCTTTATTAATTGATAGCTTAACCCTGATTAATAGTATCTGAATGGTTCTTTTCATAATGAAATAGTTCTGTAACTAAATAAAATATTACCGGTTATTTTTTAGAAAAGACAATAAGTAAAACAAATATTTCAACTCAATTAAAAATATTATTACTCATCAAAAAATTATATCAAAAAATATGATAAAAACCTTTTGAGTGAATACTATTATTATTAGCTATCACTTACTCCTATTATATTCTAGATTGAGAAACTTTTTGATACATCACTTCAGTCACAAGTTGAAGATACTAACCAGAAATTAAATTATATCCAAAAAAAGGATTTAAAAAACCTTTTGAATGAATACTATTATTAACTATCACTTATTCGTGTTTTATTCTAGACTGAGAAACTTTTTGATGCATCACTTCAGCCGCTAGTTGAAGATTACTGGTCATAAATTAATTTATATCCAAAAAATGATAAAGAAAACTTTTTGAGTGAATACTATTATTAACTATCACTTATTCATGTTATATCCTAGGCTGAGAAACTTTTTCCATACATCATTTCAGTTGCTAGTTGAAGATTATAGACCATGAATTGAATTATATCCCAAAAAATGATAAAAACCTTTTGAGTGAATACTATTATTAGCTATCACTTACCCATGTTATGTTCTACTCTGAGAAACTGTTTGATACATCACTTCAGCCGCTAGTTGAGGATTATTAGCCATTAATTTCTTCCATTTCTGAGTAGAAAAAACTTCTTTGTCGTGTCGCAATATATAAGATTGCAAATGAATCTTCAGATCCTTGTCTTGATGCCTGTAAGCCAATAATATGACATCACAAACTTCGTCTGGACTCAAGTTGTCTATCAAAAGAGAAGAGCAGGTCTGCTTTAGATGCGGGATGTGATATCTATGCGCTGCCTTATAGACTTTAAATGCACTTTCCTTTGTCAGATCTCCTAGGGAATCGGTATATATGAACGTCAACAATTGGTGCACTGTCTCATCATCCAAATCTGTTATGATGACTTGTCCACTGTTTTTCTCTTTCATGTTTCTACTGAACATATTCTTAAAGACATCAGATCGGGCACTTAAAATGGCTTTGTGAGCTTGGAAGGTTTTCCTGGGTGTTTCAAGTTTCACATCAGAGAAGGTGGCATTGTCGTACAGGGTTTTCAAATCGCCGGTTAGACTTGATGTCTTATTGTCCTCGTTTTTTAGAGAAACGATACGTTTTAATAATTTCACCATCACATATGTGCCACATATATAACAAAATATAGTATATATAACGAAAATTGCAAAGATCAAATCCATATCGGAATTCCTTTCGCAGCTTGTAATGCAAACAAATGTTTAAGAATGAAAATTAAAAGAGGAGTATTTCTTTCTGTCAGACAGCGTCATGCTGGCAGGTATCGGTGATAAGTTATCTTATAAATTGTGTTTAAATGCAATGAAATCTAAAATAAAAAGTACAAAGTTCATTCACTGAAATAGAAAAGAGTTCATATCGTTGGTATCATCACCACATGTTTATATCATAGGACAACAGTGATGCGATTGAATTATAATGATAGAATATATTCCTTTTTTCTTTACTTTCTTGTATAGGAAGTATATTAAGAGAAATTGTTGTAACCTTAAAAAAAAAAAACTCTTTTGAGATTTTACGATTTTCAAGTCTCAAACCTCTCTGGAGGCGAAAAATATAGTTTTGAATTTATGTTTGTCTGTCTATGAAGATAATTAGAAAAATTCTTCTAGCTCTACGAAAGAAATTTAATAACGGTCTTTACACCAAATTTGTCAATTTCTATCAAATTTTGAACGAAATCCATTTAGAGACAATTTGTTGGTCCACCGGTTCGTGTACGAATAGCTACAAAAATGTAAAAGGCTAGATGGCTGAAATTGGATGCACAGATTAAGAGTTCAAAGTTCAGATCTGCATCAAATTTTGAACAAAATCTCTCAATGCATTGACAGTCAACTTCAGTGTCCGCAAATTTCCATTTTGATTTATGGTTTCGTTCGTTATTAAAACTGTAGCTCTGCTAGAAATTTTGGTTTCAATCGGTCAATAAAAATACGTCCAAAGTGTATGTATGCTCGGTTATCTTAAAACCACAACTTCTTAAGAGTTGTGGTTTTAAGATACACACAACTCTTTTGTGTGGGAATCTGAAAATAAAAATCCTATTCTTGAAGCATTCATGGACTTGTCCAAGGTCCATAGATTTTATGGGAGGAGAGATTATAACCATTGATTAGGAAGTATATGAAGCCCTGTTCCGATGGCATGTGTGCGCCTTGATTTCGGTGCATTTTGTTCTCTTTCTCCTGACTTGTGGATTTATAGGGGGGGGGGGGGTTCTGTTCATTTTACAGACAGTTTCGGGAAGCTCCCGATTGACGTCCACAGGTAACAGTGGTTCTACAATGGGTTAGATTGCAGAATTATGACCATATCCATAAAGGCAACGAACCATCGGAGCGGAACTTGAGAAAGCTATGGGGCGAACCACTCCCTCTGTTTGAATCAACACATATAATCTTCCTTTTACTCGTTATTTTAAATTTTATTACAGATATACTGTTCTTTTATTAAATTGGATTACAGGTATAACTTCTTTTAGCTTCTGTAAATAGCATTAATGCGTTTATTTTTATTTATTTATTTTGTAGGAGTTCGATTTTTTCTTTGTCCCCACCAGACAAAACTTATTTTTTTGTTTATATATCTAAATTTTATTTATTACATGTGTGTTTATAAATTTATTTATTCATGGCTCCTTCATTATTTGTTTTAGATAAATATTGTTTTATATTTTTCATTAATTCTTTTATTATGTATATTTATTTTATATTTTAATTTTCGTCGATCAAAGATGGGCAGTGTTTTACATCCACAAAGATATTTCTATTCTCCGCCTCGTTTCGAGCAACACACCATATGGGTGAAGTTAGGTCGGCAGGGAGTATAAAAATATATGCATGCTACAGCCAGTGGGGTGAATGAGCTTTTTAGTATCCTCTCATTTTTCTAACCGAGGAACTGCGCAGGTCAAAGCTAGTCTCATTTCATTTTACACTTTGATTTTTATTTGTTACTTCGTTTTTATGGCAGTTACAAACTAAACCTCAGTCTCACACATATAAAAAATAGCAAATAAGGAAATAGAAAAAAAAATTGAGTCTTAGCATTTCGGATTCATTTTAAGAATAACGACCAAAATTCAATTATTCCCAAGCTGCTGGTGGGTTTTTTTAATTGCGACAAGGCAAAATTTTCTTCTGTAATAATTAATTTAGATGTAGCAACCTAAGGCAAATAAAGAAGATTAAAAGGCTGATATATAATATGCAATGATATTTTAAAATCTAATTTAAACTTACTTTTCAGCTTAATTTAGTCCATATATACTTCATTCTAAAATGTTCTCTTCTTTTCCGATCCAATTCAACATTTTCTATTTAATTCGAGGCCGCGATGGCCTGGTGGTAAGGTCTCGGCTTCGGAACCGGAGGGTTTCGGGTTCGAGACCCGATTCCACCGAAGAACCGTCGTGTAAGGGGGTCTGTTGCACGTTAAATCCGTCCTGACCAAACGTCCTCCCGCTGGTGTGGTGTGGTGTGGAGGGGGGGGGGTGCCAGCTCAGGTGTCGTCCTCGTCATCTAACCGTGGTTCAAAATTACGAGGTCCGTCCTAAAATAGCCTAAATGTTGCTTCAAACGGGACGTTAATATAACTAAACTAAACTATTTAATTCAACAGAGGCTTTGTAAAAATGCTTAAATCAGCAGTTCACACGCTTCGAGTGAAGGGATCAAATACTATCCGCCAAGTGAATTCTTTTAAAAGATCCCTATATTTCCCTTATCTGTAAAACGTGTAAAGAAATCAGAATCTCATAGTATTTAAACACTGGGAAAATTTCTCTCTCTTTTACGCTCTTCTGCTCTTGCATTTTTTTCACTCTTCTGCTTTTTTGCGACGCTGTGAACGGACTTGTTTTGTCCGGTCTTATTATATTTAAGTCATGCCTTCCAGGATGGAATGAAAGTGAACTTTAAAATTCAAAGTGTCCTCTCTCTCTCTTCAGCCACGATTCTGCTTAAAAAATTGTTATATATAATTATCACGAATCTGTACAATTATTTCATGCGCTGGTAAAGTAGAGTTTTGCAGATGTATTAATGTATGCTAGATGGATGCCAAGTCAGTAATCTCTATCCTTGTTAATAATCCAGCGACTTTAGTGTTAAAAATTAAAGTTCCAAGAATACAAAATTCATGGTGATACCTTTTACAGAAGATCCTTACCCACTTATCCTTAGATCCTTCCCAAAAGTTCAAATCTCTCTCGTAGTAACTATGTAATCATGAGAAAAATACAGCGAACAAGTCTAGTGTTTTTCTTTTGTAGTATTGATTGCGGAAAGAGCTTTCTAATTGCAATTTCAGCTCACTGTTGTTTTTGAATAAGAATTTGCTATTAGGGTATGAATTACTCCCCTCCATGCTAATTTGTACAAATGCTGTCTTTGTGTGCGCTTCGGCTGATTTTTTTATGCCTAAATGCATTTAAATGATGTTTCTCCATCAAGTCAGCATAGCTACAACATCCCCAGAATTTAACATTTTTTTTATTATTTAATTGTTTATTCTCCCATCTGAAATGCATCTGGAATTTAAAAAAATAATCCATCCTAGTTAGTTACATCCATATCAATAATAATCCATAATTAATTCGATGAGCCGACTTTCTGACCTAGGGATAGCGCGTCTTCTCCGTGATCTGGGCGTCCTGGGTTCGAGTCCTGGTTCGGGCATGGTAGTTCTTTACCCTGTGCTCTATCTTAACGACGTGTGAAGGAGCCCTTCTATAAAAAGAGGTTGTGCAAGTGAGTGTGTGTCATCTTCATATCAGCTAAAGTCACACTTCTGCCCTCGGGTGCTCAGAGATCTTTACCCTCAAAGGCTACTGCACTCTTTTTTCCCTGATCTCTTGGATTTGATTTGAATTAGTGTTCAGTCCAAGGTGGATAAGCAAAAAACAACATTAGTTCGATGATAAACAAGAATGGAAAACCTCAATAAAAATGTGAAGAAAAGCCAGAAAATGAATCAACGAGCAAGATAATGGGATTCATATTCGGATAACCTATGAAAACCTACTTCGCACATAAATGATTAAATGATTTGAAGATCAAAAGCAACTCTTTCTTCTTTCTATTTAGCGGCTTTATAATGGAGATGGTACAAGCGCTGTTGATGTTGTGAATGATTTGTATCAACTTCCTAAAAAATAAAGTTCGAAAATTCTGAAAAACTTATAAAAACTGATTCCTATAGCGCTTATTAGTGAGAATAAATTTATCTGACCTTGAAATTCAAAATTTAGATTACTTGTGGATTAATTAGCATTTTTAGGCGTGCAATTTCTTGTTAAATACTTTTGAAACGCTTCTGATTTCTGAGATACCAATCCACGACTGTATACACCTAGCTATTTGTTTATTTATTTTTACAAATTCATTCAATTGCATATATTTACAATACTATTTGAAGTACAGAGAAATATTCATGAATAACCAATATAATTATATCATAGTTAAAAAATAAATGTTATATCGTGTAATGGGTCTCTTAGGAATATGTATTGCTTTTTTTTATATACATAAGATGTTCTGGTATCAATTTTCTTACTTATTTTGTTATTATTTTTCGAATTTTTTTTCATAAATATCAAGACTTTATAAATATGAATAATCAAAGAAATTGCACGTTCACATCTTTTGAATTTGTAATAAAAATATTCAGCAAAATTTTAGCAGTCATTTAAACTTTTATGTAAAATTAGATAATTTGCAATTTCAAATTTCTGTGCCAAATCTAACTTCAATAATAAATTTGCTTTTAAAATTAACAAATAATTATTATTTAACAGATAATAATACTTTATAGAGTTCAATAAATGCTATTATGACGTTGAATATTTATTAATATTATTCGAATTCGAGCCTGAATGTTTGAATCAGATTTGATTTTATCTTTGAATTTGCTTCATTATTATTTATTCATATATTAATATTATGTGATTGAAAACAAGCATTTTGTATAAAAAGCATAAGATTAAAATTAAAATGTGTGAGAATTTTTTCAATGATTTTGTTGTAAGAATTATTATTTTTAATATAATTGGAATTAAATCAATGTTTTCTTAACTATTCGGTATACTGCAATTATTTGTATGTCTTAAAGATATTGACAAGAATTAATACAAATTACAGAAAACAATAACCATTTTATTCGTTATATTTTAAGAATCATTTATAAGTATCATTAGAAAAACATTAATTATTTATTATACACAGACACATAAGCAAGATTTTCATGAGCATTCTGAATTATTTTTCATTTGTGAATACAAGAGAGAGAGAGAAATAGATGAAATTAAATGACAGAACAGCTTCTTTTTTAAGTGAGGACATAGAACCATTTCATGAATAAAATGAGAAACAGTTCAGAAAAAAAAATTGTAGTCTATTGGTGAAGGAATAATGTTCACAAACTAATGAACCCAAATTCTGAACACTTTGGTAATAAAATATTTTTATAATAGCAGCCAAGTTTTGGTATAGACTAGTTTTGGCATTCATAAAGAATGCATCAGTATGGATTTATTAATGCATTTAAATTTATTTTCTTAGCTTTGCAATTTAAATAAGTTTTATATATCGAAAAATATTCTCAAATATTAGAGAGTTATTAAATTAAAATAAAGAGATTTCAAAGATAAATTACGAATAGAAAAAGAATCAACTTTTATTTTTATAATTGCATTTTTACAGACATTTGTCACGATTTAAGACTACTTGTGTATTTCAAGAACTAAAGAAAAGGACGATTTTCAAAAATCCACTTCATATATAAACATCTATATAGATGTTTATATATGAAGTGGATTTAAATTCCAAATTGAAAAGTATGTAGTAATCCTTTTAGATTAACATTGCTTCTTCGACATCAGAAATTCGCATCTGATTTCAAAATATCATCATGTAATTATGGGGAATTCTAAATTTAGATGCTGCTTTTTTTCAGCAATCAATGTTTAATATTTACTTTTCATATTCAGATGCTAATTCGCAATAGTCTTTTAAAATATAGTTAACATTCTTAAACTTTAGATAAGAAATTCTGAGGAAATATGTTGTTAAAAACAATTGGCAATAAGGTTTAATATTCACAACACATAATACGACAAGACATATAGCAACATCTCTAGAGAGCAGTTTTCTATCGACTTAACCCATTCACTGCCAGCGAAATTCATAAAAGCTTAATTTTACAGCAGTTTTATAAGAGATATCTCGTAAATGCCAGTGAATGGGTTAAATAATTATGCCCATTATATATACAGCATTGTCCAACAGAGAAAAACAATGTAAACTTTTTCATCACTTAAGTGTAGGTATAAGATAATTATATAGATGTTGTTAGGAGTAATTCATATAAATTAAAACATTTTTCTGTACAATTGTAAAGATTCAAATCAGGCTGGTGAATCTCAGGATACACAGCCACGATCTTTTTATCTTAGCCGTCATAATGACTAATATTCTGATTAGAGAGTAATTCATATCATTCACGAAACCAGTATTATAAATTACATTCCAAGGGAAATACAACTTGCCATCAATAATATCTCTCACAATCATTTATTCACTCAAACTTTGAAAATATCATGGCAATTAGTTCCTTAGAGCAAGAGTATCTTGAAGCTCAGGTGCAGCAGCTTCTATAGCCATCAATTTTTGCAATCTTTGATCCAGTTCGGAATAAAATACAAAGTGTTGTCATGGCTGTTTTAGATTCAGAATATATTTTGGCTGATAAGTTTTAAGAGTAGGACATCAAAATACTATGGCAATTTTCTTCGAGCCACATCATCCTATATTTTAAGTGCAGATTTCTTGTTTATCAGAATTAGAAGTCCAAATTTAAAATAAAATATAAGATGTTGTCTTTGAAAATATTATTTTTAGAATCATAATTTATGGTTTGGAATTTCATACATGGTATAAAGAAAACATTGGCATTTTGCATTAGTTTTTTACGGCGAAAGAGTACAATAAAATTTCACCCATGCATTTTTGCTAAAATATATTATAATTTCAAATATATATTATTGTTCTGATAACGTGGCAAAGAATATTGCTCAATCCTTCTCAATGAGATTTCTACTTGATTTTTTAAAAAAATAGGAAACATTCTTTTATATACTCTATGAGGTCCATACTCTATAAGGTACTCTGTTATTTTAAACTGTACTAAACGTAGAAGAAACGATGTACAAAATAAGCAATTTTTATTCAGAAATATCAATTCAGTCCATCAAAAAAGGACATCGAAGTATACACTATTTTTAATAAAAGTCTGACATTTTCTTATAAATCTTCGTCACACATAATTATTTAAGATATTTGGGATTTCGACGGCGTGCCCTGGTGCAGGTACCAATAGAGCTACTCCTACATCCATTTGTCCACTTTTTAAGCAGCACATGACTCCTCTGGTACCGCAGTAGGCACTAAATCTTGTTCATCATCTTCATCCTTGCATCGACCCGATTTGTGGACGTAACCGTACTTTAAATCCTTCTGGCATTCTTTGTCTGTCTGCATAAGCAAGTTAACAGCTTCGGTGCAATCGGAAGCAGGCATTGTACCTCCATATTCTTGGGGAAGTATAGAGGCATGGATGTGCTTGTGTAAATCGGCCATATCGTTTCCAATCACAACAACCTGTTGATGTAAATATTTATATCATTATTAAAATATGTAAAAAACATGTTTCGGGATTATAATTATTTTTTTATGTTTTTAAATTACATTTGGAAAAATATTTTGATCAAAAACATGACAACATGAACATAAAGAATAATAACTCTTCGCTACCCACTACACTTGAGTGCTATACGTATAAAAAGAACGTTCTATAGTTAGCTAAGAATAATCTTGAACCAAGTCTCTCAGAAAACAATCTTGAATAATATCGCAATTAGTTTGATGATGGATGATGATGAATTTGAATGGTACGTAAGTTGTAAATGGTTGAATTTTAATATTTTCAAGTTGGAATAAAAAACGGATATTTTCAAGTTATACTTTCAAATAAACTAAAGTATTTGCACTTGATTCTATGTTTGAAAATCACAAAATCCAAAATAAATCATCATCTTTTGATATAATTCCTTATATATAAAAAAAATTAAAAAGTGGTTTTTGATCGCTGGCATCAGCATAATCATTCAAATGTGTTTTCCTTCTATAATTCTTAGGCATCATAACAAGCAAATCTGTAATGCTTTTTTTTTTTCATTTCTTTTTTACTTTCTCTTATACGTAGTACAGAGAAAGTATAGAAGTTAAGAAAAATCGAACTCCAGATTTTGACGAATCTTCGCATTGTAGATCTCCCTAACTTCGAAAAAAAAATTGGGGGAAAAACTGTTTGATCTATGACAAAAATCAAAAACGACTTGAACTAGACTGTTGAAATTTGATATATATTCTTTATACCAAATTTGCAGATTTCTATCAAATTTGAATAAAATATATTCAGGGGAGGTCTGTCTGTCTGGTTTTTTAATATAATTTAACACGATGGCTACAAAACGGAGAGAACTAGTTAGATAAAAATCGATACACAGAATCAACATCTATATTTTAGATAGTCAAATTTGAGCCTAATTCAACAAGGTGTTGATTGTCCTTGGCTCTGTACTTTTAGAAACATGTAAACATAATTCAAAAATTCAATAAATATATCAAATTTGGTATGGGATTTTGTGACTACAAGTACAGTTTTGTGTCAAATTTTGTTCCTATCGGTTTAGGAAAAGTGTCTAAAACGCAAATTCGGTTTCGGGTACTATTAACAGCATGCCAGGGATTAATCGCCAAAACATTGCCAAGGATGACTCGGTAGATTCGTTAAAAATGTTAAATTCTCGCCAAAAGTCATAATTCGTAACTATTGTACACCAGTGCCATGCAAATCATTCTCTGACGTGTCAAGTTATTAGAGAGTATACGAGAAAGTTTTGAGGAGACCACTCTGCTGGTTCTTTGTCAAATTCTTGATAAATGTAATGCTTTCATTACCATTCAACCTGCGGTGGTAACGATAAAATTGTTAAGTTACTGGACTACTAACCAAAAGGTCCCAGGTTCTATCCTTCGTGCGCATCGCTTACCGCCTCATTGGTGACCTCGGACTATGAACCTTCAACCTTCGTACAGCTGTTGTGGCGCCATCTATCCACAACCAAAGTCGCCAGACTCACTTGACACAGCAACCCAAAGTCGCCAGATACACTTGGCGCATTAGCACCCACACATTCTCGCCATAACGTTTGGCGTTATTCAACTGGGTACCGGCCCATTAAGACAACAGCTAATATTTCATCACCACTCAACATCCATATCGTTCGTCTCACCTCCGACTCACTGGAGGGAGAGTACTGTGGTGAATAGCATATAAGCCAGTTAACAACTATTCTACCCGAACGATCGTTTTGGTAAAAATGTTAAGTTACTGGACTGCTAACCAAAAGGTCCCAGGTTCTATCCTACGCACACCGCTTACCGCCTCAAACCGATCATTAGTTGCAGTGTTTACAGACATGGAGAAATGAGACGATGGTCTGCAACCAATTAGAATCAATAATATATATATAATCTTTTTTTTAATGTTAAACATATAAAACATAAAAAAAAGATTTAGTAGTAATTGCGATTGATATACATTACCCTTTTCCTATATTTTTCTCTAATAAGAGGCTTGAAAAGCTTCCATACAACATCTGCTAATGGAGGACAATTCAC
Source organism: Argiope aurantia (assembly GCA_026543865.1). Classification (NCBI taxonomy): domain Eukaryota; kingdom Metazoa; phylum Arthropoda; class Arachnida; order Araneae; family Araneidae; genus Argiope; species Argiope aurantia. The sequence continues at coordinate 93,936 of JAPMOR010076299.1, forward strand.
GCAGTAAGCCACTTTGAAACGTCCTGGGAAACAGTCCTGTAAAATTTTCAAGTAAATAAATAATATATAAACAGTCAATAACATATTTGATTATAATAGTTAAAAATTCCACAAGAAGCATTTTGCAATCTAGATTTATAAATACAAAATTATTCAAAAGAAAGAATTAGCTTTAAACTATTTATTTTAAATGAGCGATAGTAGATAAAGAATAGATATACGAAACATCATTGAATGAAGAGATATATTCTTTGAATTCGGCTGACCGTGGTGAAACTGATTCTATTCTTTTTTTTAAAGAAAAGAAAAAAAAAAGTGCCACGGCGCCTCTGGTGAATGAGGATGAGTCAATTTATTTTGTTTACCTAAATTGACACATTTTATAGAATCTCAATTGGCACAGAATTTCCTGAGCAATATTTTTCGTTATTTGCAATCGCACTGATCCAGAAAATAAATTGAAATTGTTCATTAGAGGGATTTTTCAAAAATAAGTCTTCGTAGGTAGACCGATATCTTAAGTTAGTTTCTTTTTCGGTTCTAGTGTAGATTTGGGGGCCCCTTCGATTCGCGATAAATTTCAGCGATGAAACACTACTTCTGGTATCCATAATGTTTTGTTTTCACTAACGTTACTGTTGGGTTACTGACCAAAAATCCCCTTGATGCGTCCAAAAATCCCCTTTGGCGTCAAAAAAAAAAAAAATCGCCAAAAATTCAAGAGGCACTTAATTGTTAACTTTTACCCCTTTTTCTAACATTTTTTCGAGATGAAAGTGCTAGAAAAAGTAATATTTTTCGAGTAAACGTGAAAGAAAAGATAAAAGGATATCAAGAATATGTTTTTATCTTGAAAATTTGCTTGCGAATGTTTTTTTTTATCTTTCAATATTTCTCTGGTGCTTAGTGATTAAAGAATAAAATGCTCAATGTGATAAAGGAATAAAAGAATTGTTCAATGTATTTATTAAGATTATCTCACCTAACAATGAAATCGAAACTGCATCTGTTTGCTAAATCTCTACAGGGCAGATAACTAGACCTACGAAATTTGGCACATATACACTATGAAAGACAGAAATGAAAGGCACGAGGCAACTTTTTTGAAATTTTAATTTATTAAAAAAGGTACAGGGCTTTCCTATTTTTTGTAAATATTATCAGACGCAAACACATACTTTTACGTCATCTTGAAATTTAAATATTTGTCTTTTACATGATACAAATTAAATTGCCTTGTAGTCTTGCCTTGCCCCCTCCTTTATTTTTATCATTTTTAATGCCTTTTTATATATAATTTACAATAATTCTTTTTATTGTTAAAATAAAATGTTAACTGCTTTCATTGTTTCTATAAATATTTAATGGCGTATTTTTCTTCATTGCTCAAACCTAAGAAATGGAGAATTTATTTACGTTTTCATATTCTTTGGTGAAGTCGCCAAACGTTTTTGCTTTCTTCCTTTATTTCACCTATTGTTGTTAATCTATTAACTATGTCTTCTCAGATATTAAGTAATATAGTCGATTTGAAGAAGATTATAAGTGCCATTTTGTATATTTTCATCAACATTTTTCATTTGACAATATGCTTTTAGATTTGACAATATGCTTTATAAAATTCACATATCATTTTAATGTTTGAATAAACTTACGTGAACAGCTTACATGGTGAATAAGAAAGTGAAGCTACATCAAAGGAGCAAAGAAATGTTAGACAAAGTGAATGTTTATGTTTTTTAGGCAAACGTGACTTGTCTCCATCAGAAATGTTTATGAACACAATAAATAGAACAAGTGCAAGACTATTGAAATAATATTTCTTAAATGTCTATCACAATTTGATGTTTGAAAATACATGAAACCATGGATATCAAATTATGTACAATAGATTTAATAGAAATGAAACACAGCAAACTAGCCAAGCTCCAAGAGCAGTTAATCTAAAATAAATTATTGATTTTTGAACTTTTGAAGCAAAATTTTGCAAATCTTCATTTACCTTTCCAAATGAAGCATCTTCTGTAATGCTGAACAATGAGTTTTGCTTACATTTTATTAAGAAGTTAACAATTGATAAAAGTTATTTAAAGTTTAAATATATACCAATAGATTTGAATCATCATAATATATTTAATGTTTGTTTATCGTTGAAGTCGAGTACAAAATTTATTTAACAGTTTCTTAAAAGTAATTAATTTTGCATACATTTTGCAGTGCAGTTGTATTTATTGAAGGACTGAAAATATGAGTTTCATCTAAGTTAAACTGACAAATCTATATGTGTTAAGTTAAATTCTTTACAAAATAATCATTTTTGGATAAATAAGCTACGATAATATTAGATTCTGTTTTCAAAAATTCATATGCCACTTTGCACCTAAATGAACATTTCATAAACATTAATTGCAAATACTCCTTTAAGAGCATTTTTTTTTTATTTTGGGCAAAAGCAGAGCCATTATGTTAATTGTGTTGTTTACCGTATCCCATCATCATCAAGTCTTTGGTTGCACATTCTATTTTAATTAAATTTCTAGTTTCATGCCTAAAGTGTTTTAAACTTGATAAATCTCTTTCAAGTATTTGCTCTATTCATGATTACTTCTTCTTTGTTGCATTATAAATTTTTCAAATGATGTAAGAAAGTGTCTCACTGAATATTTATATACAAGCGGAATATGCTTCCATTAATTCTTCCGATTATGCAACATTTTGACCTTGGCAAAGCTTAAAGATATTAAATAACTGCATTGTCATCGAGAGCGCACAACAATTTAAAAATTACAGAATTCTAGTATGCCATAAGGAAATCGGTTATTACCGATTAAGAAGTATATGCGGAAACTTCAGACATACCACTCCCTTTGGTTATTTAACTTAATTATAAACATAAAAGCAATTAAGTTAATAGTAAATAGTGGTGGTTCTTCAAAACTTCCTCGTACACTCTAAAAAATATATTATCCTATTTCCTCTGCATAAAAATTGGGAACATTCGCTATGAGCTTGAACCCCAAATGTACTCAGGATTTTTGTAAGCTTTCTGCCAAATGTAGGCAGAAAGCTTACAATAACAGCGAAAATTCCTTCTTCGGTTTCGGATCTTCGCATAGAATGACGTAGCTCTGTTTGACCGTTTGTAATACAGGAAAGAAAATAGAGTATCTACTTTCGTAATCTTTTTTTCGATCGATTAAAAGCAAAATTTAATACAGATCAAAAATTGAAATAAGAAGAGTACATATAAAATTCAATTCTAAGCTATCTAAATCATTGAAAGTTTTTTTGCTTAAGCATACGTTTGGATACACAAATCAACAGATGATTAAATCTTTGAGAGATTTGGATCAAAACTTGACCGATATCTGCACTTTATATGATAAAACTGATTCCCAAGTATTATCCATCTACCTTTTCGGTACTTTCTCATATACGAAGTATTGTAATTGTCAAAAAAATTCGAGCAAGAATTTGACAAATCTTCACATTTCAGATCTCCTCGAGTCCAACGAATACATTTTTGGAATTATGTCTACCTGTCTGTGAACACGATGACTGAATAATGCTTCCAGCTAGACTTCTGAAATTTAGTATATGAAATTATAATAAGCTATGTATATTTCTATCAACTTTTGAATGAGACCCATTTAAAGAAATCTGTCTGGCTGCTCGAGCGCCAGTGAAGTGGACAAACTGATTGCAAAGAGGCAAATAAAATTTGGTGCATTTTTACACTTATACTTAAGATTTAGATACTTATCAAATATTGAATGAAATCCGTCAAACGGTTGACCATTAATTTTTCTATCTTCATAATTAATAATGTTATAAGGAAATGAAAATTTCAATTCCGCATTATTTCCACTCTCTTTGAACTATTGCTCCATTTACGAACTTCTCCGAACTTTTAAACGAAGGGTGGTTTAGGGTTCTGGGGCCATGTCGGTGCAGATCTCAGAAATTTTCCTAAAGTCATGTCATGAAAACCATTACAATAGGCAATCTTCGTACCCATATCCCTGAGTGAGATGGAATCTCAAATCATCGAGTTTCTTATAGGGCGAACCTTTTTTCAAGACTCATATATCATAGTTTTAATCACAAATATCTCCCCTAATTTTTATAGATAATCCCATGACATTTTCTCCTGCGTTTTTTATTTTTATTATGGTAAAACGTGCACATTTCTAATCGGACATTTTTGATCGATCTTCCTTATTTTAAAATTGTTTTTGTAATTTCTTTAGTCCGCCGCCAGGAATGTTGTAACCTGTCTCAAAAAAATCAACATTTTTACTTTACAATAGGTACATATTCCTTTCCTAGCTATACGAGACGCTGTTTTAAATTCAAAGGGTCTAAAAGGATTTTACCGATCTACCTATATAATTTTTGAAAGGTCTGATTTTGTTTTATTATCCACCATCGGAGAAGAAACGCAGAAATTTTTCAGAAATCGTGTCATGAGAATTATGCAAAAGATATTCTTTTAAAGTAACGAAAAACGTGAATTAATTCTGCAATTTCGTTTATTTTCATTTATCTTGCAAAAAGTGCAAACGTTTAATCTACATTTTGTCCTTAATATACTTCTAAATAGAAGATTTGTCACAAGGAAAACATGCAACAAATCAACCAATATTTCAAATAAATCATTCCCTTAATCAGAAGTATAATAAGTTCAAAACGCGTAATTTTCCTCCGTCACATGAATCAACTTTTGCAACATTTCCTCTTAGATGTCATGATTTTGTTTTATTCGAATTTAATAGGGTTCAAACGGAAGAGATGGAAAAGGTCTCATGACTAGTGGCATGTTCTAATATTTCCAGAAGAACATTCGAACATTGTCTAAGACTGATATTTCAATAAATTAAATTCTATGTTTAGACTTTTCCGTGTATCACAACATCTGAATTTATAATACCGGTATTAAAACTAAATTGTTGTTGACAGTTTTGAATCCTTATTTATTTATGTTGAAGAGGAAAGAAAAAAGAAAATATAGAAAAAGTTTCTAGAAGTGTGAAATTAACTTATTGATCATAGCCCTCACAATCTTTACACAAATTTTTAATTTCTCGTATGGAAAGCATACAAGTCGAAAGAATAGTAATTGTTAACGAGTCTAGTTAATTCGAACTTCTCTAAGTCCAAAAAACACATTTTTTCAATTATGTTTGTCTATGGTCCCGAAAAATCAACAAGAACGGTTTCTCCAAAACTTTCTCGTATGCCCATTAAGAAACTTGATACAAGAAAACGAAATGCATACAATAGTTACGAAATACAACATTTGGCATAAATTTAGCATATTTCTTGAATATATCATGTAATCCTTGGCTATTAATCCCTGGCATGACGCCAATAGTAACCGAAAATAGAACGCGCGCTTTAGACATGTTTTTCTCAAACAATGCAGATTTGATACAAAACTGCATTTGAAGTCATAAAATCGCGTATCGAATTTGATATATTTAGGTCACTGTGTTTTTGAATTATCGTGTTTACATATTTTTGAAATTACAGACTCACGGACAGTCAACTCTTCGTTGCTTTTGTCTCAAAATTTGACAAATGTCTACACTATAGAATTTTTAACCGAATCTTATTTAACTGACTCTCTTCGTTTGGTAATTATCGTGGAAACTTAGTATATTCGAACAGCTGGACTGACTTCCTCTAAACAGAACTTATTTAAAATTGGACAGAAATCTGCCAATTTGGTGTATTTGGTCATTTGTCTAGTTCAAAGAGTTTTTGAGTTATCTTTGTCGCACACATATATTTTCCAAAAATGTGCTTTCCGAACTCGGGGAGGGATACAACGTGGTGGTTATATAATTATACTAGTTTATTAATTTGACAATTATAATAGTTTCTCATGACATGACTTTAGGAAAATTTCTGCAGATCTTCACCGATCATGGCCCCATGAACCCAAAACCACTCTTCGTTTAAAAACTCGGAGAAGTTCGAAAATGGAGCATTTAGCTCAAAGAGAGTGGAAATAGTGTGGAATTGAAATTTTTATTTCCTTATAACTTTCTTAATGCTGAAGATAGAAAAATTAGCGCCTCATTAGCTATAGTTTTATTTTACTTAGAAGTTAGGGGCTAAAATGTGATTTCCAAGTCATAATTTTGACATTCTAACATTAGAAATTCATGCTGCTACTTTTGAAAAAAAAATATTTTATTTAATTTCCGTTTTTGAAATTGTTTAAAAGTGCGTATTCTAAATATTAAAAGCTTAAATAAAGTAATTAAACAAAAATAAAGGATATTTAATACCAACATTGCTTAAAAATGATCATTTTAAAATATTCAGAAGCTGAGAGTCTTTTTTAGTTATTTTCAATATATTTATCGTTTTAAAAAATTACAACTTTGCATCATACGTTGGTATGTTGTACCCGATTCTCCTGTACGGTCATTGTTCCTTTTAAAATAAAATAAATTATTTTCTAAAATTTTATTTTCTTCGCGGCAATATTCACAAATGCGAAATATTACCGTGCATTCTACACGAGTTCTCATTAGCCATAAAATACTGATTTAAAATATCAGGTATTTATATTTTGGTTTGTAAACTTCTTCCTGAAATGTGATTAAATATTGTCGGAAAAATTTGATTAATATTTTGATATCCAAAGAAAATACTTAACATGAAACTGACTATTATAGCAGTCTACCAAAATACTCATCGAATGCCAATTACCTTTCAAAGAGTAAAATAGGTTGCTGCTGAAAATTTGATTTACAATTTGCAATATTCATTATATGAAGAATAATTTTTTTAATCAAAATCTGCATATTTTGTGCAATAACCGTAAACTTTTTTTATTTAAATGTGCATTCATTATTCTGCAGCTTTTGTTAATTCGACAGTCCTTTGATTTGATATCTTCCGCGGTCCTATGAGTATACTATATTAAAAAAAAGACAATCATTATAGTCCTTAGGCAAGTATAGATACTTGTATTAAACACATAATGTCGATTAATTGCCAAAAAAATCGCCAAATATATCATGCTAGTCTATTGACTATGTTATGTTTAATGGCATGTGGTTAAACCAGAAATTAATACATAAGTACCGAAGCATATATATTTTTTATGATAATGATTTAAACATAAAAACTTCCTTTTAGTTCAATTAATAACTTACAGTTAATTTTATTTAGTTACTAGCCGCCTTTGGCGACCAGCCGGTTCGCCAGTATTACCGCTCGCTACAATTTTCAATTAAATATTTTAAGTAACTGGTCTCTTAATAGATTCTCAAACAAAACATTTTTAATCTTCAAATTTTGATAGTCATACCAAACTTATACTGTTGTTTAGATCGTTTCGTTCAATTTACTATATATATTTTGCTAATTTGTTGTCATTTCCGGTCAAACTTCCACTTTAATTTAAAGTGGAAATCATGAAATTGCAATTAATATAAAAATATTTTTTAATAAAACGAAGCGTTTTATTTCTTTTTATCATCTTTATTGTTATTTATTTATTATTATTATTATTGAATATGAGTATTGCATACAGAATCGCTCGGTATTTAAGTCTTATGTGAACTACAAAATATTTTTCATAATTTATGTAATATCTCAAAGAATAATTCAATAAAATTTCTCAGTTTCAGCATAAAATTCAGTTTTTAGTTTTGCTTTCAAAAGGATTGAAATGAAATCAATAATAATATTTTCTACCGGCCTATAAATATATTCCAAAAATTATGAAGTCTAAATTTAATGCAGTAAGGTAACATATTCTAAGAAATATTCTGGACACACCAAATTTTAAATAAATGAATGAATGTTTCTATTTTCCACGATCAACTAAGACTTATTTATGAAGTTTTGAATGTTAAAAATTTAGAAAAACTCAACATTTTCATAATCTTACGCCAATTAATCTTGAGAAACCTGCACGCTTATTGGCGTATTTTCTTTAAAACGATCGATGAAAAATCTAAAATTATCCTTTTTTTATTGCATAGTGATATTCAAATTTTCATAAATCAGTCAGTTTACATGATTGATTTAATTGATTGGAAATTCACTCTTTTTATTTAAAATATTAGTGTTTCAAGAACATTTTGTTAATCGTGATTTCCACAGCAGAAACTTCATGTAAAATCAAAAATTCGTTATTTATTAGAGCACTAGCCGCCTTTGGCGATCAGCCGGTCCGCCAGTATCGCTCGCTAAAATTTTCAATTAAATATTTTAAGTAACTGATCTCTTAAAGGATTCTCAAACAAAACATTTTTAATATTCAAATTTTGATAGTCATACCAAACTTATACTGTTCAGATCGTTTCGTACAATTTACTATATATATTTTGCTAATTTGTTGTCATTACTTTTACAATTTACTATATATATTTTGCTAATTTGTTGTCATTTCCTGCAAAACTTCAACTTTAATTTAAAATGTAAATGATGAAATTGCAATTAATATTAAGATATTTTTTTAAAAACCAAGCGTTTTATTTTATTTATCATCATTATTGTTATTAATTAATTATTATTATTATTGAATGTGAATATTGCAAACAAAATCGCTCGGTATTTAAGTCTTATGTGAACTACAAAATATTTTTCATCATTTATGTAATATCTCAAACAATAATTCAACAAAAATTTCTGAGATTCAGCATAAAATTCAGTTTTTAGTTTTACTTTTAAAAGGATTGAAATGAAATCAATAATAATATTTTGTTCCGGCCTATAAATATATTTCAAAAATTATGAAGTCTAAATTTAATGCAGTAAGGTATCATATTCTGAGAAATATTCTGGACACACCAAATTTTAAATAAATGAATGAATGTTTCTATTTTCTACGATCAACTAAGACTTATTTATGAAGTTTTAAATGTTAAAAATTTAGAAAAACTCACCATTTTCATAATCTTAGACCAATTAATCTTGAGAAACCTGCGCGCTGATTGGCGTATTTTCTTTGAAGCGATTGATGAAAAATCAAAAATTATCCTTTTTTTTTATTGAATAGTGATATTCAAATTTTCATAAATCTGTCAGTTTAAGTGATTGTAAATTAACTCTTAAAATTCAGTGATTTAGTTGATCGGAAATTAACTCTATGACCACCATAAAATCTGTGCTTTCTCTTGTGGTGTATGCATTCTCCTTAATATCCGCTCGAATAAAACATCGCATACAAAAGTACTACATAGAACAAACACATCAAAAGTAAACATAACATTTCAATAGTTGCCAAAAACAAAAGAGAGAAAAATGTAATTAATAAGCAGACGATATTTAGAAAAGTACAGATATTTAGACTGGAAAATGAAATTATCTGAAATTAAAAACACGCGGAGACGATATTTACAAAAGTAAAAATATTCAAACCTGAAAAGGAAAATATATGAGTTATTCCATCGATAAATGCCATACGTTTGTTTATATCTTCATTATTTTATGAGTCATTAAACATCAAAATGGGTCCGGGACTAAATAAACACACTGTATAGAGAGTGTAAAAGAACATAAAATAATTTTTCTTGAATTTATTTTTTAGAAAAAATAATATTTCATATTTGTTTCATTTCCTACAGACACGTACCGAAAATTATATTTTTGCAGATTTCATTTCCAAAAAGATTTAATTTATTTTCAGTTAGAGCTTTAATCAATGTGATGACAACACTTTGAAAAAAGCTATTTTTTTCCCATGAATGTGAAACGTGCTTAATCTTAATTCTTATTTTTGACGAAAAAAATTATTGAAAAACATAGTTAAAATATTTATTTAAAAATTCATTAAAAATAGAAATTTAATTTTAAGGTTAAAACAGTAGAATCATTTAAAAGATAAATTTTTTATCTTTAACTTCATGTAAAAATCTTTTTTGTGCGGTAATAATTTCGGCAGTTATAGCAGAAACACGTCAAAATTTCGCTTAATTTTTAAATAAATAAAATTCTAGTTAAAAATTCGAAAAAATAACCCCCAGGTGCACATTCCCAGCCTCCAAAGTATACACGTGCCAAATTTGGTAGATGTATGTTGAATGGTCTGGCCTGTAGAGCGCCAACACACACACACATTGAGCTTTATTATAAGTATAGATTTATTGAATCAAGTTGCATAAAATATAATCCTTTTCCATTTAAACCATTTTAGCAGATCTGTGTCTTACAAAAGGTTTACAAATTAGCTGTGTGACCCTGATTTGAATGGATATCCGGTTCATATTAAACAAAACTTGCCTTAAAATAAAACTGATTTATTGGATTAATAATATAGAGAGTGTAAAAGATCATAAAATAATTTTTCTTGAATTTATTTTTTAGAAAAAATAATATTTCATATTTGTTTCATTTCCTACAGACACGTGCCGAAAATTATATTTTTGCAGATTTCATTTCAAAAGGATTTAATTTATTTTTAATTGGAGCTTTAATCAATGTGATGTCAACACTTTGAAAAAAGCTAATTTTTTCCCATGAATGCGAAACGTGCTCGTGCAGCTTAAAATTTATTTTTATTTTGTACGAAAAAAATTGTTGAAAAATATAGTTAAAATATTTATTTAAAAATTCATTAAAAATAGAAATTTAATTTTAAGGTTAAAACATTGGTATCATTTAAAAGATAAAGTTTTGATCTTTAACATCATGTAAAAATCTCTTTTGTGCGGTAATATTTTCGGAAGTTATAGCAGAAACACGTCAAAATTTCGCTTAATTTTTAAATAAATAAAATTCTAATTAAAAATTCGAAAAAATAACCCCCAGGTGCACATTCCCGACCTCCAAAGTATACACGTGCCAAATTTGGTAGCTGTAGGTCAAACAGACTGGCCTGTATAGAGCCAACACACACACACACACACACACACACACACACGCACACACACACACACACACACATTGAGCTTTATTATAAGTATAGATAATTAAAATATTATATGTTGCAACAAATATTATCTTAATTCTAACTTCAATTAATAAAAGTAGACGATTTTTTCTTTCGATATAATTGAAAAATCAAACGATAAATTCGTACTTTCAATTATAAAAGAGTATTTTCTGCGTTTAATTGAAAGAATAAGAATTGAAAACGATAATAAATTTCTTTAGATATGTTAAAAATTCAGAAATAATCTTTGTTTTTGCCAACTACCGTAAACATATGAAATTTGCTTAAATTAAGAAAAATGATATAAACTTTTAAAAAACCTATATTTGTATATTATTTTTATAATATTTGTTACTATAATATTATTTATGGTTGCTTTGGCATTTAATATTTCATAGTTTTTGTCTAACAATAAGTTTTGAAAACCATAACTCAAATGAAATGGGATCTATCTACCTTTGCCTTCCAGTTTTCCGAGAAGATTGTTTATTATTATTTTTCTTCACTTATCTGTTTTGTTTAACATTCTCTTCACCATTGCTTCATTGAGAAAAAACTGTATGACAATGCAGGCTAATTTTAATTTTTAATTTTTAAGGTGAACCCCCTTTTTTGAATCACAAAAATTATGTCTTGGGAAAATTTGATGTCTGAATTAAAATTCCAATTTCAAAAATTTCAACACATTATTTCGTCCACATAGTACTAAATTTCCCAAAGTTCAAATTTGTATGGGTTTGATTAAATTTCAATCCTAATTTAGGGTATTTTCTATATCGAAACTATAAAAAGTTCCAACTTCCAATTTGGTGTTTTTGTCAAAGACTGAAGTTTACAATTGATACACCCGAGGGAATTCGGCAGTGATCACTATTGAAACCATTTAAAATATCATCTAAATTTTGTAATTAATCTCCTCTGCTGATGTTATAAATTATTATTTAATTATATAATTTCTCGTATTGCATACCTTTTCAATTTTATTCAAGAACAATTGCTAAATAAAGGAACAACTTTCGATATCAGAATTTCGATCAATAATTTTGAAGAATGCATTCAGTACAGTTAGTGATTAGTTTTTTTTTAAACATTGACGCACATCAGAATAATGGCATTAAATAATTGCCATGTCGCTGCTGTTAGAATATTTTTATTACATATCTGATTGTTGAATGACTATTATCTATTTAAGTGGCTTTTGATTGAGGAAGATATAGTTTTGTTTTTATTTCCCTGAACGGGAATTTTTGCGTTCAGGTTCGTTGTATTAAAGATGAAAAAATTTTTAAGGGAGATGCAAACTTATCCTACAGAACACCGTAGCATGATAATGCTTCATACTTTATTTCTCTATTTTCCTTGCATCAACCGTTGCATTTTGCGCATTACGGCTGAACCCCATTTTACTTAAGATTATTACCTCATCCATTTCACAGAAAGGTTGCAAGCATAAAAACATTATCAATTTTAAAAAAAGCATTATTTAGTAACAAACATAAAAATCAGCGGGAGATGTCCATTCAAAACTTTCCTGCATATATTTGTAAGGAATTGCCATTCTATAGTTACGGAATATTAGCCTTTCGCCTGAATTTAGTATTTTTACTGAATCTATCGTGTCATCCTTAGCGAGGTTTCACAATTTATCCATGGAACGCGATTGATAATATGCGAAAACAAAATTTGTGTCAGAGATGAGTTTTTCTTACGAATTGAAACCAAAATTTGGCACCAAATTACAATTGTAGTCACAAAATCACATATATAATTTAATACAGTTAAGTCTTTGTATTTTTGAGTGATCGCCAAATATACATATTTCTGGAAGTACAGACCAACAGGCGTCAAAACTCTCATTAGATTTGGTTCAAAATTTGACAGATTAGTAAATATGTGCATTGAATTTTATACATTTTCGTTTTGTAGTTATTGTATTAACTTATATTCGAGCAGATGCACAGACGGACTTCCTCTGACCAAATTTTGTTCAAAATTTGACTGGAATCTACAAATTTGGGGTAAAGATCGTATGCAAAATTTCATTTATCTAGCTCAAAGCGTTTTTCAGTTATCTTTGTCACAGAACAAACAGACGGACATTTTCCAAAAATGTGTTCTTCGAACTCCAGGAGGTGTAAAACGATTTCTAATTTTCTGACGTTTACAAAACGTTCTCTATTCTTTGTATATGAGGAAATAATTACATTTTTACATAATTTCACCTGAGCTAATAAAAAAATGTTCATGCTAATTTATTTAAAACCTTGCAATTTTGCTGCATGCGGTGAAATGAAAAGACAATTATTCTTGTAAAATTGTATTCAAAACTATTTCTGAAATATTTATCAAAATAAGAGAAAAAATTGCACAAAAAATGGTATTACGTAACAGCTAATTTTTTTAAAAATTGCAATAAGAATTTTTTTATGGGAAAATGTTATCGGAAATTGTTGAGAGAAGACTTCAAAATGGCATCTTTTACTTAATGACTGTGAATTTGGTTTATTAAAAGCTGGCCTACTCCTATAAATGAGAAATATACCAATAGGAGGTACAATAGAAGTCAGGTGAATTTGACCCCATTTTTATTTTGCTTTAAGGGAAACTATAAAACTTTGCAGAGCTAAATCCTCCTCCAGCAAATGATTCATTACTAAGTTTTATATCAATTTGATAATTCATAATATTATTGTATGATAAAGATTAATGATTTTATAATAATAGTACTTTCAGTTTGGCAATGATAATCATAAAATCTCTTTAGTTATTTAACAATTCCCAGAGAAAGGATAACAGGCACTTCAACACAGAATAAAGGAGTATTCCCGTCAAATTCATTATGCCTTTTGCAGTAATTTTTCTCTCTGTAATACAATCATTTTACTTTCCCGTATACGTAGTATAGAGGAAGTACAGTAATCGTCAAAAAATTCGAAGCCGAGATTTTGACCCATCTCCATGTTTTAGACATCCCCGAGTTCGAAAAACACATTTTTGGAAAATGTAATTCTGTCTTTGATAAAGATAACTTAAAAACGCTTTGATCTACATGGATAGAATTTGGTATACGGTTTTTATACCAAATTTGTAGATTTAGACCAAATTTTGAGCAAAAAACGCTCTGATGAAGTTTGTCAGTCCGGCTGTTCGAATATAGTTTAACATGATGACTACAAAATAAGAAGAACTAAATAGATAAAATTCGATGCACAGGATTAACATCCATAGTCTAGACACCATTTACCATTTGAGTACCATTTTGAGCTAAAACGAAATACAGAATGACCATCTGACTGTCTGTACTTTCAGAAATATGTAAACACGATAACTCAAAAATGCAACATTAAATATATTAAATTTGGTATGGGATTTTGTGACTACAACTGCAGCTTTTCAACAATTTTTTTTTTGTTTCAATCCATTGGGAAAAAAAGCATCAAAAATACAGATTCGATTTTCGGGTGTTACTAACCGAATGCCAGGGTAATAATTAATATTGCTAAATAATTCGCCGAGGTAATTCAGTAAAAATGCTAAATTCTAAAATATTTCATAACTATTGTATTTTAACGCCATGCAAGGCTTCCTCTGGGATAATAACTTTGTTAGGGAGTATGCGAGAAAATTTAGGAAGGACCACTTTCACTGGTATCCATTGAGGTGTGTTCTCTTTGCACTCGAGTAAAGAAATTAAATGTTTATTTGAAGTTTTTTTTTAATTTATCGATGAATCTGATTATTTATCTTGGTTTCCCAAGAATCTAATTTAATAAGGATAATATGTTTATTGATGAGAGAGTGTATCTCAAACTCCAACTTAAAAATATTTCCAATTCTGTTGAGTTCCTTAGCCGAATGGGCGTGTTTATTTACTATCAAAGAATTTTAAATAATTATATGTCTCTCTGCATATACAGAAGATCCAAAGTTATTACTTAATTAAATTTTAATCGGATGATAAATTCATTAATTAACCGTACATTTTCATTAAAGAATATTAATAATCATTGAAATAAGGTACCAAACACCTAGAAAGAGAAATTAACTAGCTTCCTTACGACTGTATCACTATCAAGAGCTAATATTTTAATTTTGTAAATATCGGGATTCAGGTTTTTGATGCCATTTTCACCTTCTTGGTAGCATATATAATTTTACAAAAATTTAAATTTCGAATAATATTTTTAAAAATTTATTTATGAAAAAAATCTATATTTTATTTCATTTGAATCCTTTTTACAAACCTAATTTCATTATCAGAAAAGATTTTAAAAAGTCTATCTTGAATATCTTGCCCCTATAATATTATTTTTAATTTATGCAAGTGTAAATATTTATTTCGATAGTATGTTTATATAGTTACCTCTATAGAAAAATTTAAATTAATGTACAGCATATATAAATAACTATCTTATCCCCAACTACTATAATAGTTGCACTTAATACTATCCAAAAATAAATAATATTTTCTGACTACCATTTCTACCGAGATTTAAAAAATGAAGTATTAACTATTTATTGGGATAATGCAAAATATTTAAATCTAATGACAAAAAATGAAAAATATTGTTGAAATCTATAATTTCAATTTATAATAAAAGAACAGTGTGTGTGTGTGTGTTAGCGCTCAGGCCAAGAAGCTGGACCTAGAACTACCAAATATACTTTGTAATGTAAAACTTCGAATGATTTTTTTTTAATTTTAAAATATTTTCTAACTATTTTAAGTAGGATTTTCCCGCACTCAAAATTTAAGCGAAATTTCTATAAATATTATTACACAAAATTAAATTTCGTACCATTTTAAAATTTAAAATATTTTCCTTTTATTGATACAAATCTTTCTCGAATTTGTTTCTTCTGAATCTTCAATATTTTGTTAAATAACACAATTCTGCATAATTTTCAATACTAATTTTCATTTTTGTGAGAATTTCAAACTTTTTACCTTGTTTCATCAAACATTAATGGAGTAATAGTGATTCTGTTTATGATCTTCCCATTTATAAGCAGATTTGAAATATGAATAAGAAGGTTGAGACCCAGTACCACAAAAGATATCGCATAATTAGACGATAAATTACCGGGATATTTATATTTTAAAGGGCACGATGATCTCATGGGGTTGATTCGACTTCATAAAAAAAAGGTTCATCCTACAATAAACAAAACATGTGTAAGGTTATTGAAATAGCATGACTTTGATAGCTATCACAATTTGATTATTTGATTTGTTGATAGAATCGGAAGAGTCAGGCTCTGTTTAGGAATTAAATTGAAACTAAACACAAACTGCCGAACTGAAACTAACGTATGCTTACTTATGAAAGTAACGAATTGAAATTAACTACGACCAGCTGGTCGCTTAAAGTGGAAACTTAAAAATATTTTAATTTATTAAAATCGTACCTTAGATCCAGCCTTTTTAAATAACACTATCAATAACTTATAATATATATTAGTATTAATTTTTATTTTTATTTATATAATAATACCTTTTCAAAAATTTGAAATTTACATAAATAATATTTGGAAGACTGAAATTCGCTCTACAGTTTTTTTTAAAATCATGTTGTTGTTTTTTTTGGTGAAAATATTTAGATGTTAATCACATACTGATTACATATGGATATTTTTCAATCTTGCATTATCTCACACCCATCATTGCCATTTTACAGAATTTTGAGCTACCAGTAAGTTATCATCCTATGCAAGTACCACAGAAATTTACGAGATGGCGCTATATGCCATTGTCAGCATGAAAGCATATAGAAAAAGGCTTTAACAATTAGTAATAAAAAAATGTTTATTTGTTTGTTTGTTTGTTGGGTGTGTGTGTATGTAAAAACGTCCTTTTCTCAGGAATGACACCTATATAGATAATCTTAAAACGCAAAACCTTATCTAAAATATAAAGTTTGGTCTCGTGGTTTCCGACATACACGAAATAAATACATTTACATATATGCAAGAATTCCTCTTAAAAAGTTATAAGACAGCTAATTGCAAATTGGTTCAAGAAAATATTTTTTTTTAAGTGCTAACCAATCCAGAAAAAAATATCAAAGTGGAGACCAAACCAAATGTCATCACGTGCATAAACACTTTAGCACTGATATTCTGATTCAGAAAGCTCACGTCTTTAGCATGTGCTTTATGGTTATTACGCATTCAAGTATTTTGATCTCCAAAAAGTATTGATCAAAACATTTGTGCTAAGCTTATTTAAGAAGAATTATTTATTCAGTAGCTCAAACAAGCAGCATTATTATCCATTTAAGCATTTTTGTGTCTAAAATGTTTTGAATAATTTCACAGTTCAGGAACATCTTTGAATTTATATAAAACAATAGCGATTTTTTTTTAAAAAAAACAAGATTAAATGTGATATTCGATGAATTTTTGATTGATGACTTTTCAACATTCACTCCCAGTTATAGTCTTTTATCAACATTGAAGCATTTGTGAGTAATCGCAGGAAATGGTTACTATCACGTCGATGTTTCGGAATAATTTTAATTTTCATCCGATCATTTGAAATGCATAATTTTCAAGTGTGTTTTGATTATACAAAATACGTGGGAATAAATTTCGTTCGTTCCTCCCCCCCCCCCGTCTTTCTTTTTATTTAAAGTAGGCAGCAGATGTTTAGACATGTGTATTGACAACTACATGGATAATTTTACCTAAATTATGTAAGCATGCTCTCCTGTACATGCGGTTGAGGGAAAATGGACTTATTGAACTGTAAAGCTTAACTCATTTAAACTATATTAATTTTTGGAAGCAGCACTAAGCTTATTTTGGGATTAACTTCATAATTTTGAATTCCAATCAGATGACGAGGACAATATCCTAGTTGGCACCCTATCTTTAAATTACCACACCGCATCAACGGGAGGACGTTTGGTTCATGACCAACACAGTAGAGCATTTACGTTTGTACCAAATATCATTGAATCAGGAAGTCGATGTTTATAAGTATCGTAATAACTAAATAAAAATAAATGAACTTAGCGGACCTTGTTCTAATATTCTTGAAAAAGTGGCCAATTTTACACTAATATTTTATAATTCATGAAATTTATGCTACTTACAAATTTATCAGTTTAATAATTAGAAAAATTACCTTTATTAATCTATCTGCCAATAGCTCCTTCATTGTGCAACTAGTCAATTGCCAAGTTTACATATGGATTGCGGAGCCCTGGTGGTAAGATCTCCGTTTTGGAACTGGAAGGTTACAGTGACGATACCCGATTCCACCAAGCAACCCCAGTGTAAGCGGGTCTGGTGCACTTTGAATCCGTCAGAGCCAAACGTCCTCCCGTTGGTGTGGTGCGGAAATTTGTAAAGGGGGTGTCAGCTCAGTTGTTGTCCTCGTCATCTATCCGAGGCTCAAATGTACGAATTTCGTCCCAAAATAGCCTTAGTGTTGCTTTAAAACGAGACGTTAATAAAACTGAATTGAACTGAACTGGGTCTAGTTTGCCTAGCTGAAAATGGTGGTCGAGATCTTTTACAAATCGCCGAGACCTCAGTTTTTTTTGTTAGTCCGTTTGGAAAGTACTGGTCTATTTTAAGCAAACAAAAACATTTAAAGAACAAATTTTTAAAATAAAATAGAAACAAATGTGGTAAGTGCTCATGAACAATTTTGAGTTTCGATTGCAGTTAGTTTCTTATTTATAAGCTACTGTTCTTTACGGCTTACTAATGAACCAGTTGCAAAGCATGATATTCATGTCAAATTCATGTCAATTGCAACATCAAAGGCAACAGGAAATTCTCAAAAAAAGTTTCTTTTAATACCAGTTTAAGAACATTAACATTTGAATTTAAACTCGTAAGACTTCTACTTTGAAGTTAAAATTCAAAGAAAGCAAATTTTAATATAAAGCTAACACTACCAAAAGTAGGTCAAGGATTTGATAAAACCATAAAAAAGGTTTAGATTAAATTATGATAACTAAAGACATTGTTGCAAATTCAAAACTCTAAAAAATATAAAATATGTAAAGGAAACAATTCTAAAAAATTAAAATTCTTATCATAGTAAAGCGAATTTTTTAGAAAATTTCACCATTTTATAAAAATGACTTTTGTGAAATGATATGTTTCAAAGTTGTTAAAAAAATTGTGACATTTTAGTTTTTTTTTTTAATTTATCGGTTATGAATCCAATAAAATAATTTGAAAAATCCTTTCCTGATGAAAATTTATTACCCATTAAATAACTACATACGAAATATGGTAGTTCTTAGATTCAATATTCTACCTTGCAGAGCATTCTGAATGATCTTTACATCATGTCTGTTGAAAAAAATATTTACAGATATTGGATACTTATTAGGTAATAAGTATTGTAGATTTAGTTTAACAGTCTGCCTCACTGAATATTCTGAATGTTTTTTACATCATATATATCGAAAGTTACAGATAATATCTAGCCTAGAAATATTTTCATGTTTAAATGTATTATGTTGGGAATCTTTGAAGAGAGAACTTGAAGGTGCAAAGGAATTTGTGATTGGACTCGTACATGGAATTCATTTTACAATTGGTATTTCAAAATTTGAATGTTTATTGAGAAAATGCTTATTGAGATCCTATATGGACGATGTTAGGTCTTCAATTGGCTCATTGTTTATAAATAGTATATTTAGGAGGATATATTTTTCCTCTACAAGCAGAGGCGGTATATTGGTTGGCTTGGGAAAAGATGTAAAAGAGGACGAAATTTTTCCTGGAGGGCGTGGACTCCTGACCCGCAACCTCCAACATTTGTTAACATTTAATAGTATGCCAAAACATTATAGGAAAATGAAATCTAGGATTACAGATCCATTTCGATTTAACTCTTCCTATTCCTGAAATAAAGAAACAATGTATATAAAAAGGCAAATTTAATAAGCATACCTGCATGAGTGAGCTCAACATCCACATGAGGCGAGGAGTGCATGAGTTGGAAAAGTGCTGAAATGAATAGTCCTTGAAATCCCAGATTCCTACGTAGCCGTTGATCTGCGTCACTGGATTCTTAAGTACCCATTGACTCAACACATTCCCAGCTCCAACAAACTCTTTGAAGCTGAAAGTTTCCGGACACCAGTTGGCTGAAGAGAAAATGCAACGTTTTTAAAGTGCTAAATTATCTCATAAACAACAATACATAAGTTTCCATGATCACTCCAGAATGTTTCCTACCTACTTTCAGAAATATTATTCTATATGCAAAATTATCTCATGAGAAACAATACATAAGTTTCAATGATCACTTCAGAATTTTTTCTTACCTATTTTCATAACGAAGATGGCTCTTCCCTGCGCATCTCTGTGGGCCAAGTAGTTGAATATGTTACATCTAAAAATGTCCTCCATGTCCTTGGGGGTGCGGAATAATCTAGGATGCTTGGCTCTGTATCTAAAATAGAAACAAGGATAAGTAGATTGTATTAAAGTTTGAAAACAATTGCTGAAACGAAAGATTTTCGTTCACCATATTGTCTCTGACTGTATAAAATGTTGTACCTCAAAAAAATAAATATGGATCAACATTGTTTTGTTATTGATTTTTTGATCAAAAAACAAACGTGGACCCAAAAAACAAATGTTGAAATCCACTAGCGTTTACACTTTTATATCGCCAGTAAACGCCAAATCGTCGCCAATGTTATCTTCTCTTTACGGCACTGAAGACTTGGCACATGTTGACGTTATAAAAAGGTAACGGCCACATGATATCTATTATATTTTGGTAAATATCTTATTGCAGTGTAAGGACAGTATGTTTCATGAGCTAAGTCTAAACTTCCCTTCACAAATGAACAATCTGATTTGAACCTTTCATTAAGAGCAGCCGATTAACTTATCCGTGAATGCGAATTCCAAATACATTCTTCAAAAGAAATGAGTTGCACTGTGAATTCTTCTGTAAACTACATTACAAATAAGCATAAAAAATATGTACATTCTATACATATTTTTATATGAAATTTTTTTGTAACGATGTTATGCATTCCAGTAAAGAGCAAAGACACCAAAATGAAAAAAAAAATTTCTCCTTATTTTTTGTTACCATTTTTCTTTATAATAGCGTCATATGTTTTTAAATGGCGACTTTAATTTTTTTAAACCATAGTAAGTCGTTTTAATTTTACAAAAGCGCAGAAAATTGATTTTATGTTATGTCACAGGGAAAATTCAATAATAAAAAAAAAGGATTTATCATGTTATCACCACCTATTTCCTTATTGCTACGGAGAATTCATTCATGATGATAAGTCAAACAAAATTTTTAATTTCCGTAGCGTCGTAGTAATTTTTTTATTAAATTATATTATAAATAAATGTTCCGAAATAATTGAGGAAAATATTATAAGATCGTTTAATATTTAAGTAAAAATAAAATTTAAATTTTTAAAAATTCTCATTAGTTATCATTTGTTTCACAACAAATAACTCGGAGCAAAATTTGGAGATTCAGTCTTGATTATAATATGTCAGAGAGATATTTTTCATAAAAAAGTATTTTTTTACAATGTTCTTCAATTATAAATCCAGAAATTGAAATGATAAAAATTGTTATTGTAAAATATATTTAAACATATTTTTTGAAAATTAATTGAAAGATCCAGCGGGAGTGATCTACCCAAAATTTTTCGCATACTCTGTAATACACTTGTCGTGCCAGAGAACGTCGTATATGGCACTGGCGTACAATAAATACGAAATATTAACTTTTGGCTTGAATTTAGCATTTTTACTGAATCTATCGGGTTATTTTGGCGAATTATTTGGCGATTAATACCTAGAATAAGTTAATAGTATCAAAAAAAAATAGAAGTTCTGTTGTAGATACTTTTTTATCAACCGATTGAAATAAAAAATTGACAAGTAACTAAAGTTGTAGTCACAAAATTCCACATCAGATTTGATATATTTAGATCATTGTGTTTTTGAACTATCGCGTTTACTTGTTTCGTCAACCCTTAGCTGGATATGCCTTAAAATTTGATAGATGTATCATTATAGATGTTAAATCTGCGTACCGAATTTTATCAATCTCTTCGTTTTGTAACTATCGTGTTAACTTAAATTCGAACGGTCCAACGGATGGATTTCTTTTGACAGATTTTACTCAAAATTTGATAGAAATCAGAAAATTTGGTGTCAAGACCGTATAACGAATTTCAACCGCCTAGCCTCAAAGCGTTCTCGAAGTTATCATTGTCACAGACATTTTCAAAAAATGTGTTTTTCGAACTCAGGGAGGTCCAAAACTTGGAGATTCATTAAAATCTCGAGTTCGAACTTTTTGACGATTACTATACTTTCTTTATACTTCGTATACGAGAAGATAAAAAAAAATGTAGGCTTATAATTTTGGTATCACTAAAGCATTTACTTTTTAAATTTGAAAATGATGTAAAAATGGTTGTGCTGTAATGTGCTCCGAATCGTAACGAATGGTGCAAAGAGCCATTGTATTTTTGCATTAAAACTCTAATAATTTGAAATTTTTTTGTTAGACATCAACTATTATAGAGGGAATAAATATTTCGAAGGTGTGTGTTTGTTTAATAATCAACAACTGAAGAGCGTTTTATAATAATCGTTTCATCATACGTTTCGTAATATTCAGTCAGTACGTCAACCTGTAAACATTATCCCATTAAAATGGAAGCAATGAAATGAGCGGCCCCCGAGATCTAAAAACATCTTATTATAAAATGAGCTCTTTCATTAAAGAAAAATAATCGTAGAAATTTTCTTTTTCTCCCAAAATTTTAAAAGGTTGTTTGGAAATTGCATCGAATGAAATCTTCAGCATTTCAAATCGTAGCTTGGAAGCTTGGATTATCATGTTTAATGAAATAAAATAAAGGTGAACAGAAAACTTTAAAAATTTTTCATTCCATATTTTTTTTCAGTATAAAAATTGGAATTTCCCACATGTCATTACCATTGACTTAAATGCCCGATTGTTCATATTTCATCAAAATTCCATTTTAGACCGTTTTGAGAATTAAATGGTAGACAGTTGATTTTCGAATCTTTATATTGGTTGCATTTAATCGCAATTAAAATCGTTTAGATATAACATCATGACCATGATTTCATCAAATTGTCTGATTGCCTTGTTATTTTAGCTATCTTATGTATATTCTGTTAATTCTGTACATGGCATTTCGAATGACTAGTCCTATGACATCATATCACTATTAAAAACCTTTATGACTCATTCTTTTCTTTCTAATTTTCGTGATATTGAAACTTCACATTTTTATTCGTTTGTAAGTTGCACAAATATAAACAGAATCCTTCTTCTTTAGCTTCCACTAATAGAAAAAAAAATGTGATTAAACATTTGACGAAACAATGAAAATGTTTTGAAATTTAGAGTAACTATGTTGTTGGTGTCCTGAATTAAATAAGTTTTGAATTTTCCCAAAATAATTAAATCCTATTGGATAATTTTAAAAAGTTTTTAACTATCCAATAATATTTTTATTATTATTAATAACATTTTTATTATTAAAATATAATTATATCTAATAATAAATATATTAAAATGTAATGCTAATATTTTTAAATTTTAAAAAAGTACACAATTCATCTTTGTGTAATAATGTTTTCCAAAGTTGTCGCAAAAAAAGGCAAAAATCCAATTTAATTTTCAATTAATTGAAATTTTAATTAAAATTTCAAAACCTCATTTGGAGATGCACATTTTCACTCTCGAAGATATACATATGCCAAATTTGGAAACTATAACAAGCGATCTAACCAATAGAGTGCAAAAACACCCATAATATGTATTCAATATTTTTTTTATAAAAAGTAGCTATTTGATGAAGTAGTGCAAGTGAAATTTACTCGAACTCGTAGGAATTCTGATTCTTTTACATATAAAATTAAAGGATGAATAATCTTCGAGAAAAAGAATTATATTGTCAAGAAAATATTTGACGGAGAAAGAGAACTTGGTCTTAAACAAAATCATTTCTCAAAACTCTCTTTCCAAATCATTTCCTGCTGGTTTACATAAATATATGCATACGAGTTCTATTTATAAAAATACAAATAACAATTATGATGTTTCTTTTTTATATTGATATCATATTTATACTGGTAAATTTTTGTCTCTTATAGGTACGCTGCTGTGACACTTTGACTTGAATTTTACAAATAAAAATGGTATGTGTAAGATGGATCAGGAGATTGGTGCCATTGCTTGGATAATGCCACCATGCTATGTGCACAGCTAACTATCGCAGGTAAGGAACTCTGTGTTGCACTGTATCATGTAATTGGAGAAAGTGCCTCGGTATCATCTGAAGAAGTGTGATTGTTATTGCGGAAAATATAGATTTTCTGCTATTTCTTTACAAATGTTGTCTTTTGTATAAATAGAGATAAGCGTTTTTTCTATGCTAATTTATAGTCGTAATTAGTATGCATATGAATTCTACTAATATTCGTTTATATATCATTATCATAATTTTTTTAATGAAGAAGAGCCTTCACTAATCATGATTTAGGAACATTCACTATATCGTTCTATAGAGGTAACGGCACATCAAAATAGGTACTATGCCCCCATAATACACGTAGTATATAACACAACTCAATAAATCTCCTAAGCGCAATTATCATTTATCTTTCAGATTCCATGCATTAAAAAATGATCGACTGAAAAGGCAAAATGTGCAGATGACGAATTTAGAGCAGTTATGAAGCAAATGTTGGATGGAAAGTCAATTAAAGGAATGTCCTTAAACTTTTAATATCTCAAGACCCACTCTGAACATTATTTAAGAAAAGAGACACAATCATTTATTAACGTTTGATATTATTGCTGACGACGATTTAAATGGAAAGGACTTGTGTGATTATAACTTATATGTTAGATATTTTTTAATAAGTCATGGAGATTTGAGTATTTTGTGAAGTTTATGGTAAAGATGAAAATTGGTGCTAGTTCGATTTTTGTGGCAAATGGACCCATTCAGATTGCAGTGTTCTTAATTCAATAGAGAATTATAAATGCGACTTTAATCAGGAATTAAAGGTTATGTACTTAAACTTTTAATATTCCAGGACCCACTCTGCACATTATACTAAAGGCTATAATAAGCATGATCTATCCCTCTGATAAATTTATCATGTTTGAGGATTCTGAAAAAACATATAATTCTTTATAAAACTTATAAAAACACATCTGATAAAAAACATTTAAGTTTGGCTGATATTTATTACATCTCATTTTCTTATAAAGTTCAATTTTCCTGGTTTGCAAGAGAATTGCAACGGAATTATTTTAGTATCGGTGCAATCACACGATTATGACAAACTTTTGAAAATTCTTTTTTTTTAAAATAAAGTTCAAAAAACTGTTAACTTTTGTCAATGTATTTATTTATTGTGAAAGAAATTGAAAAACTAATGATCTCTTATTTAAATTTTATATTTTATATAATAACGAAAAAAAATAATATTGTCCTTCAAGGTATCCCAGTCTCTCCTATATATGCGGGATGTTAAAGTAAAATTGGAAATAGAATTTCTATTACAAATTCGAAAAAATGTAAGCAAATAATAATATATATGTAATAGGAACAAAAACAGACTTATGCTACTAAATGAATAAAACAGGTTTGAATAATAAATTAATTTAATTAAAAAATACCGTTATTAATGTGTTAAGCAGGTAATTTTTTTACTTTAATTATTTTTTACTTATTGACCTTTAGATATATTGTTTTTCAATCTCATTTCCATGCCGTGCCACTAATATGGAAATGAAATTTAACATAATTAATGATTAACTAATAGTCGAGTTCTGAAATTATTAATATAATGTTAGTGATATTCGAAAATATATGAATGTGCAAAATTTCACAATGAAATAAAATTAGAAAATCATTCTTGATCATTTGCAAACAATTTTTTTTGTCAATTACGTACTCTGATTTAAATTTGATTCTTATAGAAGCAAATTTCACATATTTCATTCCTTTATTTCAGATATTTACTTGTTTGGTCACTTAATTATTGTATGAAGTTGATTACGATGTTGTGTTCGTTCCTCTAAATAATTTTCAAATTTTACATAAAGTGAAGTCCACTATGCAGTCACAAGCATCGACTCTGCATTTGCAATTAATTATCTGCCAACGATTGTCAAAAGTAAACAAGAATTAGACTTTTTCCCAAATCTGCATTTCCTGTTTGGCAAATGTATCTTAAATAACATTTACTTCATGCTTCAGACTTCCGTCAGCTTGTCCAGTTTATATCAAATGGTTTGTCAGCAAAATTATGGCGCACACCGAATATTCTTAGAAAACGAGATATCTTGTCCCGATTGTGTTAAATTTTGTACACTATTATATTTTTTCTACTAACTCGAGTATTATTTTAGCATTACCTATTTTAATATACCTTACATTATGACACCAAATGAAACGATTATAAAAGAAATTTTATATATTTTTTGTCGTTAAAAGTACTGCAAATCTTATACAATATATATAACATAATATTGCCAATTATTAAAGGGTGTCCGAAAATTAACATACGATTTGAATTTGCTACCATTCGTTCAGTAAAGTGTTAGCAATCCTATTACAAAAACCATTTGACAACTGATAGTTTAAGGTTAGTATAAATGGAGTGTTACACGATAGAACAACGTATTTTCATTGTTGAACACTATTTCAAAAATATGGAAAGTCTGGCGACCACAGTTCGAAAATTTCAGAATTGACTCCTAGATCGTGCGATTTAACACCATTGGATTTCTTTTTGTGAAGTTATTTGAAGTCGACGGTCTATGCCAACAAGCCCATAAACATGCGTGCATTGAAGGAGGAAATTCAATTCGGAATTCAGCCACATTTATGCAAAATGATCCTGGAAAATTTCGACAAAAGAGAGCGTATGTCCCAGCAAAAGCTTGGGAGCCATTTTCCCTATGTGTTATCCTATAGACAACCCTATCCTGTGTACTTTGTGATACATTAAAAAATAACAATTTAAAGAGAAAAAAAACTGTGTTTTGTACTTAGTCCTAATCTTTCTTTAATACGTTGTTCTATCGTGTAAAGCTCCTTTTTTACTAAACCTAAACTATCAGCCGTCAAATGGTTTTTATTAGGGTTTCCAATACTTTACTGCACGAATGGTGTCAAATTTTAACCTCACGTTAATTTTGCATTTGCATTAAGAAAATCTCAATTTTCCTTTAATATTTTGACATATTTTGTAATTTACATTGTTGAGCCTATATTTGATTACATCAAAAAAATACCCACAAAAAAATTTCGTTCACTTCTACACCAGGACCAAAAAAATTTTTTTGTTAAAAAATACCACAAATCTTATATAACTTATCTAACGCAATATTGTTAATAATTATTTAATCCTATTACTTAACATTTAAAAGATGCAAAAAAAAAATGATAAAAATGCATCGACACTCTAAATTGAATTGAATCTTAACAATTTGTGAATTCTCCCAGATTTAAATTTGTTTCCGTAGAAGGAAATCCCCTTAAACTTAAAATAATAATAATAAAAGAGGGGATATCTCTTCCTTGCACGAACTGTTAGACTGATAAAACTAAAATTAAAAATTACCACGTTGAAAAGCAATTTAAGTACATTTGCTAGAGATCCGTTTCAGATAAACCATCAACATTTCTGAAGTGATGCGTAAATGTGCAAGTGCCTTTCCATCTAGATATTCCATTGGGATTCCAGTAAACTGTTTCAATTTTTGTTTCGTTCTTGAATTTTCATACAATTATTGACCTTCCTTTAACATAATAATGTTTATGTACTAGTATATTACCTGTAAAATACGGCTTTCGAGCTACCTGACATAAAAATTGTCAGAAACGTTCTAAAAAAAAAAAAAAAATGGCGGTTCGCTATCTAGACTAATTATAAACACGAATGTGAATGTTGGCGTATTTGTGTCTCAATTTGGCGCTTTTTAGGCCAGACTGTTTAACCTACAACTACCAAATTGCGCACGTATATATCTTGTAGAGTGGAAATGAATAGGTAGTCTATACTTTTTAACATTTTAATTTGTATTTTAACTAATTAAAAATTAAGCTCAATTTTGGTGTCTTTTCGCGATAACTTCCGAAAAGATTACTGCTCAAAAATAAATTTTAAACCCTTTCAAAAAATTTCAAAAATTGTCTTTTTAATGATATCAATTTAATAATCGTGCGAATAATTTTTGAATTTCAACAATTTTTAAAACTTTATTGCAGAAAATAAGGTAAAAAAAAGAAATTACATTATTGCCTTGAAATTTTAATCACTTTCAGTGTTTAATGAAATATTTAATCTGTGATTTTCTTCCATTATTAAAAAATTCTGTTTCTGTTTAATATATTTTTCTGTTAATGATTCTGTTTCTGTTTAATGATTCTGTTTAATATATTTAAGGTTTCCAAGACGAATTAAAAAAACTGAGCTACAATACCTCGAAAATTAGAAGATATATGAACCAGGCATTTACGTTTTCAATAGCGTTATGACGTCATGAGACTGGTTTCCATTAAAAATATTCACATATAAGGGAAGGGAATATATATAATACAATTAAAACCACAAGGTTTTTAATGTCTGCCAATTTGATGGAACAATGGACAAGAAGTTATATCCAAATCATGTAACTGAAATTAAAAATAACTATTATCCACTCGAACTAGTTGATCACCAAAAGCGGAAAACATTCAACAAATCAAATGGCATATTTGGCAAACATTCAACAAATCAAATGGAATATTTGGCGAGCATTCAACAAATCAAATTTCATTTTTGGCAAATATGCAGCAAATAAAATCGAAAAGTTTGCTGATATGGACTAAATTGCCGGAGTTTTTGAATTCTTAATTTCCAAGTGATATTATTACTGGGAAAATGTGGCATTGCAAAAATTGTCGCTAAATAAATTTGTCGATTTAACTCTATAGTTGAGATTAGGGCGGTTTTGAGAGCCAAGTGTTTTTCATTTAATGGACAGAAACATCGTTTCTTTATCAAACGGTTCAAAATGCCATCTCAGTAAGAAAAAAAAGGGGGGGCAATATTTAGAGCAATTAGTGATAAAGGAGAAAGAATTCTTACATAAAAGGATGTTTTGTTCTTACAAATAAAAATAAAATGAAAATACACGTGGCTTTTCAACTCAATGGAAAGTGGACTCACCTGTAATGATCTTTAATTAAATTGGCAGCTCGTTCGTCGTTGAATTTTCTAGCTCGTAGAAACCGCAGGAGAAATTCGTCATCCGTCTTTGAGTTTAAATCTTTCTCTTCTGAAATAGTAATGTTTTTTGAGATAATTTTTGAATGGATCAGATAAAAATAATACATGTAGCAATGAATTGTAACTGCTTCATTTAAAAAAAATATACAGATAATTTATATTAAAAAAACTTTTTTTAACCTACTGAGAAAAAACTTTCACGACAATGTTTTATAACCATGCAAATTGTACTGTGCATGATGCGGTATATTTTATTTTTAAAAAATAGCCTAGAGCTCTTAACTTAAGCTACAAATTCTGGCATAAAACTTATATGATTAGCAAATTTCGTATTTGAGTAGTAAATTCTTATTAAGAAAAAAGTTTTAGAAATTTTATTTAGATTTATAATTTAAAAATTATTAAACATTTTAACTTTATTTCTCAGTAATTACAAAGAATATTATTTTCTAGAAACTATTTAAAACTGTTTTGAAACAATTCAAAAATTAACTTTACGATGATAATTTTGCTTCAGTTAAATTTTTTTTATAATTTCAATAAATGTTTAAAAAATTTTAAATACATTTTACAATAATATTTTTCATTGTTTTTGCAACTGTGTTTATACACAGTTGCGGTACAGTGATATTAAATACATTTTTGTGTCCACTTTATTGATGCCATAATTAATTAGTTTTAAAAATAATATAAAATAGACCATCAATTTTGAAATGCTGCTGTGTTGTAATGCTTTGAAGTAGACATTCGAATCTCTTAAAAACATTTTTAAAAAGCGGAATGTTTCATGTTTAAAATTTTGTAACTTATTTCATTTCAGCTTGTCTGTAAACATTAGTTTCTGCAAAAAAAATCAAGATAGAATGCAGAAATATGAAAAAAAAAGAAAAAAAAAGAAATATGGACTTGTTTGATTTAAATTTTGGCACGTAAAAAACTGAGCTGGATATTTTACATTTAAATAAGTTAAAGAATTGCTGATATATCATGCATAACCTAAGTGCATAATCAAATGGTGAATGGCTCCTAGATTTAACTCTTGGAAAAATTGTCAGGCAAAATGATTATCAAAAAATATAAGATTCAGTGAGGAATTTTATTTTGGTCACGTATATTCTTAATTTAAATAACAGTTATTGCTAATTATATATCTAATATTACAGAATAATTTTAACTAAACATAAATAAGAGAAATCATATAGCATGTATACAGATTGGTTGAAGCCCGTCGTAACAGAATTGTTTCAAAAATTAAAGGAAAAAATTGATTTGGCGATTTTTTTTTCTCTCAGCGCAAGAAAGAGAGACAGAGAAAGTTTCGTATTTTCATTTCAAGTGATGGGTATAAAAAACATTGGACAAAAAAACTGGCAAAGCAATAAAAATTGGTTATTTTTTATTTTAAAAATGGAAAACTCATTAGAAATCACTTTAAGATTTCATGCTTATAAATTTGTTTAAGTTACAGACCGAATATCATAGTAATAAATTTGGCACAAATAAAATATAAAAAAAGATAAATTATTTTCTTATATATCTTTTTATTATCACAAAAAGTAAAAGATAAATTTTATATCATTTTTAACAGCGGAATGATCTAAAGATTTTATTTTAAAAAAACGAAACCGATTTGACTTTCATAACAATATTTAAAAGCCCTGTTAAAAATCAAATTTCTAGACATTTTACCAAAGAAACGATTTTAGAACTAGTAAATTAATGTGACTGGAAAGATAAAATTTTGAATTTCAAGATTTGTGAAAACTAATTTAATGAAGTTATTTTTGAAAAGTTATTGCATGAAATCACAAAATTGTGGTTGGTATATTTTAGTTGAAATTATAACTAAATTTTAAGAAAAGCCTTTCCGACGTGAACTCATCGGAAAAGCTTACCACCCTCAAAATTACTATTGAACCTGTTGGATTATTTCACCGGACCGAACCCTTGATTTTCGTATTTTGAATTTTCCCTAATATTCATGGTTCTTTCAGTAAAGAATTTTTAAGCCTGAAATTGAAATATAAAAATAAACGTCATGATTCAATTTTTTCACATCTATTCCCTTGTTTAAGTGCATGAACCTTTCTCATGAAGTAAAAACACATATCATAATTTCATGAAACACATATCATAACTAGCCAAGCATTTAATGTGTGTTATTTTACGCAATATTGCAATTCCACTTTTCCGTTACTCACACAATATACTGCTCCGATTTATTACCAAATATGCATAATATCTTCATGAGTTTTGTTTATAGATTATTTATAAAATATAATCAAGGCAAAAGTCATATCATTGACTCTCTGACCAGCCCGAAGGCACACGGATAAAGAAAACTGAATAACCGGACCGTCGCAACAACAACACTGGCGGGAACTCGGATTCAGTCCTAAGGGCCATCGCCGGCCACTGTACAACCTTTCCCGAAGGAAGAACGTCCCGTCATCGATGGGAGGAGCCAGATCTCTCACCGTTTAGTGTACCCTCCAGGGTGGAGAGATCCAACCACCATAACGGAAGCATCTCATTCTCTTTTCGAGGTCCCCCCCCGAGAGGTTGTAATCAAGGCAAAAATAAAAATTCTTTACAGCATTGAAAGAAATACAAGAAAGAAAACATATTTTTATTCCTTAATTTTTAACAACAGAAGAAAAACACTTGATTAAATATTTGCTGAATACAATAAAAACGGTTTAAGTTTTATTGTAACAATTACTGCCTTACGTAAATTTCATTTAAATATTATAGCAAACGTAAATAAATGAATCAAATAAAATTAACAATTACCAAAGACAAAATGCGAAACAAAAGACAAAGTATATAAAAAAATACATAATATGAATAAAGTAAAAAAGGAAATAAAAAATGAAACAATGAATGATTGAATGAATTACAGAATTTCCATTCATTATTTTTTATCAATTGAAGAAAAACCAAAGTCTAAATATTTACCAAAGCTATAAAACCGATTTAAACTTCATTGCAACAATGAAAAATATTTTTGCAAATTACGCATAAAAATAATAGTAGGTACAAATAAATGATTTCAAATAAGTAAACCAAGCCAGTCATTAATTACCCAAAATAAAATATGAAACAAAAGATGAAAGATAGAGATTAAAACAAGAAATAATAAATGAAATTGAATGCAAATGAAAAGTGAAGAAAAGAAATAATCTCAGTTGCACGACAGCCCATGTGGGTGAAGGCCTATAGTCCCCATATCTGCTTTCTTAAATGAAAGCCCTGGGGTGCAAGGCATATGTCCCGGTTAAGTAGTCAGGCTAACGCGGACCCCCCAGTGTTTAGTTTCCAAACATACTTTGTCCTCAGTTTATCTTAAGGGATGAAAGTAGGATTTACATACAATTTTCTTTTAACAATAGAAGAAAAATAATTATTTAAATGCTTGCAGAAACAAACAAGAAAACCACTTGAATTTATAACAATGAAAAATATCTTCGCAAATTGCGCATAAAAATATCAGCAATTATAAATAAATGGTTTCAAATTAGTGAATCAAACGAAATAATTAATCACCAAAGACAAAGTATGAAACAAACGACAAAATTTGGAGATTCAAATAATTACGTATTAAGCACGAAATAAAAAAGATACAATAAATGAAATGGAGTAAAAACGAAAAGCAAATGAAAGAATATAAAATATGGAAATATAAATAAAATTTTCATTCTTTAACTTTTAACAATAGAAGAAAAATTAAATATTTAAATATTTACAGAAATAATTTTAAAAACGGCTTGAATTTCGTTATAGCAATGAAAAGTATCTTTACAAATTGCGCGTAAAAATAACAGCAAATGTAAATAAATGGTTTCAAATTAATAAGCCAAACAACATAATTAAATATTAAAAAAAACCTGAAAAGAAAGATAAAAATAGCTTGTATATTTGGGATAGAAAATAGCATATAGGAAAAAATAGTTTGTATACGTGGAATAGGAAATAGAATATAGGAAGAAATAGCTTGTATACTTGGAATAAAATAAGTAATAACGAGGTCAGTTTTTGAAACGATTCTACATAAATGTAGAATAAAATGTAAAATAGGATGGGGGGAAAAAATTGTGGTGGTTGAGCAACCAAGTGTCAAATACCATTTTGTGAATTTCAATTCGTTATTAAAAATTGCTTGCTGTTTACAAAAGTTACATTTAATTTTCTATTAAAACTGAGCAAATCATTAGCATAGCAGACTAATTTCATGCAATAAATAATTTTGGAACAATGTAGCAATGGAAACTTTTAATATGATAATATTTTTAGATTGGTATACCATCTGAAAATTCCGAGAACTGTGATATTGGAAAAATTATTTTTGAATTAGTACTTTTAGTAAGTGAATTTCGTATTTTTATCATATCACCGTTGGCGAGATTTTAGGCGATTATTCCTTGGCATGCAGTTAATAGTATCCACAAATCAAATTTGTGTTTTAGACCCGTTTTCTCCAACTGATTAAAATAAAAATTTGATACAATGCAAAAATTTGATACTTGTAGGCTCAAAATGCCATAACATAATTTATTATTAAATCATCGCGTTTTTGAGTTATCGCATTTACGTGTTTTAGAAAGTATAGAGTAGAAAGTTTTGAAAGAATAGTATCCTTTTCGGATTTGGTTCACATTTTGAAAAGTGTCTACACTACACACATTAAATCTGTGTACCTCATTTTATATAATCGCCTTTCGATTATTTTTTTTTAGTTATAGTGTTGATTTATATTCGAACAGCTGGGCAGACAGACTTCCTCTAAATGGATTTTGCTCAAATTTTAATAGAAATCTACAAATTTGGTATCAAGACCGAATACAAAATTTCACCAATCTAGTTCCAAGAATCTTTCAATTATATTTGTCTCAGGCAGATAGATATATGGACGGACATTTTCCCTAAATGTGCTTTTTATGAACTCAGGGAAATGCAAAACGATTTCTCAAAATCTCGATGGGGTTGCGATGGGCTGGTTCAAATTCGTGATCCGGTACAGAAGAATCGTCGTGTAAGAGGGGCTGGTGCACGTTAAATCCGTCTGGACAAAAGTCTCCCACTGATGTGGTACTGAAGTTTGAAGAAGGGATGTGAGCTCAGGTGTCGTCCTCGTCATCTGATAGTGATTCAAAATTACGATAACCGTCCCAAAATAGCCCTACTATTGATTTTAAAAGGGACGTTAATACTACTAAACTAAGCTAGACTTTACTTCTTATTGTTAGTTTGGATAAAACAAAAAGACGATTTTTGACGATTATAATACTTTTCTTATACTATGTATACGATAAAGTAAAAAGCAGAGTTATAAAATTTTGGTTTACGGTCTTGTAGTTTGTATCAGATTTCAGATTCATTCGATGAAAGAAAATACTTCATGATGAATATTCAGTTTCCTTATAATCCACAAAGGTCAGAGGGCGCCATCTTCTATATATACGAGAAAGTTCAAGATAATTACTCCCGCTGTTTCAACTGGAAACTACTTTCAACCCATCTTGTCTTTATCACTGTGTGCGATAAATTTTGAATTATTTTAAGTTTTTAGAAATTTCTACTTAACATTGCGGGAATGTTCCTGAAGTCATAAACAATCTATGAATGTTGGAATAATATGAAGAGATATGCTCAAATCATATGATTTCATACGCAAGCTACTTTAAACATTAAAGACTATTTCTTTTGGGCACTTACTTGCTAACAGTTCTCTGACTCTGTTCAAGTGTCTTCCATAGTCCTCCGGTTTTTCATTCAACTCTTGCTTAGCTTTTCTCATATCTTCTTTAGTTAAGGTCGTGTCCAACAGAGGGCGGTACACGGAGTTTCCTTCTTTTACGGGCTTCGCAGTCTCCATTCTGAAAAAAGATAGCGAAACATGAAAAGTGCAAATTGGAAAACTAAATTCACCAATTGTCATTATTCAAATATATTAAATTGTCAGAAATCAGTTGAAATTGGCGTTATAGTATTAGTTTTCCAAACAGCACAATTAGCGTTGCAATGTTGTTACAATATATTTACAATGTTGCACATCGGTAAGAATACAGAACGACATTTTAAAAATATTGCATAAGAGTTTTGTATTGATTATTATTAACCCTTCTTTGCATGATGACGAAAATTTCTATCATAATTTATCGTGAACAAACAATTGCTCAAAACAGGTGTACTGTAAATTGGCAACTTTTTTCACTACTATTGCGTAAGAAGGAACGTAGCTGTCAAAAAAAAAAAATCAAATGTCACAATCATTATAGAGGGTTTGAACTTGTTATTCCGCTGTTTGTTGTGGTTGAAAGAAACGCGCGATTTCTTGAATATTTTTTTCTAACTAATCTGGTGAGATTTTTTTGCTAATAAAAGCGATAATGAGTGGAGAAATTTAGGAAAGAGGAACACTGAAGATTTTGTACTGAGCTTAACATGTAAATTTGCCTAATGATGGATATTTCCACCATATTTTTTTGTAAGAATATTTTATATCATAAATTTATACAAGGATTTTTAAACGTTTTTCTCTTTAATCTAGAGCATGAATTATATCACCCTGATTTATTTCACAAAAAAAAATCATGCAAGGAAGGGTTAATTACAAAAGAAAAGGAAGACGAGAAGTTGTTGACGTATATGGATTAAATTTGAACAACAATGCGATAACTGTACAATCGCTTTAAAAATTCTCTTATGTCAATAGAATCTCTAATTGCAAAAAAGAAGATCGTTAACGATATTGAAAATAAAATAATTGAATATGACAAAGGATTTAAATTGCGATCGGTAAACGGCCAAACTGCACGAGTAAGAAATGAGACAGACAGTTCATAACTGAAAAATTTACACATGAATGACAAATGCTTCGACTGAAAAACTAAAACTAAAGAAAAATTAGAGAAAAAACACGAATCTTTGAGAGAATAAAGGATCATACTATATAAAATGTATTTTTTCATAATGTTGTTCTGCAGAAATTAAAAGGTTAATTTTACCTTAATCAACTTTTTTACTAAGCATGGTATCTTCAAAATGTGCCAGAAGTTGCTAATTGGAGATGCTAAATATCTCTTGTTAGAGCTCGGAATATAGAAACAGGAATGAAAACCCCTAAGTTGGATTAGAAGGCTCTTTTGAAAATTCACCTTTTGTATGCTGGTTTTCAAACAATGTACTTAGCAGACTCTTACTTCTAGAATTATTATTAATTTTTCTATTTTACTATTTTCTATTAGTTTTTTCTGAATTATTTTTTCCTATATTAGTTTGTCTGAATTAAGTTTTGTTGTAGTTTTCAGTATGAAATTATTTTATTTGTATTTTCTAAATTTGTCTAAATATTAGCATGCATCTTGCCTGTTTTAATTTTTTTATATGTTGCAAAGTATGTGCTTTGTGAATTTTTCCTACTAGCTTTCATACGCTGTACGCCATTTAATATAGGTAATCGAAGCCGGTTTGAGAGTTAAATAAATACATAATAGGGTTAATGCCAGCAAACTATCATTTTTATGATTTGTTTTACTTAAATAGTCATTAAACCGGCATATTGAATAGAAAAGAGTAATGTATTTTAACTTCAGTTAAACTCATTAGAAAAACTAATGCAACCATACAGGTATTAATCTTACGTCGCCAATGGCATATCAAGAGCAAATGTTACTAAAGACTCCCTTTTTTTTTTTTTTTTTTTTTGCTATCCCGCTTGTTGTTCCTATTGCTTCATCTTATTTTGAAAGGGGAAGGGGGAAGGGGAAAATTAACCCAAACTGCTGATTATTTGGTCTTCGCGGTTCACAGAAATTCGGTTCCCAGAATATTTATTCCCTCATATTGTTTGTTCGGAAACAATATGAGAAACAATCATTCCTAATGTGTTATGATGAATTTTTTGAATATAAATTGAGTTTTTTTGAATAAATATTCTGAATTTTTTCAATTTTTTGAAAATATTTTTTTTTAAAAATAAATATTGAGTGTTTGCAGTGCCGTACGAGAAATAGTATTTGGTTTTCGTTATTTCTGATGGGATTCTTTGACTTCTAGTTAAAATCGTTTGGCTACAAAATTTTTAAACTTTTCTAGCTTTGGCTCAAAAACTTTAAATAAACTAATACAAAACAAGGATCTAGAATGTCACTCAATTATCAAAGTAAAAAAACAACCAATAGTGTTTTCCCAGAACGCTTTAAGACTAGCATTAAAAAAAGTTATACATCTTTACCAACCAACCGCTACATTATAGGTTGTTTATGTACAATGACAACTGACTGTCATTCTGGATCGTTGTTTTTTATTTACTCATATCTTCATCACCACATTAATTCAAATGATAACTCAGCAATGATGACATTTTAATTTTTATACATCAAGCAAATTATATCTAAAAATTTATGAAAAAAAAATTTAGTTAAAATATGATGAACAGCATTTAAAATGAACATGATTGAATTGCAGATGAAAATTCAAGAGTATGTAATTAAATCGAAGGAACCCTGAAATATAGATTCCAATTATCACAAGAAATTGTGTAATTTCTTCATGACCTTTTTACTTCTGAATGCTGTATAATATTGTAAAGGTCTATAGCAATATTATTGGGCATTTTATGCTAATATGTAGGTATTAGAAATGGGTTTCCCTCTTAGCATAATATTCTCAATAATACTGCTATGATACCTTAACGAAACTGCAATACTTTATGCTGATAAGGTTGTGACGTTTATATCTTTCGATGAAATTGCCAATATTGAGTACAACTTATTTTTAATGAAGAGAGTCGTAGAATTCCAGAGGTTGATTTTTCAGTTGATTTTTTGGATGGAATGGTGTGCCTTTTCAACAATCACTGAAGATTTTGGGTACTCTCAATGTTGGGTACAACTTATTTTAAATGGGGAGAGTCGCATAATTCTTGAAATAATGACAGTTCAGTTGATTTTTCGGATGGAATGGTGTGGCTTTTCAACAATCTCTGAAACAGTTCAATAACAGCCGTTTTTTGGTTTGTTTGCTAGCTGGAATTAAAAATGTCTGTACCATCTTCCGTACACCCCAGTTTCAAACCTCAGTGGTTATAATTTGATTCCATTGATAAAAAAACCCCTTTTTTTTGAAGTTTCCGTCAAATTATTCCAAATGTTCTCAAAACGATAAACCACTCCCTCCACTTGCACTGCTCTTAAAATTCTTACTGCTTCATGCATTCTGCTGTTGCTTTATATAGCTGGAAAAAAAATCGCACGCAACTTTGATTACTTCATTGGAGGATTATAAAAGTTTCAAGCTAGTACCAATGTTTTATTGGCTATAAATTTATTGTTAGGGCTATTACATTTCCATTCCTTGTATTAAACTTATTAATTTGTCCGTTGTGAGTAGTATTCCGATTATTAAATTTACATATCAATATTATAAAGTATTTTTATATTCAGTGTATATTTAGTATAAGACTTTTTTTTTAGATACGGTTCTTTCCTCAAATTTAATAAATTAAAAAAAGAAAGTTTTCCTAATCAAAATCAAATTTCTGATTCTAAATAAAAATTTAAAATTTAATAACCGAAATTGCTTACATTTGAATTTTATGTATTCCACATATAACATATAACGCATGTTTCAAACTAGAGTTTCTTTGAAGACGGAAAATTTATTTTTAAAAAGTAAATTCAGTCTTGACCTGCCATCTATCAGCGAATGAACGAGTTAAATATTTCTTATTCTGACTCACTTAAGAAGAGCCTCAGTTATTTTTATTTTTATACTTTCTATTGATAAAAGATTTAAAGCGATAAATAATGAATGTGAATGATTTCTTAAAAATGCAATAAGAATTTTAAATTAAGTAAATCAAAATGTTTCGAGTTTGATTTTTATGGAATGTAAGAGTAAGAAAATAATAAATGAATGCTGTAGATTTCTTTTTACTTTAAATAAAAACTAATATAAAAAATATTTTTTTAAAGTAGAATTACGAACTTGATAAAATTATTTAGAAGTAAAACTTATACAAAAACAGTAAGTTAAGAAAAAAGGTTGTATCATCGTTGGTGCTGCCATCTAGTTTGTGATTCAAAACCTAAATGTTGCAACAGTATTTTTTTATAAATATCTAGTTGACGTTAAATACAGTTTTATTTCTTCGGCATGTATTCAGCACAACGAATGAATTTTTTCTCTTCTCGAAAATTCTCATAATATATCTTTGTAATGAGAGTTAAGAGAAGAAACCTGAGACAAATATATCAAATAACATAGTTACTATACATAAAAATCAGATTTCTAGCCTGAAAATTCGCACATTCGGTCATCATCTGACTGAAACTCCACAGCAACATCGTAATAAATCGATGCATTTCATTTCATTTTTAAAGACATTATATATATATCTATATATATCAGGATACTTCATTGAACAAAAGTATATTTTCTCAGAAATACATATTTGAGAAAAGATAGGTTTGTTAAAAGATATGGATAAAAGATTTAGTTCTATGAAATATCTGATTCTAAATTTTATTTTTAATGAAACATTCTCTGTGTAAGCTGTTATAGATTAAGTACAGGCAAAATCACATTTTTGAATTTTGCCAATAAATTGAAATAAAACTTGGATATAAATTTATGTTAAACTTAACTATATTCGAATGTTCCAAAAGTCTTTTGTAGTTCTGGCTGAAAAACATATGTGAACAAGGTATTTTAGTTTATTATATTATGTATTATTTGAAATTTTTTTTACATGTTTTCATCCACATTATATATATTTATTTAATTTTGCGTACTTATATATAATTCTGGATTTTTTTG
Source organism: Argiope aurantia (assembly GCA_026543865.1). Taxonomy (NCBI): domain Eukaryota; kingdom Metazoa; phylum Arthropoda; class Arachnida; order Araneae; family Araneidae; genus Argiope; species Argiope aurantia. The sequence continues at coordinate 133,951 of JAPMOR010076299.1, forward strand.
TTTAATTTCGTTTGCATATTGCTACTAACGATATCTTCACAATATTTGACATTTTTGAGTATTGAACAACATCATAGATTTTCCATACAATATATTGGAGCTAATATGTTAATAAAATAAAGAGTTCCTGATGTATTTGAACATGCAAAATACGTTTAATCTTTTTAATTAATTTTTATTTAATCCTCAGTTTAAATGTCAATAGTTCCCTAACTGTATGCGCAAATAAAATGTGTCATTGTAAGCGCAAAAGTTACTGATTGTATTGACGGCCATTGTTACCTAATTTATTATATGCCAATAGAAGTTGAACGGTTCAAGTTTCTTCTGATCTGATTCAAACTTGACGGGTTAGTTCTAAAACATGACGATCCTTTAAGCCTTTGTGCATAATAATCCGATGTTGTGAAATAAACGCCCTGACATCGTCCCTGCGAAATTTCCGGTGAGAATTTTACCGGTTCAGATGTCATCTGATTTCAATCAAATTCAGCATTTAGTAGTTCTAGTGCAATTTCACAAAGATATTCAAGCCGAGTCAAATATATAATGAAGGAAAGGAATCTAGGTAAGTATGGATGGCCTTTCTTCAATTTCACATGAAAAGAGGTAGAACGATTCCAGACTACGTCAAAAATTTGACAGATGTTTTGATAATTTCCATATTTTATATTTCATTTAATCCAATAAAACTGTTTTTTAATTATATATTCTGTCTATCTCTAGCTTTAACTCAAAAATGCACCTGAACTAAAGAATAAAAATCTTGTATGTAGTTTTTTATGCCAAAATTATGCTCACACCTATCTATTCTATGGGAGACCTATCTGTCTGTCCATTTGTATACATATGAATATGATAACTACAAAACAAAATAATTGTAGATGTTTATCAGAATTTGAGCAGAATACATCATCAAATGACTGTTTGTTAGCATGCCTATTTTGCGTGTATATAAAAGCGATATTCGCTAGCAAACCAACCCAACATCTACAAGCCAGGTGTTTGAATTTTCGTCTGTGAACTTCACAACAAAGATGAAGAAAATATCAGTTTTTCGATCAAACTGTTAATATTAACGCATAATGGATACTGTTTCATGAAAGGTTTCACTAGCTAACGAAATTTAAAAGAAAATCCGCGATGTTATTGAAATAGATAAGAAAATCATTGAAAAAACAAACACCTCTTGTTTCTATTAGTATTGATCTAGATGACAAGAAACCAAAAATACATTCCACCTATTGATCAAGAAAAAGGAAAAGAAACATCCAGAAGGTCAATCACTTTATTATTTTAATCCATATGGGAGGAATACAGAAGTTACTGGGAATAAATTGGCGATAAAATTAACTTTCATTAAACGATGGGCACACATCGCGCTGAGACGTCTTCCGACAGAGAACCTAATCAGCGCAGATCTTTCACGTTTGCCTCGTCACGTGATACGATCGGCCGTGAAAGGCGTTGTTTTCTTTGAAAAGCGAAAGCAGGAATCGGGGTCACAGAAAGAATAGAATAGAATAGAATAGAATGGATGTATCATACATCCTACAGCCCCCGGCCCATTGGATCACTTTCGATTTTGCGCGCTGTTCCGTTTCTCTAAATACCTTTCCCATTTCATCAGCGGGAAGACCATGTTATATCTTTTCGTTGAGATACTTTTCCACCTTTTGCATTTTTGTTTCTGCTTGCACACTCTTTGAACTCGATAAAAAAAAAAATTGAGTAATGCCCGAAATTGCTGTATGGAAAATGAGGCAAAGATGGAAATCTTTAAAAATGGTTTCAATTTTCATAACGCAGATAATATGACTATTGTAAGAATATCAGAAGTTAATTTGATTTTTGTCCTAAATCCTTTGAACTGCTTCGTATAAATTGATGTGTCAGACACGCGCATTGAATTATTGAATTTTTAGTTTTAAATCCGCATTAAGAAAAAATATTAAGTAATTAAAGATATGTGACGTGCAAGGTGAATTTTTTGAAAAAACGTTCGAAAATTGTTATGCTTTTGAATATTGTAATAAAAAAGATTGAAAAACATCTATGAAACCAAAATATACCAGTTAAGTTTCAGAATTTTTTTAAATATTGGACTAAAGGACTTTTTTTGGCTAAAAAATGACATGAAGCAAAACTCTTCTAATTCAGAAGAGGGCCGCGGTGGCCTGGTGGTAAGGTCTCGGCTTCGGAACCGGAGGGTTTCAGGTTCGTGACCCGATTCCACCGAAGAACCGTCGTGTAAGGGGGTCAGTTGCACGTTAAATCCGTCATGACCAAACGTACTCCCTCTGGTGTGGTGTGGAGAGGGGGGTGCCAGCTCAGGTGTCGTCCTCGTCATCTGACCGTGGTTCAAAATTACGAGGTCCGTCCCAAAATAGCCCTAGTGTTGCTTCAAAACGGGACGTTAATATAACCAAACCAAACCAAATCTAATTCAGAAGTTTATCAAATAAATTGCTTAAAATTTTGCAGATAGCTTAAGGAATCTACTATATAACTCCTGAACTAAAAAATATGCTGTATTTCTATCCATTCTTTAAATAGATATTTCTAAATGAATAGATTTAGAAATACTTACTTATTCTCTAATTCAGAAACTGCAGAACATATTGAGAAATTGTTATACCAAATTTGAACAAAAAATATGCATTAGATTTTAATTTATGAAGTTTTTAGTCAGAAAATGCTATCATATTCTATATTTTAGAAAACAGCATGTAAAGATATAAAATAGCATTAAAACGTAAGTAAATGCAAATATAAAAAACAGTGTAATTCCTGAAAAATAGACTTAGGAACAAAATGCTAGCGGTTTTATAAAGAAGCTTGTTCAAGCATTAAAAATATTAAATAAAACAAATCATAGTTTCGCAATTGAAAAATAATCGACTCTCCAATCTAGTCACATATCTTAAAACACAAATATTCTTTACAAACATTTCAATGTCACAAATGCCCCTTAAATTATTATAGCAATTAGAATAACAATAAATGTCCCAAATAGGATGTGTCATCTTATTAAGAAGTTAAGAAACTTTGAATGTCAAGGGCTTGAAGTATGTGCAACTATATTTAGAGTGGATTTTTTAAAGGAATGTTATAAAATACTTACATTTTTGAATTCATATGTAAAATAAATGGGAAAATGTCTAGAATTTAGTTTTTTTTTTTTTAATGTTATGATAAATAAGATTTTTTCCCCACTAAAAAGAGATATAAAGTAAAATCCCCGTAATTTAGAAGTTTGTTGAAAGAATGATAACTTAAGAATTACTTAGTTCTTCAATAAAGAAATAAATTGTGCTTATATTCAGCATTTAAATTGGTGTCCGACTAATAAATAGCATGAAAGTTAAATTTTTTTACATTATGAGGCATCAAAACAATTGTAAAATATTTTTAAACGAACAGATTGCTTATTCTATAGCTCAAGAATTACAAACCATCGTAGGAAATTTTCATACAAATACAATACCCAACTTATAAATAGTAGGGTATATTTGAACAAAATTATGCATTGGAGTTTAATTTATGAAGTTTTTTACAAGAAGAGTTTTCCAAAATTTAGAATTTGGGAAAATAAGATTTTAAAAGTGTAAAGAGCGTAGAGTAGATTACGAAAATATAAAAATCAATTCACCTTTCTAAAGAATAAACGCTAAAACATTAATAAATTAAAGATATTGAATAAAAAATATTCGATATTTTAAAGAAAAATCGAGTTTTAAATGTAGATTTTTGTTATTTCTAAATAAAACATTTAGAGGGGTGTGTGTTTTTTCGAGTTTCATACCCTCTATATATTTCGCTGATAATAAAAAGAACAATTTTCGTTCATGAAAAGATTTTTATATCAGTATTTAAATAACAGTAGTTCATTAGTTGCAAGCTGCAAGAAGTGCAGCGACAAATTTTCAAATCAAACTCCTTGTGATATTTCTTTATTTCTAATATATTCTTCTACTTAGATATGCTTATTCTTATTTCTATCGATTCTTAAAAATTATTCTACTGACAATCATAGGTACTGAATTTTTCCTATTGTCCAAATTGACACAAACTTGGAGTCAATTTGGCTTGTAAATTCTTAAGAAGCAAAATTTGGCTTGTAAATTCTTATTGGAGAAAGTGAAAACTGCGTAGATTGCAGTTGATCTGCACCAGGTTCAAGGTCCATGGATAACATAATATAACAGGAAAGATGAGGATTTACTACGTTTATGGAGGCAGGATCTTAGCTGGTTTTAATGGTTACAGATTTCTACTTTAAAACTAAGATCAAAAGTAGAGTCTTGTTGGATCTGTCCAAAATATCTGCTGAGTTTGTTAAACATACATATAGAAAAAAAATTTCAGCAAATATTTTTATAATGTATGATGACGTTTTTCTACAATGTCTTCTGAAAATATATAGTACACAAATACTTTTTGCGCTGTTTTAAATTTTTTAAATTATCTGTCATATTGATATCAATTTTCCGTGCAATTTTTTTCCTAAATTTTGACAATTTTTGTAACGTTTTTTATACATAATTTTCAATATTTTTTTTATTGTTTCAAAGAAATTTAAACCTTTTTCATTGTTATATTCATTATTTAATCGCATGATTTTCTTCCATTGTTTAAAGCTAAAGAAGAAAGATTCTGTTTAATATCTGACAGGTTTACATGGTTTATTCCCTATATAATATTTACTTTATTATATGAAAATAAAGTTACAATGGAACCAAAGACAATGTGCAATTAAGCTACAGAATGCGTGCACGATTTCCTTTCCATTGGCTCTATGATATCATAAAACTTGATTTAATTAGTTTCATGTGATAATAAGCATAAGTAAATATCTTAAAATAACTCAGGCTTAATGTCTATCATCATGAAATTCAAGTTATTCGTAAGACATTTAATAGAAATTAAACAGAACTAATATTCCAAGCGAACTAACTGGTCCTCATATACGGCTAATTTGTAAAAATATACATGCTACTGGCAATCAATTTAAGATACTGAAGACATTTAAATATCTGTATAAAGTAGGTATGTATAAGTATATATACAGGGGGGTTATAATTAAAATTCCCCTATAAACAGCATCCTACGTCGCAAACGGATGAACGGATTGCAATGAAATTGGGTGTGTAGATTATACACGAGATAGGCTCACGAAATTTCGAAAAAAAAATACTTGTACACCAGGGGGCGCCTTTTCATGAAAAACATTAAATTTAACACAATAAACGCCAAAACGGAATACAGAAACAATATTAACAACTCAGAACAAGAATTAATGAAATAAAGTGTTAAACCAGGAAAATCTGTCTGTTCTAGGAAAAAAAATGTCAATTTGCATGTTTGCAAAAAAGAGGAAGTTTTATGCTAAAAGGTTATGGTATGAAACATTTGCAGACGTTGTCATGTTTTATATCGATGTTTCCAGCTGTAGTAATGATGACGGTATCTTTAGCTGAACGTGCGTTAGTGGTGAAGCTGTTTAATGAAAGCAAGAGGAATGCTTCTGTTGCAGTTCGTGAATTTCATCATGTAAAGAGCCTATGGCGTGGACCAATGTCTACCAAAGGTATCCGGGCCATGATTAAGAGATTTGAAGTGACAGGGACACTATGAGTTCAACTTGGAAGAGTCCGTAAACCTGTCACACCAGTACTTGTACCGGTACACCTTCAAGACAGCTGTTGCCGCACAGACATCAGAGTTTGCAGGCAGTAGCATACGTGCAGTTTCCTGACAAACAGGCTATTCTTACAGCACCATCTGGAAAGTTCTCAAAAACATAATGCACTACTTCACATACAACATTCACCATACCCAAGAGCTGCTTGATAGTGACAAGCCATAACGTCTCTCATTCGTAGTCAGTTTTCTCAACAGAATGGTTGTTGAACTGCCATGACCTTGGAATATTCTGTGGAGCGACGATGCTCGTTTCTTCCTCAATGGGACATTCTATACATAGAATTTCCGCATTTGGGCTAAAGAAAATCCGCGGATGCACACTGATATTCCCCCACATTCTCCAAAGGTGACTGCCTGGTGTGGATTCATGGCGACATTCCTCTTTGGACCATTCTTCTTTGAGGAAATAACTGCACGCGATCTTGTCACATGTTCCGTTACGGGCGTCGGTACCATGACATGTTGCAGACGTTTGTTGTGCCTTAACTGCAGCAAAGGCAGGTCCTTACATGGACCATTTTCATGCATGATGGTGCGCCCCCACATATCCATGAGTCCGAGAAGGCGCCATTGCTCCAACACTTCACAGACGAACTTGTTATTAGTGGCTTCTTTTGTAATCCTTGGCCACCACGTTCGCCGGATTTAAATCCGTGCAATTCCTGGTTATGGGGCCACTTAAAAAATATGGTATATCGTGGAGGTGCTGCGACATTGAAGGAGTTAAAGTACTCCATAACACTTGATGTGCGAAGTATCGCAACTGATCAGTTACGATCTGCTGTTGAACACACTGTCCATCGACTTGAAATTTTGCAGGTAAATGAGGGTGATCACACGGATAACCTTTTCCTACATCGTCTGGACACAATTAACAACTGCTCCTCTTGCGCAATTTAGTCCTAATCTGTTCTGGTTTCTGCAAACTGGACTTTTTTTTTTTCTCAAATAGCGTACTGTTATTTTTTCCATATCTTTATTTAATGTGGTTCGATGACAAGGTGACCAGAAACTAGACAATAATTGCTAATATTGCTTCAATATTATTCGTTATTATTCATTATAATATTATTCAATATTATTCGTTTATTGTGTTAAATTTAAGGTTTTTCTGGAAAAGGCGCACTCCGGTGGACATTTTGGAACTAAAAAATTTTTTCGAAAATCCGTGAGCTCATCTCATGTATAGTCTGTATGCCAAATTTAATTGCAATCCGTTCACTCGTTTGCGTTGTAGAATGTTGTTTGTAGGAGAAGTTTAATTAACACCACCCTGTATACGAAATGTTACATTATCATATTGTCACCTGTATTGCGAATAGTGTAATTTTCAAATTGTTCTACTTTCCGCATTTATTTATTAAAATTTGTATTTTTATCTGTTGAAACTAAATTGAATGCAAAAATTGTATTTTTATATTTCAGGTTACAATGTTGGTGGGATTTTCGATGCAGATTATTGATTAAAAGCTATTGTGTAATTAAAATCCAATCAAATAGCACATTTTGTAGTCTCTGTTGTGTTTGCCACTCTGGAATACGAATTTTGAAACTTTACTTCAGAAATTCGTAGTGAAATATGTACAAATGTTATGTTTTGAAACTTATTTTGTCTTTAAATTGGTAATGCATGATATCACATACGACCAATGACGGCTCGAGAAATGCAAAGGAGAAGGTCTATAACTTTTAATTCTTCCTGTTTACTGATTCATATTCTTGCATCTTTAATTCTAACCCTTTTTTTTATATAGATTTGAGTTAACGAGCCTACAGCATTTTTGAGTTGAAAGGTAAAAGTGTTTTAATTATTGGATTTCAATTTTAATAAATTAAACTCAATACTAAAATTTCAATTTCCCAGGCCATTTTTACCTTTCTGTATTCCTTACAACAGTCATAAAGATTTACACAACTGAAGTTATATAGTGAAATGGCACCGCTAAAAAGGATTTATTTTACCTATTACTGAAAAAGATTTAATATAACTAGCATAAAAATAAGCACAGTCGAATGTCTTCATTTGATAATGTATTTTCAAATTATAAGTTGAGAAACTTTTTCCCTAATATTAAAATATTTATAAAATCTCAAACACTTCTCTCTTCGACAATACTTTCTATAGTAAAAACACGGTCGGGAATGACTACGCTCTTTAGTTGCACATGCGCAATAGAAGTACAGTATAACTGTGGAAAACACAGTACATTAGAAAAGAAGTTTTTCTTTTTATGCAGATAGACACGATCTGCGTAGAGAGAAAAACAAGACTGGCACTTTCTCATTTTTTTTTACGTTTAACTTATCAAAAGTATAAAGAAAAACTGCATGAAATAGTTAATATATTTAAATATTAAATGTAAAATAAAATAAAGAAGTTTAAATCTACACATTGAAAAATTAGAGGTGCGGCAGCTCCACATCGAATTTACATGAGCGATCCCTGCATGTGATTGAATAGAAATTCACGAGAAACTAATTTATTTGGTATATCTTATCATATACATTGCATGGTGTTTTCCTTTTGCCAAAAACCACCCCACATAAATTTAATCAAGAATTGAATATGTTCATAATATTTTTTCGAACAAAACTTGTTTACTTTTTGTCTATCTCTACTGCACAAGAATCTTCCTCTTTCCCAATTCAAGAATCTTTAATGTCATTGAAGTTATAGTTATTGTTTTGAGAATTAAGAAATTTTAATTAATATATATATATATATTAAGTTAGAAAAGTGAAAATTCAACTCTGTTAGATTAAGGAAAACCAATTGTTTTCTATTTGATTCAAATATGAACAGACACGCTTTTTTTCTCGCATATTCCCTATTTAAACCCCCTCCCATCGACATAAAAATTGGGAATCTTGAGCAAGATTGTGAACGCAACGAGTACTCAGTCTCCCACAGAAACGCTTTATGCCTCATAGCATAGTAAGGAAAAACGGAATATGCGTTTGGGACTTCTTTTTTCCGATCGATTGAAATTCAAATTTGATAATTATATTTGCATCCAATCGTATATTAAATTTCATTTATCTAATTGTGATTTTGAGTTATAGCATTTGCATACATCCGAATGTACAGATTAATAATAGATGGTCGATTCCTCAATGGATTTTGTTCACAATTGCATTGGGATTTAAACTGCAGATGCTAAAAGTGCTTGCCAAATTTTATCGGTTCATCTCTTTACATTTTGTAGTTATTTTGCTTACTTTCTCTTGGACATAAATAAACAAATTGGCTGTGAATAGGTTTCATTCAAAATTTTACATATATATACAAATGTTGATGTAAAGAGCAATCTACCTCAACGTGTTTTTGAGTTACCGCGTTCAAAAACAGACACACATAATTCCTAAAATGCATCAAACAGCTCTAAAACGTGAGTTAAATAATTCATTAAATAATAATTCAAATAATAATAATTCATTAAAATCTTGAGTTAAAATTTTTTGACTATTAAATATTTTTTCTTTGCATATTTCATACACGAAATATGAATTCTCTGACGTGAAGTATTTTTAAATTTTCATTGCTTATTAATAAACAAACAATCGCGTTGAAAATCAAAAAAAAATTAGCACTATTTTTTTCATGTTGAATAATTAACACAAAATATGATATTATTGTTTTCTAAACCATGTAGGCACCGCTTTCGGATTATAAGAAATATATATGCCATATTTTACATTTTTAATTTTAAATTAATAGGAACTTACAGATTCATATTAAATTTCATGCAGTTAGGCCTATAATATATCTTTGGTCTGCATTATCCAGAAAACTGGATATCATTTTAACAAGATTGAGAACAGATTTACTCAACGATATTTGCTGCTGTGAAACTTGTACCATTTTTCTCAATTTGCAACTGCTCAATGTCTGTTTTACATGTTCTTATAGAGTGTACATGATTTACTTCACAGTCTTATTTTTTTTTCAGATGTCTCAAAGGAGATTTGCTTTTCAGAAATCAATTAACCTTTTCATCTTTAAAAAGAATGTAAATCTTTATAATCATATCTAAAAATTAGCCAAACTTTTTGATACTGTGCCATACTTGCACCATCGTTGTCTTGTTTTTAAATGATTGTATCTATTTTTACATTTTTTTTTTACTTCATTCACATGGCGTGTTTCTATTTAACTATAAATTCATATAAATATTTCAATACCATGATTGTGGTGCAGCTAACCCAAAGAAGGCTTTTGTGTTATAAAACACAAACTCAAACACAAAATAAATTCCATTCAGAAACTCTAAATGCTGAACCAAATTAATTTTTCTTCAGACATTTAACTCTGATGTCGTACTTTAAATTCCTACATTTATTTTCTCAGGTTCCCAATGGCTTTTATGGAACTCCCCCCGATTTCACCGGATTTTCCCATGCTTAAGTAGGTGACAGACTCACAGACGTTACACAACACCGATTTCTGATCTACAATGTCACCTTTTCGTCACTTACAAAAGCAGCATGAGAAATCCCATTAGCTCTGCTTCGGTGCTTTTAAAAGACAAGCGTACCACACTGTTGACTGCTCAGTAGGTTTTCGCCGACAGTAGGTAATTCTGCTTCGGTAGGTAATTCAAATGAATGGCTTAATTTCAAGTCGGTTTTTTAGCGACTGACCTCAACTCTGAGATAACGGAGAAAGTAATTTTCTTCATTAGCGATTTTGCGTGCTTCGTTTAATCATGTTCACACATGAATGAATTTCGAGTGGTTTCGGCGATATTCAAAACAAATTGCTTTTCTTTAGAAACACCATTCAGAAAGTAAGCAAATTTTTGAAGCTTCAACCTGAGATATGCTCGATCAAGTTGCACAGGGGAGGGGTATCAACTAGAAAAAATAGGATGTATTATCAAATAAGCAAGGGAGGCAGTTGCTGAGAAACCGATCAACACTGAGTGCTTCGAGACTATTTTCAAATTTGAATTTTTATTTGATTTTCAAGTGCCGTACACGCAAATTTATTCATATCAAATATCGTTTAAATTTCAGGACACTACTCATAGAATTATTATTTTTTTCTTTTTATGTTTTCAAATTCCTTTACAGATAAGTGGATATTTTTTTCTTATAGTTAATTAACCCTTTAACGGTTTTATTTTCCTTACTATCTAATAAGATGACACCTTTTATTTTGGGAATATTTTCTTATTTATTCAAATGGAAATCCATTGAATACTTGACTTATCTATGTATTCGAAATAACTTTAGGATGGAATTATAACCATTATGAATGGTTTATTTTTTTGCTTACAACCATCAAAGTTCTATAAATCGATGCACGTATGGCACTCGGGCAAAACAGTTAAGCGGTTAATAACCAACCCATTATTCAACAGCCTCGGAAAACTTTGCTCCAGATTATTTATAATGTGTTAAGAGAAATTTTCTTCCAATTTTGTCTAAAATTTCTTTTGAATTAAATTTTTTAATGTAGTTTACTTTAAGTAAATCAGGTCCAGACATTTTGTTATTCATTTGGCCATGATTATTTATTATACGTTCTATTCTAGAGTATCGAAATTTATTGAAAAAATATTTATGTATATAAATCACAAAGATGTTTTTAGTAATTTCTAATCCCATCATACAAATATATCATTTTTAATTAACAATAACATTCGCGACGTGCAAATATGGACCAAATTTCTTTCACTAATAAAGAGCATCTAATTTCTGGCAAACGATAGAGATAACTCTAATTAATACCATATCTAGTATAGGATATCTAATCAGATTCATGAGTCTGAGACATGGGTTAAAGGTATATATTGACATCTTTTGCTGAACAGGGTGATTTTGCATTATCTAAATAGCAATCTGGCTTCTGTCCAGTATATGAGGAGAGGGGATTGCCATCATGGTAGATTTTTAGGGGAAACTGTAATCGATTTGTGTTTCCTTTGGAGGAAAACCAGTAACCTTAAAGCTGCCAGTTATATAGCAGCGATCATTTTGTTATTAGGCACAAATTATTCTGCAAAATTCATATTATTCTTCCTCTGATTCATATTTTACAGACATGCCATCACATGCTTTAATCTTCTATGCCCCTGCCAAGTAGTTCAATCTGTTGCACAATATTGTACAATATTATGAGACACTATATTATTAGCCGCCTTTGGTAACCAATTTGTTAGCCCAGATTGTTGATTTTTTTTAGGCTGTTAAATGATTTATGGAATACACTTTAAAAAATGTTTTATTTTGTTATTGAATACGATTGAAAAATATTCACTCATTTGAATCATTTTACAGCAAATTAAAATGTGAAAATGTTATGAAATAAAAGCGGAAGTGAAAATCCTACTGTGGAGTTAATAATGACAAAAACACACGATTGAATGCTTTGACGGATGAGATTGAATTCCATTACAGTAATTAAAAGCAATGTTACATGCAATTTATCAAACTGAAAAAATATTATGAAATTAAAGGAAAATTGCACGGAAATGAAATTGATATCATTAAAAATGTAATTTTTTTTTAGTTTTAGGGTGGTACAAATAATATTTTTTAAAGATAATTGCTTTGGAAGATATGAACATCAATTTCAGTAAGCAAGCCACCTGGAGAAAGTAAGTTTAAGTTTAAGTTGAAATTAAAGTGCCTTTTTGAAACTTATTTCTTGATTTATTTTAGATCTTTTTTCTCTACACTACTGGACTCTCCGTCTCAGAACCATCTCCAGAACATTTCCAATAATATTTTTCAGCTCCATTAATTAGATACGCGTAGCATTGAATTCAAAACTATTGTAAACTGATTCACTGAAGCAAAATGATTTGTATGATGGTTTGTTTATATTTTACTGTTGCCATTCGACAATAACAGTGATTTCTGTGCCACGTACGTTAGCGTATGGACTGTCCAATTTCCAACAACATTATTTTATATTGAGAATATTGTTTAAAATCGTACAATATTGTACAATATTTGTGTTCTACAAAGGTGGAGAGAAGAAAATTTGTTTTGCAAGGTATAAAGGAAAGTTGTTGTCTTTTAATTTCCACAACAAGGGATTAGAAAAAAAATTAATCAAGTAGGTGGTAAAACTAATTATACTAATCTAATTTTACTAAGACCACAGTTAAGCGGCAAAATTTGGTCCAATTCCGGTCTAATTTTAATCCCTTGTCTAATTTAGCGGACAGATAACATATTTCACAATTATAATTTGTCTTTTAATGGTTTCTGCTTCATTTCGAATACACATAATACAAGATGGAAATTATGCCAAATAATCTTTAGAGATTCAAGTTTGTGACATATTTCATTGCCTAAACTTTTCCACTTGGTTGATGAATACATTTGAAGAATATATAATAGATTAGGGTATGTACATTTTTAATTAGCCCGATCACTAGATTCTATTTAAATCATGTTTTTTACAAGGTGAAATTTTAGTAAATGTATTCCTTATTAATAGATTAACACTTAGAAAATTCAATATTCTCAGGTAACTAGCAGATTTTCAAAGGCGTCTAGTAATAATAATCAGGGGAAGTAGTTTCTCGAAAACTTTCTCGCATACTTACTAATAAACTTGTCATACCAGAGAACGCCTTGTATGGCACTGGCGCACAATAATTACGATCTATTATGTGTATGTAGCATTTTTGCCGAAAGCATAGTGTCATCCATGGCGAATTTTTTTTATAATTAATCTCTGGTATGCGATTAATAGTATACGAAAATCGAATTTGTATCTTAGATGCGCTTTACCAAACTAACTGAAAAAAAAATTGATCCTAGACTACATTTCTAGTCACAAAATCCCCTACCAAATTTAATGAATTTAAATAATTCCCTTTTTGAGTTATTGCATTTACATAATTTTAAGTAAGTTGAGTTATTGCATTTACATAATTTTAAGTACAAACCGACTGACAATCAATCCCTTATTGGATTTGGCTCAAAATTCGATATTGTCTAGATTATCGATGTTAAATCTGTGTACTGAATCTTATCTAGCTAACTCTCTTCGTTTTGTAGATATCGTGTTAACTTATATTCGAACAAGCAGACAGACGGATTTCCTCCGAACAGATTTTTCACAAAATTTGACAGAAATGTGCAAATTTTGTATAAAGACAGTATACAAATTTCGAATGTCTAGCTCAAACCGTTTTTGAGTTTTCTGTGTCACAGGCAGACAAATGTTTTCCAGAAATGTGTTTTTCGAACTCTGTGAGGTCCTAAAACGTGGAGATTCGTCTAAATACGAAGTTCGAATTTTTTGACGATTACTAGATTTCCCTATACTACGTATACGTGAAAGTAAAAAAGACATAAAAGTAATTGAGTGGTTTTTAAAATTAGAAGGAGAGACCAATAAATATGAAATGTTTTCACTTACTTTCCAGCGAATGTTTCAGTATTTCGTGTGTCTCTCCTTGCTACTTTCGTATCTTCCTTTTAATTTTCGCCTTGACCAAAATCAGCTGAAACACAAAATAAAGTATATATTAAAATTCTTCAATTTCTTTTAATACCATAGTACAACATGGTATTTAAAAAAAACCCTTCAATCAATCAATCTTAGAATATAATTTTTTGTTTCTTCAATACTTTGATTGTTGTCGGTTAGTGTGCATCATACGTACAATATTCTTATTTAATCCGAGCACAGCTGATTCAGATACAAAATTCAATCAAAAAATACATTTAAAAATCCGAATATATTTTCATTCTTCATGCCTTATCATTAAAAAAATATTAGTAGAAAACAGTTTCATTTTTCTTTTTTGTAAGTAGAAATGTGACTATGCAATATATAATTTTCTAATAAACATATTCAGCGTAATATAGTGGCATTTTAATTTTTGAAAAAAAAATTAACGACTTTCAAACCTCTGGTCCACAACTTCGTAGTATTATAAGGTTTTGAGATTGAGTCATCTATTATTATACTATTTTCTAAAATTAGTTTTTTATTAAAGTAAAAATAACATACATACAAAAAAGTACCTTTAATATTGCTACAGTACATGTGCGTGCAAGAGTAGTTATTAAAAACAATAAAACATTTTGTTGTATTTTTTTTAAATATTTTTATAAATTTATCAAAATTGACGAAAAACTGTATTGAAATTAAAATTAAAATTTCTGAGAACTTATTTGTTTAATATAAAAGTTGTGTAAAAAATAATTTCTACGCAATTAATTTGTTAATAGTTTTGAAAAAAAAACTTTCTTAAATAAGTACATGATATACAAGAAATATTTACTTTTAGTTGTCATATTTACTAGTTCTAAGTTCAACATCGTGCCTTGCAAAGCATTTTGTTCCCCATTTACAGTTTATGTCTACCAAAATTTATTATATATATTTATTAACATTATCATATTAAATACATTAATTATTAATAAGAAAATTTTAAATTATTATGCTTTTCCATTTAATGGTATAAACTTTTTCGAAATGTGTACATTTTAATTTTAAAAATCTACATTAAGATGCATCATATTATTAACTTGGATCTACTGTCGTGATATATTTCATTGATATTTTTCTATTAAACAAATTACCTATATTTAAAAAAAACTATCGTCAGTAACACAGATTTATTGGCGAATGGCAACATTCAGTTGTAAACAAATCATCGCACGTTTCTGACTGCTTCATTGAATCTTTTTACATTTGTGTGTAATTTAGCTCTTCGATTAGTAAATTTATGGAAATAAGAAATATAATAAGAAATACTCGAAAGAGGTCTCGCCGTATCACTGAAATCCATATACATTCAGAGGAAAGAAGATGCAAAAGTAAAAAATGTAATAGAATAGGCGTCAGACAAAACGTTTAATCAAATACGAAACCTGTCTATCTTAACCATTACTAGATAGTTAATCCTTATAACTCCCTATAGAAATTGATGTTCGTATATTCCTAAACTATAATGTCATAAGAATAATTTTTGCATTATCTTGAACTCAAAAGTCTATTAACTCAAAAGAGTTTTTAATGACATTAATTTCATTTCCTTTCAACAATTTCTTCATTTTAATTTTTAAAATTTAATTTGATACAAGGTTAGTAAAATAAAGTTTAAAAAATTATTGATGAGATTCAAACTTATCAATCAGTTTTCAATCGCGCGCTATTCCCATAAATACACTTTTTAAAAATTACTGTATTTGGATATTAACTCCAAAATCGGAATTTTATTTCCACTTTTTAATTTATATATACAATTGTTAATTTCTATATGAAGTAATTTGTAGTAGAATGATTTCATAAAGTTCATTTTCTTTCAGTCTTATTTAATAAAATATGAAATTAAAAAATATATTGCATATTAATAATTTAAGTCCAAAAAACGATAATAATCTGATAGAACACGCTCGTCGCCGAAGGCTATTAATATTCTTAATTGCTTGTTCAGATGATGAAATGCAAAATTTATCAACGAAAAACTAGGGTATTTTAGATTTTGTTTTGTACAATCCAAAGATTCGCTTTCATAATACTCTTTCAAAACTCAAACAAAACTACATTCTGTATCCAGACATTCATAATTTTAAACGAGAAAAAAAAATGTAAACAATACAACATTAAAGCCGAAACACATCTGTCAGAACCGACGAAAGTTTGTCCTGCTTTACATAGCAAAAATCCATTACGCTTTAGCTATAAAAAAAATCAGTCCAATTAAAAAGACACCCTTATTACATAAAGTTACCCAGTTGTGGTTTCAACTAGATTTCACGAACCACATCACGTGTCGTCTGTCTATCAACGTAGAAGATGGCCGCTTAATGTTTGTAATAACCCTTTCCCGATTTTCTTTGGACATATTTTCGAAATCGGTCGGTTTCGGTATTGCTCGCGTCCTTTCAGTGACTATCACTGTGACGTAACAGTTCGCATAATTCGTTCCGGAAAAATGGTTGTTACAGCATAAAATGGTATCACTTTTATGCATGTCAACCTTGACTCGTTTTGTTAATAACTTCCTTCTACCAAAAACCGAGACTTTGGAAATGAATCATAAATCTTCGGATTATTCTTCATTCTTTTACATGCACCAGTTTAAAGAGTATTAAAGATTTCTTTTCTCTTAAGATCGAAATTCAGATTGCATTTCATGGTCACGTTTTGAGCTCTAAAATATATTGTTCGTAATTTATTTACAATTCGCTTAATGGAATTTTTGATTAAAAATTTTGAATTTCGAATCCTTTGGTGTAATATTGCTTCGTTGCCCGAAGAAAAGTCACTAATTCTCTTATTTTTGCAGAAATTCTAATCAAATGTATCTACTATATATTTGAAATAATTGACAAAATTAAAGAGCCACTTTTTCAGCCCCAATTTCTGATTCGATTTCGTTAATATATTATCTGAAAGCTCATGCCTGCCTTAATATCTCACCAGTGAATGTCCACTAACTACGTACCTCCATTTTTGGAAGTAATCTCAAAAAAAAATTAATTAACTGTACATTCTGTTGGAGAAGAAAATTTGTCAAAATCTCACAATCGCAATCTTTGCACCGATTCCGAATTTTTTTTTTTTTTTTTTTTTTTTGGAGATATTTGGTCTCTAGAAGTATTTTCAATAGCTCATCAACACACTCCATTTTCGAGAAATATCTCAAAATAATTTTTATATAAAATTCCTTGCCTTATAATCTGGACGAATTTCTCCAGATTACAAGGCTACTTGCTTTTGGCGACAAGCCTGGCTTGCCGGGAAGTTGTTAAATCCTATTTCAACTCAATCGCTGAGATATAAATCCAGGTTCATGATTTTTAACAAAACTTCCATATATTAAAGTCGTGTTAGCTGTCGAACATTTTCTGTACATTGTGTGCATGAACATTCCTAATGGAAACCAGTCCCATGACATCATAGTGCTATTAAAATCTAAAATGTACGCTCCATTAATCCTTTAGAGTTTGCGATTTTGAAAATTCACGTTTTTATTTATCTTGTAAGTCGCATAAATATTTAACGAATTCTTTTTTTAGTTTTCAACATTAGAAGAAATATCACGTGATAAAATATTTGATGAAACAAATGGTTTTAATTTAAGGACAACAATGTAATAATCTATTGCTGAAAATTTTCAAAAATTTTATCTAAAAAAATGTTGAAAAATACAGGAAAAATTTTCATGACTTGATAATATTAATTTTTTTTTTAATTTTGAAACCGTGAAATTTGTTTTTCCTATATTATTTTCCTTATTTAAGAAAATTTGTAATGAAAATTTTAAAAAAAGGGTTCCGAGGTACAAAGTTCCACTCTTGAAGGGATATATGAGCTAACTTGGTAGCTGAAGGTTAAACTGTCTGGCCTGTAAAGCGTCAACACACACACACGCTCGTCTTTATTATTAGAAGAGATTAATTTCAACACTTTGGAACACTTTGTGTAGCAAAACATAATAATACCCAATATTTAATGCATAGGTGTAGTTTAAAATAGTAATTTCTTTTGTTGGGACGTTCATCGAAATAGGTGACATGACAAAAATTACACAATAGAATCATCGTGTTCTGAAATTTATTTTAGTCCAATAGGTAGTACAAATGATGCAAAAATAGTGATTTTTACATTCGATTGTAATCAAAATGTCGTCAACGAAAAAAAAAGTTCAATGTGTTTTTTAATTCCCTAAATTCAGATTGGTCTTTACTGTTCAATGTTAATTTTGGGGTCCCATATAGGGCCATGTTTTGAAATAGTAGTTGGCGATATTGATACACTCAAAGTTAGACAAACAGACGCTGTGTCAAGTGTAAAGGCGGGCGAGAATTAGCATGCCTTGACACTCTTCGAGCTGCCAAAAGCGCTCGTATTGAAATTTATTGCTCTTATATGGATATAAAACGTTTGTACATCAAAACAGCCTTATATCAACTTATAATAGTTTTTTACAATAATTTTTGCAATCGAGAAATTTTTTTTGACCATCCTTTGCATCTCCAGACAAAGCATTCTTCAGAAACAACCGGCACAAAATAAATTACTCAACGTTTGTTAAGACCTGTTATGCAATGTGGCATCGGCAAGTCATTGGCAAAGATGGCGCGAGTTTCCAACAGAGCTAGCTTAATTGCGCTTGCTTGATTAATGTCCTCTTGCAAGGAGGCAGATAGGTCAATCTGCCGTCCCCCCCCCCCTCCTAACAGCGTCTTTCAGCAGTCGTAACAAAGACGTTTTGTTTACATTTCAAATGGAAATGAGATATGATTCAACGATGTTGGAAAATATTTTTCAATAGTTTTACATTCAGGATATTGGATTAACAGTTTGACAGTACAGCTGTCTCTGCAGTCTAATTAGATGATACAATTTCCTGAAAGAATATTTTATTTCACCGTTCTGATTCAGTTGGAAATCCACAGGTCTCTCAAGTGTTTAAGGGTTAGTCTTAATTTCTGTCCAATGTCCACAGTTTTTTTTTTCACTTCTTTATTAGGAAGTGTGCCTTAAAATTTTGACATAAAGTTACTAATCTCCTGGTTATTTTTATTTATTTATCTTGTCCAAACAGTTTAAAGGTGTTTTTCCCCGAGAGGAACTATACGCAGATCATACAAATTGATAAATGAATGTATACTACAGAATATTTTGAAAAAGCTTCTAAAGCAAAACTTAACATACATATGGCGTAACATATTAAAAATTCACTTTTATGCCATTAAACTCCTTAAAATCACTTGTCAGAGAAAGCAATATTCTTCTCTTGGACTAGACTATATGGTCAAATTATTTCAAATCACAAATTTCTCTCAATTGCACTGTGATTAACCATTCGAATCCATCCTTTTTTTACAATGGCCAATCAAATAATTAGTTGCACAGCTTAAAAAAGCAAAATAAGATCAAAATTTACAATAACTTTATTTCTATCTCAAATTTCCATGATAATCTACTTTTCTATGTAGCTTCAACTTTCAACATGTTTTGCAGAACCTTCTGCCAAGAAATACCATCTAGCGTCATTCGCGCGAGCAACGATTGCCGAAATTGTTACAGATTGCGTCAGTGTCATTAATATCTGTAAGTCCATTCTCTAATATGTTGCATCACTTCGAGGTACTTTGACATGTCATCGCATTTTCACCATACACTTCATATCACTGACAATAAATTTCAATACAGTTACAGCTTTTCGTCTAATAAAAAGGAATCGTGCGCATTTCCGATTTGTTTGCCATTTTAAGTTGCCAAGCCATGTTTACGTCTAGACAAACTGTCGAGACATGTTACGTTTAGACAAACTAAAATTGCCGCTACTTCACACAATTGTCTGAAGTGCTGCCACAAATTTTCATTACAATAACTTCTCATTGAAATTTTTTATGAAGCAGAGTCACTAATATTTAACTTACTTTTGTTGTGAAGATGAAATTTTGTGGTCAATATTTCAGTCTCTTCCTGATGAATTAATGTTGTGAAATTCTGAGTAATAGTGCTTTACTGCTTACATTTTAATGCAGTATTTTCAGAACTTAATTATTATTAATCACTCAGTCTTTTTATAATTATTTTATTCAGTATGTGAATCACTATTTTGGGGTGCATTTGTAAAAAAAAATGGCAACAAAATTTTATGAAATTTATAATAAAAATTAAAAATATAAAAAAACAAAATTGCTAAATAATATCAGAGACTAAAAATTAGAAAATATTAAAAACAAAAGAAATCTTTAAAGAAGCCCATAATAATTAGTGTATAAAAAAATGTAGAAAATAATTTTTCTCATCAAAAATAGAAAATTCAAAGAAAAAAAAATTGAACACTGGAGTATTCTGGGATATGAAAATTCAGCACAACTAATATTAATAAAAAGCAAATTTTTAAAAGAAGTCATTAAAAGTCAAAAATATAAATAAAGTTCCAATTTAGAGTACTTACATATAGGCCTCAAGTTGTAATGTATTTTTTTTAATTCTAAATTTTTATTTAAAAAAAAATATTTTCTATATAAATATAATAATAAAAACACAGTTCTTAAAAACTTTTTTTAATACAGAAATTTAGAAAATATGTGACAACGGATTAGGGAGTAATAGTTATTCATAATTACTTAATATATTAACTATACGGAGATCAATGCCTCCTCCCCTTAATTTCTATTGAATTAATTCCAATAAATCCAAATTCAGGTCTTAAAACGAATTATCCTAACAAATACTAAAGATAATCACCAAAAATAAAATCTTGAACAATGTATGTCATATTAAACAATCAGTTTGACATCTGATAACAAGCAATAGCATGCATTTAACATCAATATATATCTACCATTTAATTACGATGATTTGTTGACAAGAGAAATCACATTCTTCATTACACTAAGCCCTTGTCTTTGAACAATCCCGGTATGACTCCATTTAATACAAAAACCCTGAAAACCGCCCGCCGGCTACCCTTTGTAAACAATAGATATTTTGATTGGCATTAACTGAATATCGCTGCATTGCAATGAAAGTGACCCATTACTGCCGTTATCCGTGCCTAATGTCTCTAGAAAGGATATCTGGGCCGTCCGAAACTCGTTTTCGAACCGGAAATGGGCAGCGAATTCTGGTCACGTGTTTGTCATCCTCCTCGCGCGATCATCCTAGAAAATTTTCTTTTGATTCTCAAATTCTCGGCCGCGACCCCGATTTTGTCCGAGCCTCCAGGCTACTTGTCCACTTTCTCCTGCGATGCGTGTCCAGACTGTTGCCCAAATGATACAAAAGACGCTAATCGGTAAATTGAGTTGTTTTGTTTCTGACTGCTTTGGTATACTTTCTGTTGTTCCATCGATGTGTTTGTCTAGATGCACGCTTGATGGTTGTTTACAAGTAGCATTTCATGATCATTTGTTGTAGTTCACGTAATTTTAGTAGAAATATTCAGGCTGGAAAAGGTAGTTAGGAAAACTTCTGAAAGACCTGCTGGAAAATTCCTCAAACAGTAGATATATTTGTCGCATGCAACTAGAAAGAGTTTCCAGCCCACGCTATTGTTCTCCATGAAAAAAATGAATGTGTGCTATGCAAAAGGTTTTAAAAATTCTAATAAAATATAACAATTAAAAAATAATTTTAAAATGTTATTTTTACTTAATTTATATAAAGAGTGCCGCAAAATTAACGCAAGATTTGAATTTGTCACCTTTCGTGCATTAAAGTGTTGGCAACCCTATTAAAAATAACCATTTAACAGCTGATAGTTTAGGGTTGTATAAATAGAGCTTTAAACAAGAGAACAACGTGTTAACGCAAGATTTGAACTAAATAAAAATCACAGTTTTTTTCCTCCTTTAAGCTGTTATATTTTTATTGAATCATAAAGTACACAGGATTGGGTTATGAATAGAATAAGACATTGGGCAAATGCCTCTATCGCTTTGCTAGCATATGTGCACTTTTTTCTCAAACATTTCCATGATTATCTTGCATAAATATGGCTGAATTTCCTGATACAGCCTTGAATTTCCTCCTTCGATGCACGCATGCTTGTGGGCTTGTTGGCATAGACCTTTGACTTCAAATAACCCCATAAAAAGAAATTTCAATGGTATTAAATCACACGATCTAGGAGTCAATTCTCAAATTTTCGAATTTTGGCCACCAACTTTCGTCATTTTTGAAATATTGTTCAACAATGAAAGCATGTTTTCTATTGTATAATACTCCATTTTTACTAACTCTAAGCTATCAGCTGTCAAATGGTTTTTTTAATAGGGTTGGCAACGCTTTACTGCACGAGTGATGGCAAATTCAAATCTTGCGTTAATTTTAGGACACTTTTTATTTACCAAAGACTCTAATTTCTGAATCAATGCAAAAAAGTGGAAAATAATTTTCGAACAATTTATAAAACATGATAAAAAAAATCCTTCAAATATTTTTTTCTGAAATTTATGTGACGCCTGATTTTAATTTGGCTTTTATAAGACCCTTTTGTATCAAATGAAGACATGTTCAGTTAACCAGGAAAACAAACATACCTCTTGGGAGACTCTATTACAGTTTGATAATCCAGCCCAGGTCGAAAAAATGGAAAGAAGTAGTCTTGATCAGACTATAATTTGCCACTCACAGGGCCAAGATTAAATCTCCCACAGTATACCTTAAACAAGAAAACCTCGGAGTGTCTTTCTTCTCCAAATTTTCAAAATTTATTATTATTTTATCACCTGTAACCTTTATGTAAATAGTTTTAAGTAGCAAATTTTGAAATATTGAAATTGCAAAACCTTTAACTGCAAATCACTTTCTAAAAATATTTCAGTATATCGCATTTAAAAAAAAATACTCAGCTAAGATTTAAAAGTGTTTTTAAACAAAATAGTAAAAAATAAAATTACAAAACTCTTTTTTACACAATGTAAATAATATTTAAAAATATTATGAAATTTTTTCTAAATTATAAAATTTATCATTTTTTTTAGAATTTATTAAAATAATATAATATAAATAATATATAATATATAAATAAAATAAATAATATAATTCAAAACCATTTTAAATAATACTTGATTTTAATTCGAATAAGTTCGATTGCACGATCTTTATAATTAAATGATAGCGCAAAATTAAATAATTCAAAATACCGCAAATAAAAAAGAACATTTCGAGGGTTCAGAGCCAGCTTCCTAAATTTGTGGGGCATATAGGCATTTGCCAACTTTACCTAGTTAGTAACCCTGTCCAGGGCACTATTTATACTTAAATCACGTGATTTAAATGAAGTATATGTGGCCTTCTATTTCGAACAATGATTGACCTTATGCAAATATACCTCCCCACACAAGCATCTCTTTTTTGCACTCATTATAAGAAGATTTCGTATTTCAAGAAATCCAAAACTCGTTCCGTTAATGAAAAATTGCAATAAAGATTATTCAGAACGAAAAGAGCCGGCGTCCTGGCATAGGGGTGGCGCATCTTCCCCGTGATCTGGGCGTCCCCGGTTCGAGTCCCGGTTTGGGTATGGTTGTTCTTCCTCTTCTATTTGTGAGATGTGTGAATGTGCCCTCCTGTAAAAAGGGGTTGTAAGTAGTCAAGTCGTACTCTTGGTCCAAGTTGCTCTGCGATAAAAGCAAGAGGCGCTCCCCCTTAAGCTTAAATCGGCTGTTCTTTGAGCAGCGGGCTTGTCCGTGGCAAGTGCCTTAAAAAACAATAACAACAGAACGAAAAGAAAAGAAAACAAGACTAATAAAGTTGCAATGAAGAATTAATTTAAGAATTAGGAGAAAGTGCTGTGAAGTCAAAACACGAAGTAAAAAAGTAACTTTTTCTTCGTATTACCCATCTTTACTTCCTTGTATGCGAAGTATAGAGGAAGTACTGTAATCATCAAAAAATTCGAAATCGAAGTTTTGGGCGAATCTCCACGTTTTAAGCTTCCCTGGGTTTGAAAAGTTAATTTTGGTTTTATGCTTGTCTGTCAATCAACGCTATAATTCATAAATGCTTTGACTAAACTGGTGAAATTTGGCATATAGGCATAAGATTAAATTTGAAGATTTCTATTAAATTTTGAAGGAATCCATTCACAGGGAGTCTGGCAGTTAGAGTACAAGTGAACTCTAACAATAAAAGGGCAGATAGCTTGGTAGATAAAATCTGGTACACAAGTTTTTTTTTTATCTAAATTATAAATATCAAATCATGAACCAAATCTGTCGAAGGGTTGACCGTCTGTCAGTTTGTATTTTCCCATGCATATATAAACCTAATATTTCATAAAGGCAATGACTTAAATGAATGAAATTTCGTATGTTATCATGCGATTTGGTTTGTTATCTCGTGTAGTTTCGTGTCAGATTTTCATGTTAATTGGCTGACAAAAAGATGTTCAAAATGCAAATTCTCCCGATAGATTCAGCAAAATTGCTAAATTTATGTCAAATATCTATAACTCATAACCATGGTATTCTAGTGTTATGTAAGGTATTTACGGTCTTACGCAAGGTCCCCAATTAGTATTACGATTATCTGTGAGCACGGTGACTCCAAACAGGAAAGAGGAAATTTAATATGTGGTCTTTACTTGAAAGCAATAGATTTCTGTCGAATTTCGGATGAAATTGTTCATTGTTTTAGTTGCTGGATTATTTATTCTCGTGTGTTTTACAATGATAATAAATATTTTTTTATTCACATTATCTTTGTTGAGATACAAAATTAATATAAATTAAAATTAACATGCAAGTCAAATATATTATCAACTATGCTTCGGACTAAAAAGTTCAAATCTCCTTTAAGTTTTTGTCAGTTCAATATTTTTTCCTCGGCTTTCTTTTACTATTCTGTTTGCCTTTTTAATATCAACTATTCGCACTGTTATCAGCATAAGGGAGCATGCATTTGCAAGTTAAATGACACTATCAGTTACGCATGTCATGTGACTAGACTCATTAACAACAGACATAGACTGTGGGAATGTACATTTTTACTATTGCAATTATAAATATTAAAATATGAGAGCAGTTTTCTTTTCTAACATTAGTGGACGTAAAAGAAACATAAGAGTAGAAAGCAAAATCAGTTTGTTGCCATAAGTTTTGTACAATCATATTTACTTTTCATCATAAACACAATAAAGGTTCAGGAGTTTGTCATATCTGTAAGTCAAGTTTTCTATCACTTTTTCAAAAATAAAAAAAAAATGATAGTGATGTGAAATGGGCCTTGACATTCCTTTGAAGATCTTCATCACTCTGGTAGCTGTGGCATCTTAGATAGTTCTTTAGTTCTGGAAAGAGGTGAAACTCATTCAATTCTACCGCATTCTGCTTGAAGAGGGACAAGTTCACCAAATCGTTCGAAACAAAAAGAGATGCTGAAATCCGACGCAAGAGCTGACCGACTAACATCTCGCGATTGCTATTTCGGCCTGTGAATGTTCAGATATTCCTGATTCATATCTTTCCTTAAAAGAAATTTCAGTTAACTTCAAGGACTGATGAAGAGCTTCAAAGGAACGTCAAGTCACTGACGGTATATCACTTTTTTCTGAAGAGGGAACCTATTTTGTTCAAATAGTTTTTAAAGTCATTTGAAAAAAAAATGGGAAGTGCTAGTATCTCAGAAAAAAGCAGGCCAACTAGCAAGAAAAATATTATGATTTTGGAAATTTTTGGATTTTGACACCTAATCAACCGATATGATAAATATCTTTTCTGCGCATAACTGTGTCAAAGGTGGTAATGCATTCATTTTGTTCTCAGCGATTGCCATTTCTCATTGGCCTCTGGAGCTTGTATAAAAAGACCTTCGTATTCAGAGACTGATTATTGGTATTTATATTTTCAAAATATTTGGAATGCATCTCACTACACGAATGATCGGTTATTTTGAGGACAAAAGAATTTGTAGGTGGAATGTCTTGTAAGTTTCCCTAATTTAAATCCAGCAGAATATGAGAGAAACAAAAAAGGAAACATAATTTTGTAATTATGGCTTTCGATAGAAATTTTCAGAACGGTGAAGGTACTATTCGTCATGAATATAAGTTATAGTAAATTATCCTGGAAAATTTGATATTCTGGAAAATAAATGAAAAACTTGAATTTTTTGGCTAGAGTGATCGTATTTAATTTTGTCCTTATAAATTTTATATCTCAGAAAGGGCAATATCTAATTTTCCCTCTCCACCGAAATCTAATTTCCTATTTTCTTATATAGCTATATATTTCCAAACATACATAGCTATATTTAACTATATATTAGTGTGTGTATGTGCGCGCGCGCGTGCGCCAGGATCATGCAAAAGTTATCATGCGCCTCTGACGGAAATACCAAACCAAAGCTGCGATCCTTCTCTCACATTTTTCTCATCTCCTTTATGTTTTCTTTTATTGGGGTGTAATGTGAAAATTTGGAGAGGGGGTGCCAGCTCAGGTGTCGTTCTTATCAGTTGACTGCGGTTCAAAATTTCGAGGTCCATACCAAAACAGCCCTAGTGTTGCTTTATAACGGGAAATTAATATAACTAAACTAAACTTCATTCTTCTTGGAAAATTACTTTCTTGAAATTATTATTTTTATACAAATTAAGCAAAGTTTATCATTTTGTAAGTGGATTTAATAAATATATTCTTGAAAAAATATTTTAATTTACAAGAATGATGAAGAATATTATACACTACAAATTAAAATTATCATTGTAATAAATATATTATATGTATTTTAGGTGTTTTCAAAAGATTTTTTTATTTATTTGCAATTTTTATTCAGCTACAGAATACTTATTCTTGAATTATTTTTAAGACAATCAACATAATGTTACATCTTTTTTATAATGGTATTGTAGCTATGAATTATTTGTAGCTATGAATTATGAAATATATTAAAAACTAAAAAGTTGATAAATTTAAATAAAAAAAATGTTAACAACTTTTATTACGGTGGTAAAAATTAAAAAATAATAATTTTTTCATCGAAAATCGAACAATATTATTTAAAAATATTAGGATAAAATGTAATCGTAAGAAATTTTTGAATGGTCATTAAAAGTTTAAATATATCATAAATTTGATTAAAGTTTTGGCTTAGAACATTTCTATTAGAATCTCATGCTCTTAAGTTTTATTTTAAACATATTTTTGATTTAAAAGACCCAATTAAAGTAAGAAATTAAGAACATTAAAGAAAAAAAAATTTAAAATTCTTTCTTAGAATAAGAATACTTCAAATCCGAACTGAATATTTGTTGTTCTAATATAATATTAAATATATGGGTTTTATACAAACTAGAATATTTATTCTAAGATATCTAGGATATTAATAGTAGGCAATTAATCTTCTCATGAATGTATATTTAAAGAAACCCTACTGATTTGGGTATTGGTCTGGATTGCTTTTGGTATTACAAAGTCTCTGTGACACACATTCCATTCCCAAATACGGTTTAAAGGGTTTGTATCTTTTTAAAGTCTTGATGAACACCGTGAGAAATAAAGATTAATAGCTAAAATAATAAATATTAAAAAACTTTTTAAAAACACTTTTATCAATGTATTAAAAAAATTTCGATCTCAAAAACAGTGTGAAACGCAGAAAATATGTGAGAAATTATTAAGCTGCAATGAATATAATAAGAATACCAAACGTGCCTTATGTAAAGTTAAAATACCTTATTTACGATTTCTAAAAATACTTGTGATTCCAAGCTATTTAGAGCTTTTCAAACTGTGTCATGCTTTCACGATTTTTATTTTGATCTCCCCATTTTTGGTAAAAAACTAACAAGAACTAGAATTCAATCGGGAAGATAACCAGCAGGAGTGGTCTCCCCAAAGCTCTCTCGCATACTCTCTAATAAAAGTGTTATCCCAGAGAACGCATTGCACGGCATTGGCGTATAATAGCTACGAAATATTAACCTTTGGCGTGAATTTCCTCTTATTACTGAATTTATCGTGCCATCCTTGGCGAGTTTTTTAATCCCTGGCATGTGGTTAATTCTATACGGAAATCGACTTTCGGTTTTATACACGTTCTTCCCAACCGATTAAAACAAAAATTTGACCCAAAACTACACTTGTAGCCACAAAATCACAAGTCAAATTTCATATATTTGAATTGATGCGTTTTTGAGTTATCGCGGTTGCCTGTTTATGAAAATACAGACGATAGACAATCAATCCAAAATAGAAATTGGCTGAAATTTGGCGGGTGCCTACATTATAGATGTTAAATCCGTTTACCGAACTTTATAAATCTAGCTCTCTTCGTTTTGTAATTATCATGTGAACTAATATTCGAACAGATGGATTTCCTCTAAACAGATTTTACTCAAAATTTGACAGAAACTTGCAAATTTGGTGTAAAGACAGTATACCAAATTTCAACCGTCTAGTTCAAAGTGTTTTGTGGTTATCTTTGTCACAGACGGACAGAAAGACTGACATTTTTTTAAAATGTGTTTTTCGCTCTCATAGAGGCCAAAAGCGTCGAAATGGTGAGTTCGAATTTTTGACGGTTGCAGTACTTTCGAGATTGCAAGTATTCGAGTAAGTAAAAATGTAGGCAATAGTGAGATTCAATCCGATGACTTTGTGCTTATTTAACACAACCTTGAATGGTCCACTAGCTGTATAGAAAATGTAAAACACACTGATATATAAATATGCTTGAATTTTTCAAACTCGAATTTTCTTCGATAGGTCCCTAAAGAGCTTTTCAAAAACTACACTTGTTGAAATCCTATGATCATGACCTACAAGTAATGTGAATGAATCAAATCGACGAAGAATAGATTCCCCCCCCGTAAGTACAGGAAAAGATTCATTACTATCTTTAATTATAAATATGGAAAGAAACTATATTTAAGATAAATGCTATAAATATTGGCACAATTGTAGCATTTTTATACGTATATGTTCTTATAATTTGATCATATAAATCTAAGCAGAATTTGCGTTTTGTTTACACTAGAAATGACATTTGATTTTATGTTCAGAATGAATTTTTTGAAAAACGCTCTGAAATAATTAAAATTTTAAATTTTTGCTTTTTATTGGATAAAAAGAGATATAAAGCAAAAACCTTCTAGTTTAAAGGTTTATCAAATTATTTGCTAAAAATTTTGCAGATAACTTAAAAATATATTATCTAATTCCTGAACTAAATAATAAGTTTCGTTTCTACCCATTCTTTAAATACTGGGGTTCGACTGATAAATAAAATGAAATTTTCAATTTGTTTCCCATTGTGAAGAACTAAAACAACTATAAAATATTTCTAAATGAATAGATTACTTATTCTCTAGTTCAGGAACTACAGAACATATTGAAAAAATATTATACCAAATTTGAACCAAAAAAAAATATGCATTAGATTTTAATGTATGAGTTTTTCTATAGAAAACATTCTACTAAAGATTAGAATTTGAAAATATAGCATCTAAAGATGACACACATAAAGACATTAATACTTATGTAAATGCGAATAAAAAAGTCAGTGCAACTTCCAAAAATTCCATAACATAGCCTGTTTAAATTCCCACAATTCCATTTCATAATTGTTACAAAATTTCAAATTCTCACTTGAAATGGGATAATAATTATTTATATGTAACGATTTCGAGATACAGCATGTAATTCAGAACGAAACATTCTATTGTTTTCAAAGTTACAGTATAATAAAATCGAAACAAGAAAAACTTAATTTGCTTTTTAAGGAACAGAATTACTACCTCTTCGTTCATGAAATCGATAAAGATTGCATAGCATCAAGTTCGCAATTGTTTAATTTTATTGTTTGTGTTGTCATTAACTCAACTATAAAGAAGTTGGAATGCTAAGTGTTTGGAATTAACAGAATAAAAAAAAATGGTTGAAAGGTGTAGTTTGGCCTCCTTTGATGGGTTTTCCGCAATCTCTAATTAGGTCGATAGTTTTTTTCCCCCCTTTCTTTTTTTGTGTGTTTACTTCCGCCTTTCCCACGTTTTCGCCAATTATTGCGCCAAATGTCTCATCTAACACTAGTTTGTCATCGGAAAAAAAAGAATGAAACAATTGTGAAGGAATGAGTTAATGGATTCCGAAGGGCAATTCCATTCTGTCAGTGAGATAGAATTCTTAGATAAATCGTTTCGAATAAGTGGTACGTCCGCTACCTGGTGGTATATGACAATGGTGAAAAAATAAATAAAATAAAAAAATAGAAAATATTTATTATGGAACAATACATATTTAATTTTGAAATTTAAATTATCAGCAAACGTATAAATAAAAATTTAACTTTACCAGTAATGCAATGTATGCAATTAATAATATAAATCTCTACTAATAATAAAGAAGAATGCTTGTCTGTTTGTGTGTTTGCGCTCTGAAAGCAGACCGTTTGACCTAGAGGTACCAAATTTGACACAGATGTACTTGGGAAGTACATTTGTGTCAAATTTGTCGGTGCATTCTTTTGTGATTGCATTTTTGAGTGACAATTTTGATTAATTAAGAATTTTACAAAAGCTGTGAAAAACATTTTTGCAATAAGCTTATTCTTACACCATTTTAAGATTCAAAAAGGGTTTTTAATGATACTAATTTCCTTTTAGTGCAATTAAAAACAATTTTAATTGCATAATTTTAGCAGTAGATTTTATTGTAGTATTAAAACTCAAATTATTCTTGGTTCAATCAAAATATTAATTCACGGGATTTTTTTTTCCATTGTTAAAAGCTAAGGAAGAAGGATTCTTCTAATTATCTGCGTAGTTTATGATCAGAAAGTAAAGTTACATTACTGCGGAAGACAATAATAATAATGATATCAGAACACTCGAATAGGAAAGTGCATGTGCACACAATGAAGAGAGTAAGTGTAAGACTTGCAGACTAACATGGCCTTATAGTCTGTTACAATGTCATGTTAGAAAATATTTTGTTGAAGGAATCGTGAATATTAAATCAAGTTTCAGATATTTATTTAATATTAAATACAACTAATATTCCTGGAATACCAGCTGGTCGTCAAAAGAGGCTAGAAAATAATAAAATTGTTATGGTTGCGTTTAAAGATTAACAAATTTCTCTGTTTTAATACTGAGAAAATTAAAAATATTTTATATCCTAAATATAATAATTTCTCTATTTCAATATATCATCCTATTTCCTCTGTCCTGACTAGTTTTACTACCAAGTCCGGTAATTTTTATCCATTGTTAGCTGTCTTTATCAACCCGCGTTTTAAAATATTAATTTTCCTCGAGGTTAGACTATTCATATGGATTAAGAGAAAGTATTATAATTATTTATAATTTAATCATTGTTGTTTGATAAGATTTGAAAATAATAATTTAGTGAAATTTGAAATTAACGCGGAAATTAGTTGAATGTATTCTTAACTGTCATCGAAATAAAGTATTTTGATGTTAAGTTTAAGGTTTTATGAATTTAGTGTCTGCACATGGACGAATTTAACAGAAAAATTTATGAGCGAAAAGGTTGCGAAGTATATGATTAGACATATTGAATAAAAGAATATGATGTTTTGAAAAACAAAACAAAATAACCTTAAAATTAAAGTTTTTTAAAAAAATGTTTCAAGAAAGTATTAAAATCATTTTGAAAAAAAGTTAATGGTCAGAATTTTCTATATGATAAAATATACGAAGAATGAAAAATTATTTCAATTTTTTCCTTAGTTTAAAATATCAAAAAGAAAAGAAACATTTATTCCATTAATTTGTGAATTGAAAGGAAACTGAAACTCTGAACTAAGTAATCAAAACAAAGGCATTTATCATTTTACAAATGATATGAATTTTAAATTGGTACGAGATAAAGTTTCATCAAATAAAACTTATCAAATGAAAAAGAAAATTACTTCATTCTAATGACTTTCTATTTAGAAAAATAGCTTTTTCTTTGAATTTAATTCATTTTACCCAATAAAGCTGGTTCAGGTTTCGGGTGATCAATTTACGGGGGATATTTAATCAGTTGCACTTTAATGGAGTAGAGAATCAAATCGTTATTAATGAATTAATGTATCAAAACTTTAACCTACTAAAAATATATCCACGGTTTTAACAAAGGAAAAAGATAATATGATTATCTGAGAAAGCAATGCAGTAAATTTGATTTCCATTACAATTATAAAAAGTAATATTATAAATCACAATAAAAATTTTATTCATTAAAAAAATTGTTAAAATTAAGGGAAGGATTCTATGATTATTAAACTGACATCATTTGAAAGATGATTTTTTTTTAAACTTAAGCTGAAGTGAATTCATTTTTTCACGATACGTATTATAGAGAAAGTATAGTAATCATCAAAAATTCAAATTCGAGATTTTGACGAATCTTCACGATTTAGATCTCCCTGAGATCGAAAGACGGAATTTTGGAAAATGTTCGTCTGTCTGTCTGTGACAAAGAGAACTCAAAAGATGCTTTGAGCCAGATAGATGAAATTTATTATACGACCTTTACACCATATTTATAGATGTCTATAAAATTGTGGGCATAATCCGTTCAGAGGAACTCTGTCTGTTAGGCTGTGCGAATATAAGTTAACACGATAGCTACGAAACTAAAGTAGCTAGATAGATAAGATTAGGTACACAGATTTAACATCTATAGAGTAGACACCTATCAAATTTGGAACCAAATCCAACAAGGGGTTGATTGTCTGTCTGTCTATAACATGTAAACGCAATGATTTAAATATAATAAATTTAATACGGAATTTTGTTACTAAAAATGTAATTCTGTGTCAAATTGTGGTTAAAATCTGTTTAAAAAAACACTTCTGAAATATAAATTCGATTTTCTGCAACTGTAAACCGCATACTAGGAATTAATCTAAAAACACTCTACAATGATAGATACAATAAAAAGGTTGACTTCCCGCCAAAGATTAACTATTGCACGTTAATATCATGCAGGGCTTTCTGGGATAACACCTATAATAGAGAGATGCAAGAAAATTTCGTGAAGACCATTCATTTTGTTAATTTTTGTTTAATTTTTTACAATATCGAGGAATAATGAAAAACATTGTGCAATTTTTAATTATTCAAACTTTTGATTATTTTTTAAATTATTTTTCGGTTACTTTTGATTATTTTATCATTAAAAGTTAACAATTATTTTTTGAAGAATATATGTGGCAAATTTTATCAAAGATTGGACAAAAATTATAACATTGTATAAGGAACATAAACATATGGAAAGAGATGCTTTGCTTTTTATACCTATAGAGAAAAGTTTGAATTAAAGCAATAACTCCGAACCGATAAATTGCTTGACAAAGGAAAATGAATATTGAATTTTTACACAATATTTGTTACATAACGACACATATTTTGTTAGCCGCCCTCGAAAACCTACAAGTTCGTCTATCGTAATAATAGTTTTAATTTAATAAGAAGATATGAAAAACATCTATATTATATGTATACATAATATAGATGTTTTTCATATCTTCTTATTAAAGGGATAAAAATATCGGAGATAAAATGAGATCTAAAAATTTGATAAAATAATAAAATATATTTGACTTTCATTATGATAATGCAAAATATTATTGTAAACCGCAAATGTAAAATTGAGATTAGTATTAATATTAGAAAAAATTGCATATTTTCTAATAATAATTTAGTTAAAACATAATTTTTGAATCTTAAGATAGCGTAAAAATAAGCTGTGTTCGATAATATCTTTGAGATATAATTCCAAAAACCATCCAAATTTTGCATAATAAATGATTAATCAAAATTCTAAATAACCATTCAAAAAATGTTCTAAAGATAATATTCACAAATTTTCTAAGTGTATTTATATCAAATTCGATATTTTTAGGTCAATTAGCCTACCTCGTGTGGTATCGACAGACACATACATAACTTTTTTTATATTTAGTAAAAAAAATAAGAATGTATTTTAAATTATATATCAATACTTTGATTTTCCAGGACCAAAGATCAGTTAACTAGATTTGCTTCATCGACGTCAGTTTTGAGGGCACATATATATGAGACCCTGAACCTAAATGAACTTTTTTCATAATGCACTCATTCAAATCCTTACATTACAATCTAATCTCATACATTTTAATCCTTATAGTATTTCAATAAAATTTCATAATATCTACAATCCAATTCTTCACTCTCTACACCATATCTGTTAGAACGCTTGTAACATAATAACGGATTAACGCATACTACATCCATAAGCACAGTAGCATTGAACATCAGATTAAATTATCTGTTTTCATGAGGCGTGAAATCAGGATCTTTTGGTTAAATAATTATCATGGTTCCATATGTTTGATATATTTCAAATCTGGCCACGGATCTAACAAAAGAATCATGAATCGGTCTAATTTAGAAGTTTGGAAATGGGAACTCTCCTTTTCATCAGATCATGTTCTAAGATCAATTCCAAGAAATTGCGACGAAGCTGTGAATGAAGTCATAAAGCATGCCGAATATAGTATCAATTTTGTAATTATAGCATTTTATATTTGATAGCATTTCATATTGGATATAGCATTTCATAATTATATAGCATTTTATATAGCACCAAATATAGCATTTTATATTGGAATGGAAAAAAAATGGTCTCACTAAAAAAATAGAGAATTAACCTTCTCTGCATTAATCTTTTTTACTCAATAATGAATCTAGAATAAATAGATTTGAGAAATGACAAACAACAATATTTTCTAACAAGTTGGTGTATTCTCTCCTCGAAATTTTAGTATGAAATGTTCAGCTTTACAGTTCAACATTGTCTAGTTTAGTTTAGTTATATTAATTCATAAAGAGAAGGTCAGTCAAAAAAAAATATCAGTCTATAGTGACAGATTTCATCCAAAAAAAGATGCAAATTCGGTATAAAAACTGCATCCTAAAGTTCACTCATTCAGCTTATTGCGTTTACGCTATTGTAAATGCAAAACTAATGGGCCCATATCTAATTGCCATAACATGCTGTCTAAAATTTTATTGGATACGAGACCAGGCTAACGGACAAACAGACATTGTTAAAGGATTTACAAAATTTGATATAATCTGCATTTTTTTTGTACAAGGACCACATGAAAAGATTCCTCAAACTAGCACATTTTATTTTTTGGATTATTTTATTTGCAGACACATATAATTCAAACCAGCTGGAGTGGCCTTCCTAAAAATTCCTCGCATGCACTCTAATAAGCTTGCCATTCTAGAGAAAAAGCTTTGCATGGCGTTGGTGTGCAATAGTTAAGAAATAATACTTTTGGCGTAATTTAGCATTTTTTTATTGAATCTATGTCATATCGGTGAGTTATCTGACGATTAATCTCTGCCATACGTTAATAGCATCCAAAAATCGAAATTGTATTTGAGACACCCAATTTCCCTCACCCAAATGAAACAAAGATTTGACACAAAACTGCACTTGTCGAAACAAAATCAGATACCAGATTTGATATAAGTAAGTCGCTCCGTTTTTAAATAATCGCGTTTACATGATTCTGAAAATGCAGACCGACCCTCATTGGTTATGGCTCAAAATTTGATAGGTGTCTACACTGTAGATAATAAATTTGTGTACCAAATTTTAAGTTCTCTTCATTTATAATTATTATGTTAACTTATATTCGAACAGCCAGACAGACAGACTTCCTCTGAACAGATTTTACTCAAAATTTCATAGAAATCTGTAAATTTGTAGTAAAGACTTTATTCCAAATTTCATCCCCCAAGTTCAAAGCGTTTTCGTCACAGACTGGCAGACAGACGGACATTTTATAAAAATGTGTTTTTCGAGCTCATGGAGGTCTAAAAAGTGGAGATTCGTCAAAATCTCGACTGCGAATTTTTCGACGGTTATTATACTTTCTCTATACTACGTACACGAGCAAGTAAATATATATTTTTTGGTCTTGGAGAAGACTGAAACATAACAAATCATCAAAAATCTTGGGACCGATTTTTTTTTTGATGATCACAATAATTTCAAGCAATATACTTTGCATTCACTAAAATAAAAATTTCATTATTAAGTTTAAAATCGAAGAAAATTTTGAAAAAAAATGAAATCTATAATTTTCACTTCTCTTTAATGTTCAGATCGTAATACAATTTTTAAATTGCCATTAAGACACAGATATTTAAGCAATATAAAATTAATTCGAAACAAGAGACCACATTTTGACTACTTTTTTCGGATATATACATAGATGCTCAATTAGATAATGGAATGGAAAATCGGTATGTGTCATAGTTGCACATTTCATTTCGGAATTTTGGGAGACTCAGTGGGTTTTGCGTTTCTATCTTAGCGGAGATAATAATACTTCAACGATGAAGATGACTTCCGCGCTTACTTCCGATTAGGAATCTAATATAAAACTGATACAAATTTAATGTATTTCAGATGAAATCAATCTTGCTGTTTTCACCAGTATTATTTTAATTTTTGACATTAATGTTTGATCACTTGAAGTATTTCAGCGTTTGAACTGTTTGATTCAAACCTTTTCTATCAAATTTATGTGTGATTTTATCGTAAAATATCACATTGTGACATATATTGTTATACGGCTATTGCATTATTTGGAAAATTACACGTCCGAACTCGAGTTGGTACTTGAAATGGGGTAAGTCTAGTTTTCCATTCATAATTTTTGCTGATCTCAAACACGAATCCTTTTTTCTCAAAGGGTGAATGAGATTCTTTTTTATGGAAATATTTATTTACTTTGTAAAAATGGCAACGGATTCCGGAATTATTTCGGAATTCCACGGTGTTACAAAATTGTCATTAGCACCTCCACATATTAATTTGGAATAGCAATTAGAATTGTAAATTTAAAGAAAAAATTAAAATTAATTGAAACTAGTTTAGACAAAGCGCATAAAGCTCTAACGTCATGAAATTT
The DNA here is from genome assembly GCA_026543865.1 of Argiope aurantia. NCBI lineage: Eukaryota > Metazoa > Arthropoda > Arachnida > Araneae > Araneidae > Argiope > Argiope aurantia. The sequence continues at coordinate 171,032 of JAPMOR010076299.1, forward strand.
GGTATAATTTTTTAATTAATTGTTATGATATAATTGATAGTAGAAAAATAATATTTTGATTATTTATGGAAGAATAGAGAACTTTAATGGATTTACATTGCACGTGCCTTACTATGGGGTCTGATTTAATTAACTATTTTGATTAAGCTTATAAAAATTAAACTTTATTTTGTTGATGCAATTATTTCCAAAGTAGAGTATCCTGAGTTTTATATTTATTTTATATCATTTTAATTCAATTACGAAGAATAGTAATTTAGTCTTTAAAAATTTCGCTAAGAGAGTTTGATAAATCTTTATGTTTTAGATCTCTCCAAGTCCGAAATAAGTCCTAATTTTACAATTATGTCAGTCCATCTATCTGTGAACATCAGATAAGTGAAGTTTACAATGAGATTCTGGAGTCAAAACTGTATATTAAACACATGATGATACTAATAGGTATAAGAAAATTTTTATAGGAATACTAATAGGAAAAGAAATTCAAAATATCTAAAAATTGTCTTCACTAAGTGACAAAACAAAACCCAAAATGAGCCCTAATGTCTCAGTACATAAGAGTCGAAGAAAGAACATTCTGACCACTTTTATTTTTTTAAACGATTTTTTAATAGTTTTAAAAAAACAAAAACAGTCTTCCCTGTGCAGATATTATAAATAATGCAAATTAATTGTGGACTTCGATGCATACAGTAACAATAAAAAATAGGATGAAACATATTTCCCGAGGAATTTGACGAATAATATGATATATTTTTTAGCATTTAACCTAGCGGGTCACCCAGCAATTTCCTGGTATACTCTGTAACTAAGGTATTATCCCTCATCCCACACCTACATGAAATTGTATTATTAACATTATGCCATTAGCGACAAACAGTTATGAAGGGACCTATTTGAGTGCGAAGCCGAAATATGTATTTTGGATTTCTTTCTCTCCACCGGTTGAAACCAAAATTTGGCGCAGAATTACAGTTGTAGTCATAAAATTCATTTATTGCTTTCAAACCGTTATTGTACATGGTTCCAAATTTAATATAGACATACACTTTAGATTATCAATCCCGCTATATTAATATTTATCTGTTTAATTCTTTCCGTTCTGTAGTTACCTATGAACTTGTATTCAGACAGATGGAGAGACAAATTATTTCTGAAAGGATTTTGTTCGATAATTGATAGAAGTTTACAAAATTAGCGTGAAGCTTTTATTCCAAATTTCATCCATTTGGTTCAAAACGTTTTGAGCTATCGTATTCACAAATAAACAGACAGAGGGACGTACTGACATTGTAAAAAAATGGGTTTTTCAAACTCAAAGAAGTGTGAAATAAGAAGATTCGTCAAAATTTTAAGTTCGAATTTTTTTAAGGATTGTAATACTTTCTTTTTGTATAACATCGTATACGAAAAAGTAAAAAAATCGCAGTTTTGTTATTTTGATTTCTTCCAAAGATATAAATGTATAAAAATAAAATCTTTGCACACAAAATTAGGTAATTTCTGAATCTTTACTTACATACTAGATGTAAATTACGCCTAGTGACATACTTATAACAATAAATTATGGAAACATCTTTGGAAAAAAGGGGGAAAAACAGTGTCAATTCTTTAACACCCATCCACAGTTAAGAATTTCATTTACATTTCCAATTGTTAACCTCCTTATGCATTTTTAAAATTCAAAATTAAAAAAATAAGTCCAGTGTATTTGAGGAAGTGTATTTGTTATACAAGTAAGAAATTAGAAACATCGAGTTATTCAATTCATCGAAGTTTACAATAAATACATAATAAGATGTAAATTACGCCTAGTGACATACTTATAACAATAAATTATGGAAACATCTTTGGAAAAAATGAGGAAAAATAACGATATTTATTTTCATCAAAGTTTTTGAATAATAATAACTTAAGTAATGCTTTTATTTAATTCTCTAGCTGGTTTAAACCCTATTGTTATTATATTTGCACCTACAACTGTTATATTTTTAAATCCCTTCGATATGTAAGGTGATTAATAATATAAAGATAAAAATTAGTCAGACATTTAGCATAAATATCAAATTTATACTCAACTTCGGAAATAACTTTGGAATACGATTGGAAAAATTTTACCATATTTTTTAAATATATACAACGCTTCATTCTATAAAATTTTCCTAAAGCACTGAGTGTAATTATCAAATTATTTGGAATATTTTTACTATATTTTTAAAATACATATACTGTTTCATTTTATGAAATTTCTAAAACTAACATAGACAAATACATTTTACCATTATAAATAAATGCCCTTTTAATTAGTAAACTTGCATAAAATTTTTTTGGGGTAGACATACTAAAATGTAGTAAATTAT